>CM022302.1:133545851-133932921 GCA_011799875.1 Thinopyrum elongatum
AATCATTTAGCAAGTCACCAGGCCATTTATGCAGATATGCAGTCACCTAGTACTAGGCAGGTTATGCAGATATGCATGGAAAAATTAAGGTAGCAGGTCAACCAGGCTGTTTATGCAGATATGCAGTCACCTAGTACTAGCCAGATTACAAGTCCAAGTATAGGTAATTCCTCGTAGAGTCACTAATTCACAACAACATCAGGTCATCGGACAAATAGCACCTACCAAATTTGGAACCTAACCTGTTGCTACAAATAAATAAAATAGAAGAGTCTCACCTGAACTTTTTCTGGGGACTTTACTAATTTGGACATCAATCTGGAGTTTTCTTGGGCATGTTTTAGTCAACTCAAATCACCTGGGTTATCTGCAGCAGGAAACATAAATGCAATAATTATAACATTATGCCGCGACTGTTGCTTTTTGTGCACAATATCAAACTACAGCTTAAGTTAGCGAGAGCATATATCAGATGTTCAATATTCTCATTCACAAAGTTATAGCCGAATAACAATTGGTGACGAGCAGATGTCAGGACTCAAGAGTAAATGGCTGATGTATTAAAGACAATGTGCACACAGTTCACTTTGCGATGGCAAATTGTAGATAGCCTGTCCTATGTGGGGCTGTGGACTGGAGCATTTCTAATCTACGAAGGAGCTTATGGCTTATCAAAGTCAAGATGGACGGGAGATGTGTTAGGGCCAATAGCTCCTGGTCTATAAAATCTATGGCACTGTAATTAAATATAGTACTACTTAATGTTACAATAACCAATCGCAGATAATGCACCTTGTTGTGATTAAGGCTCATACTTTTTCAAGATACTTTAAACTCCTATTTAGTTTGATATGGCGGATCTCCTGCTTTCAGGTTTCATAAAGGATCCTATGAGAGATCGGGTTTATTGGCATCAAAACCAGCTCGAGATTCATCTAGGACATACTTGGAGGCGACGTTTTTGACCAATTAGCTCTAGCCTTGATCTAGAAGACCAGGATCGAAGCCACGCCAAAGGCACAAGGCTGAATAGATTGCACCACAACCACACAAGGCTGTTTATATTCGACCTGATGTGGCAACGTGTGATGTATTTTGATCAGAAACTCCTAGACCATGTACATGCTTGGCTCTCAGTAGGGACTATACTTTATTTGCTACTCATGATGCCAGAAATCCACAGAAAATAATTAGTTTTTTTGGATGGAGAGCGACAATACAGAAGACACAAGGTAGGAATCAGCACACCTTCCTGTGAATCTCCTCTTTCTTGTCATTGATGGCTGCGGCCTTTGCTCGCAGGGCCAGTTGCTGCTTGTTGTAAACCTGAACTTTCTGCTGCAGAGCATTGACGTCCGCTTCCAGCTGCTGGGCCATGGGCTCCTCCATCTGCTCTGCAGCTCATGATCCGCGATCCCTTCTGAAGCTGCACAAGAGAACACATGAATGCAACTCTAAGAATCTCCGATCAGCCTGTGGGCATTTCCACGAACAGATTAGCTGTGAAAACTGTGAACAGCGAAGACCTGGGCCATCCTGGCCTTGAGCTCCAGAGTGCGCTCGTGGTAGTCGGGGTTTTCAGCCACCCCCCCCCCCCCCCCCACCCCCCACCCCCCCCCCCCCCCCCCCCCCGCGAGCCGAAATGCATGGAAAAATCAATTTAGCAAAGCTAGGAAAAATCAATTTAGCAAGTCAACCAGGCCATTTATGCAGATATGCAGTCACCTAGTACTAGGCAGGTTATGCAGATATGCATGGAAAAATTAAGGTAGCAGGTCAACCAGGCTGTTTATGCAGATATGCAGTCACCTAGTACTAGCCAGATTACAAGTCCAAGTATAGGTAATTCCTCGTATAGTCACTAATTCACAACAACATCAGGTCATCGGACAAATAGCACCTACCAAATTTGGAACCTAACCTGTTGCTACAAATAAAATAAAATAGAAGAGGTCTCACCTGAACTTTTTCTGGGGACTTTACTAATTTGGACATCAATCTGGAGTTTTCTTGGGCATGTTTAGTCAACTCAAAATCAGCCTGGGTTATCTGCAGCAGGAAACATAAATGCAATAAATTATAACATTATGCAGCGAGCTGTTGCTTTTTGTGCACAATATCAAACTATCAGCTTAAGTTAGCGAGAGCAATATATCAGATGTTCAATATTCTCATTCACAAAGTATAGCCGAATAACAATTGGTGACGAGCAGATGTCAGGACTCAAGAGTAAATGGCTGATGTATTAAAGACAATGTGCACACAGTTCACTTTGCAGATGGCAAATTGTAGATAGCCTGTCCTATGTGGGGCTGTGGACTGGAGCATTTCTAATCTACGAAGGAGCTTATGGCTTATCAAAGTCAAGATGGAGCGGGAGATGTGTTAGGGCCAATAGCTCCTGGTCTAATAAAATCTATGGCACTGTAATTAAATATAGTACTACTTAATGTTACAATAACCAATCGCAGATAATGCACCTTGTTGTGATTAAGGCTCATACTTTTTCAAGATACTTTAAACTCCTATTTAGTTTGATATGGCGGATCTCCTGCTTTCAGGTTTCATAAAGGATCCTATGAGAGATCCGGGTTTATTGGCATCAAAACCAGCTCGAGATTCATCTAGGACATACTTGGAGGCGACGTTTTTGACCAATTAGCTCTAGCCTTGATCTAGAAGACCAGGATCGAAGCCACGCCAAAGGCACAAGGCTGAATAGATTGCACCACAACCACACAAGGCTGTTTATATTCGACCTGATGTGGCAACGTGTGATGTATTTTGATCAGAAACTCCTAGACCATGTAGCATGCTTGGCTCTCAGTAGGGACTATACTTTATTTGCTACTCATGATGCCAGAAATCCACAGAAAATAATTAGTTTTTTGGATGGAGAGCGACAATACAGAAGACACAAGGTAGGAATCAGCACACCTTCCTGTGAATCTCCTCTTTCTTGTCATTGATGGCTGCGGCCTTTGCTCGCAGGGCCAGTTGCTGCTTGTTGTAAACCTGAACTTTCTGCTGCAGAGCATTGACGTCCGCTTCCAGCTGCTGGGCCATGGGCTCCTCCATCTGCTCTGCGAGCTCATGATCCGCGATCTCCTTCTGAAGCTGCACAAGAGAAACATGAATGCAACTCTAAGAATCTCCGATCAGCCTGTGGGCATTTCCACGAACAGATTAGCTGTGAAAACTGTGAACAGCGAAGACCTGGGCCATCCTGGCCTTGAGCTCCAGAGTGCGCTCGTGGTAGTCGGGGGTCTCGCTGACGATGGGCTGCAGGAGGGTGACCTTCTCCTCCCTGTAGAAGAGGAAGTTGATGAGGGCGCTGAGGACCTCGACGACGCGGCGCGGGGTGGGGCGGGTGAAGTCAGCGAGCGTGAAGTCCTTGAACTGGATGGAGTCGAGGAAGGCCTGCGAC
This sequence comes from Thinopyrum elongatum, assembly GCA_011799875.1. Taxonomy (NCBI): domain Eukaryota; kingdom Viridiplantae; phylum Streptophyta; class Magnoliopsida; order Poales; family Poaceae; genus Thinopyrum; species Thinopyrum elongatum. The sequence goes on from CM022302.1 coordinate 133,549,279, forward strand.
TTGTTGTAGAGGCGTAGCACCCGGATGGCCTCTGCGTGGTGCTCCGGGTTGTCCAGCACCTCCAGGTCGCTGAACCCTAACAGCCCGTCCTCGCCGTCCCTGCGAAATCCAGCCCGGTGAGCAAGCGAAGGAGCGAGCCAGCAAGCGAGCGAGGGGGGGAGGGAGAGGCGGCATGCTTCTTTTGTTACCCGGGGGCATCGACGAAGGAGTCGAAGAAGCGGGCGAGGACGCCAGGGAGCAGGTCAGGCTGCGGGCTGGCGATGTTCTCGGGGCGGAGGTTGGCGACGGGGGCGATCCCGTACTGGAACAGCTGCTCCGCGATCTCCGCCGGTGACAGTATCGGGAACCCGAAGCCGGACGCCATCGGGTTGCCGACACTCCTACTGCTCCTCCAGCTAGTAGATAAAATCATGGCTAAATTAGCACTTAAGGGGTAAATCCACTAAAACGGTGACGAGAAGTACAAATGTTGGCATCACATACCATCAGCACAACTCAAAACCCAAGAAATTGCATGGTGCAATGGCCAGGATAAAATTTACAACGGCTTGATGGCTATTGGCACACAAAGCATGAGAGGAAGCAAAGGAGAGAAACCGAGTGGCTTACCTATGCCGGAGTCGAAGAAGAAGCGGTCACCGGAGGCGCAGGGGAAGCCAGGAGGGGGGCGTGCGTTGGTGTGAGCCGAGCCACAAAACGGAGCTCTCTCTCCTTAACCGGCTCTTCCACAACTAGGTGAACAGTCCCTTGAGCACGCTAGTGCAGGACCTGCAGTTGGGTGGTGAAGATCAAGGTGAGAGTCCGCTGAGAGTGCCAAAGTTTGAATTAGAAATACATGCTGCCGACTAGACAAGAGGTCATGCATTGCAGGCAGTAAATATGCACATGGATTGAAAAGAAAACTAATGCCTACAATTTCAAAGGACATGGTAAACATAAACATAGAGAGAGAAGACATGCAACTTATTATCCTATACAAAAGTCAGAGGAACTCAGTTCTGAATCATTTCTCCTACACCTTAATATTCTAGTGCAGTTATAGCTGCAAAGTCGCTGTTTTGATGTGAGATTCACGGAGATTGAATAATGGATATTAATTGATCTGGTTTATCGCTAAACAGGAGCAGCACATTGATCTTTTCCCTCAAGCCCGCAACTGATTCAATAATAATCAGGCAATAGGTGGCACTCAAAACTGAAGTAGCTACGGATGCAAAATTAGCAGCAACAGTGACGCACACCTCTGGTCCCTCCTGTCTATGCAAATCAAAACTTCTTTTAAGTTTTCAAATGCATGTCTGAAGACCGATATTATTGCATTGTTGTTTGAAGTGTCAACAAGCCATGGAGTGTAAATTTCCATGCCACTACAGCAGTGACCCCGCTTGATCTTTTGGTACTTTGTTACTACATTTCATTTCATTTTACTGAATTGTGATTCAGAAACACTGCAGGGTTGCCTCTGTTTAGATGCAAGTTAAGTTTTAGCAGTGACCTTGCAACAAATCAAACTAAATGTATCATTTTCCTCTGTAGATGTTCACTGGTTCAGACTTGATAAGTATGAACCTAGCTGGGAGCTGACAACTAGGACAGTGAGACAACATTGAACATCATGTCACAATCAAAGCACTCAAAATTTCTGCACTTTATTACCAGCCTCCTACATATTGCAAATCACAGAGCACACACACAGATGAAAATATGAAATGCATGGAGGCAGTGTTCAAGAGACACACTGATGACATGCCGCCTATTGTCGCCGTCGTCGTGGAGGTGGACGCCGTGGTTGCGGAGTGCGTTGAGGATGGCCCAGACCTTGGTGTTCAGTAAATGGAGATAGAGTTTTCATAGGTTTGGGAAACCCCAAACCTATGAACTGGGCAGGAGGTAATTTGAAACACATAAAGCTAAGTAGACACTTAGACAGAAAACAATTTTGTCGCTTAAAAGTTCAAACGGGAACATGTGGCGATCCCACGTGTCTCAAAAAAATCAAAAGCTAAATTCTTTGTGTGGGCTGACATAGCAAAACTAATCCAACTATTGAGATGGTTGACAAGTTTGCTATCAGATATAAATTTAATCTGAAACTGGTCAAGAACCTTGCAGTGGTCCTTTTGCAAAACTGCATTAACATGATTAATGAACATCTGGTTGTGTTGTTTCGCTTTCCCACCACGCCTTGCAGAAGAGAAAGCATAGGAGAGGAATCAAGTGGCTAACCAAATCCGGAGCAAACCATGTCGATCAAGTAAGCAAGAATGAGCCCATTGTTTGTTTGTTTGCTTGCTTCGCGACAAAGAGGACCTAGATCTTGTTTAATAATTAATCCAAGCTTTACTGTTGTTGAGGTGTCGACTAGCTTCAGCGATGTCTGTTGGTAGCTCCTTGGATTCTGCTGTTGCACGTTGCAACAAAGAAGAAGCGCAGAATTAATTAACCATGGGGGGGGGGGGGGGGCTGTCCTAAAATTGGGGACTGAAAAACAGTTTTAGGGCACCGGAAATTTTTCTTCTCCAACAGCTGCCCTAAAATAGGGGACCCAGCTACATCTTTCTTCTCCACAATTGCATGCATATTGAAACAAAACATGAACTATGGATAGAATTTAAACTTTGCAAGATCACCACATATCAAATTAAACTTCAAATCCACGTATCAAATTCAAATTGTCCTAGAAATTTGGCCTTCTTCGACTATCAAATATTTTTGACACACAGAAGGGATCTACACACAAAAGGATACACTGGAGATGACTAGATTTTGATATAGCGCAGAAATCCAACATCGTGCGAGTAGTAGAGACCAACAACGACTGGTAGTAACTATCCTTTTTTTTCCTAAAGAATGGATGGACATTGCCATACTCTCTGCTGACATGGTTCTGGTGTTCACTTGACCATGTTTCCTTAATTCGCCTGATTCAGCCAACAACCAATAAGAAGACTTTTCAGGACATGAATCCTACATCTAGTAGTAATCAACGATCCAGCGCAGCTACCACTACTAGCACGAGTCACGGAGAAATTTCTATGGCAATCACCAAACCAATCTGAGAGGGCGGGCAGAAGGAACAGAGAGGTGAGCCTCACCTTTCCAGGACGAGGAGGTGGCTGGGCTCACGGCCAACGGCTTGGGCGAGGGCAGCGGGATGAGTTGCTGCTCCTGCTCGGGCTCAGGTCAGCTGCGCCACCGCCGCGGAGCTCGCCGGTGTCCGCGCGCCGGGAAATCGAAGGGGGACGGCGGGGGCACCGGAAGAGGGACGTGCGGTAGCTGCTCGGGCTAGCCTCCGTCCGTGGCCGCGGCGGCGGAGGAGGCACGTCAGTGGCGGATCGAGTGGCGGCGGCGGGACGACCTCCTCTCTGTTCTGTGCGGGTCGGGGAACGGGATCGGGTTTTTGTTTTCGGCTATTCGGGAGGAAATCCAGCGGCGGGATGAAAAGGGGTGGGGATTTTGATTTGTTGTCACCACTTATTTGGGATTTTGACAATTTTCCACCGCCTACATTGCAATTGATATTTTGCCACTTCTTAGTTGAAACTTTGAGGATTTACCCTCGCCCACATGAAATCCCAAATTTGCCCATTGTTCTCGAGCCGACAGACGAGTTCTTCCTGTCGCCGGCGCAAAAGTGTTGTATTTGCTTATTCCACAGGAGCATGGCAAGCATGCAAACAGCTAGTAAGTATTAATACTAAAGCGGGAGCGATCCGATTTTTTTGGTTTTTTTTACTTCTTTTCGCCATCCACTGTTTATTTTCACAGAAACGTCAACATCAGTGAACAGTATGAGACGGAAAAAACAGTAAACACTACCAGCCATGAACATTGCCCGTGAACAGTAGCAAGACTTCAACGGTACCATCCATTAACAGTGCCAGCGAACATCAACGATTCATGAACAGTACGCCGCATTAACACTGCCAAACTAATGAGGCATGAACAGTTCCCGTCATGGACACCGAAATAAATTGAAATACTAAAAACCATAAGTATTACTTTTTTATTTTTATTTTTCATTCGTGTCAAACATAACGTACATTATATCTATATATAATAATGATAATGCGATGACGAGTTATATGAACACGGAAATAAACTGAAAACATTTTTTAGCCCCTTTTTTTTTACAAATTCTCACTTAAAAATGTATACAGATAAGTATATTGCTAAAGTGGTCTCAAATACCATGCCATATTTTTCAGTTTGGAGTGTGCCGTCTCAAAGCTCGCTCCCACAACGTTTCTATCTTTTTTTTTCTTAATAATTCTTTTAATGTTCATGCTACGTCATCTTGTTTTGTCTAAAATTTTCTGTTAATTTGTCCTTTACCTATTTTGTAATTGCAGCACCACAACATAGAAATCACAATTTAATACCATTTAATGGGATGCCCTATTAAAATTTCTCAAGAGTCAGTAAAAAATCATTTTGTATTATGCATTTCTTTCCTACGTACATTCGAGGGAAGAGTAATATTTTACCTACCCAATGCAAAATTTATCTTGCTTAGTGAGCATATTCTATGGATAAAAATAGAGCAAAACTTGATTATGTATATATTATGTTTCTAGACAATTGGCATGATCAAAATAATGTATTGTAGATCTTCTTCCGACATAAACTACTTAATTATATTTTACTTTCAAGTTGATAAGTCAATAATCTTATTATAACTTAATTGGTGAAAAGCCTTACCACCTGAACTTTTATTTATTCGATCAGAAATACCTTATAAGTAAGAGTTAAATGTCTATAAGAAAAAATGTTTCCTACTAAATGGGGTTCATTTCCATTGTTTTCTAAGAGAACAGTGGATCAAAACATAAGATAGTAAAGCTGATACATAATATAAATAGAAACAAAGAGTCACTACAATTTTGCTCAAAAATTCCATGGAATATAGCCGAATATAGATGAAGATCCAACACACAACGTATCATTGCCATTCGGTAATCCAAAGTGTGAAGCTCTTAAACATTATCTTCCGGATCAACTGTTGAATGAGCCCTCTTAATAGTTTATGAAAAATAAACCGTTTCTTGCTTCTTTTGATATCACCCCTCGACATATACCAATGAACAGAAAATGTACTAATAATAGATTAATTGCTGAAAAGGATGTACTACATGTTCAATTGGAAGAAACTACTCAACGACCTACACAAAACTATTTGCTGAAAAACAAATGTCACTCAAACAACCTCTTTGTTTCACTTCCTATTCATTTTTTTAACCAAATGAACAACAAAAATTCAGACGGGCTCTCTTACATGCACATCGCGACACTGCACTTTTTTCGGTTTTTGATTTTTCTCACTTGAACAGTGCTTCAAAAAATCTTTTTTTCCTTACTTTTCTATCTTCCAACTTTTTTTAAGCTTTCACCGAAGAAAAAGTACGCGCATTTCTAATAAAAAACTGGGATATTTTTTACACATAATTTCTCTCAGACTTCTCCACCCTCGCGTCCTTATATAGAGGTTCTCTCTCCCTCCTCCACCCTCGCGTCCTTATATAGAGAGTTAGGATTTAGAATTTTCTATATATCATTTCTCAACACTGGCGTACCGATGCACAACCGCCTTAAACGTCTCATGATCCATTCCGATGACAGTGCTGCCAGGGCACAAAAACAGTAGCCCGGAACTGTATATTTGTATGAACAGTAATCCATGAGTAAAATAAGTTCTTGACTGATTACCGCCCATTTTTACAATACAACAACAGATAAAAAAGCACTAACAAATACCCGAACAAAAACTAGAATATTATCCGAATAAACTCAGGACTACTAACCGAAACAAATAGCCTAAATAAACCGAAACAACAACCCCGAATAATCCGGAGCAGTAAAACCAGTAAAACGGAACAACACCTAAATAAACCAAAAATATTAACCCACACGAACCATAAAACTGAAACAGTAACCAAATTTTAATCCAGAAAAATACACCCAAATAAACCGAAACAATTAAAAAAAGTAAAACAACACTATGCATTCACATGAACAGTAATCCAGAAGAAATATAAAAAATTTCAGAAAAAATGGGATTCCTCCTCCCTCGACCTGAAACAGTAAAACAAGTGAAAGGGAAGAATACCGGAATAAACCGAAAATATTAACCCACCCAAATCATAAACCGAAACAATATCGGAATTGTAACCCAGCACAATACTGCCGAATAAACCGGAACAATAAAATATGTAAACCAGCACTATGCATTGACGTGAACAGTAATCCAAAAGAAATAACAAAATACAGATGAAATCGGTAACGGGTGCAGCGCACGCCGCGCTTCTTCAGCGCTAGTCGATTCTTCCATGGGAGCATGTGACGCTAATACACATCAGTAATTGCTCCGGCTCCAAGCGCCGGGATTGTGCATCACATCAGCTGCCGTTTGTTCAGCTTGTGCTCTACGCGGCCGGCCAGTGCGGATGCAGGAGGCGTGAGCAACACCAACAGCAACTGTTGTACCACTAGTATGCCGGGCGAGCAAGAGCAGCACTGGGCAAGGGCTTCAGGGACGCCGCCATCACCGCACAGGCTCGGCGCTGATGGGACCATGTGGGCTGGACTCGACGCATCTCACACCCGCACTCCTCCACTGCACCCTCTTTGTTTTCGTTGCACTTCACCCAAATCGGCTCTCTGCAGGGGCCGCCCGGGAGCAGCAGGGGCGACATCAGCGGGCCAGCAGGGGCAGCCGGGGAGCAGCAGGGGCGGCGGCGACGGCGGGGCGGCGGCGGCTGAGTTATGAGTTAGGGTTCATCTCGATTTGGGAGGAGGCTGTGCTATGTTTCAGTCAATCAGTCAAATAAGTAAAAGGGTAGTTTTATCCTCTATTTTGTGCACTTATTTTGTCTATCATTTATAAAGATTATTTTTGTGTTAAAAAGTGGCAAAAAATTAAAATGCAAACTAAGAAGTGGCAACAGATCAATTTCAATGTAATGAGTGGCAAAATGTCAAAGTCCGAAGTAAGTGATGGCAAATAATCAAATCGCCCGAAAAACTCACGGTGGCGCGCCTCCCCTCCAGCCTTCAGGGCAACCGCTGGGTAGCTGATCTGGACCCGGAGATGTCGGAGCGGGCCATTGAAGGACTATTCCATCCTTGGTCACACATTCAGTTAAGCGAGGGTGGAGATCGCGTTAGATGGCTGTGGGCGACACACTCAGGTAAGTTCTCAACAAAATCAGAACATAATGCCTTCTCTGTAGGCAGGGAGGGTATGCCATGTGCTTAACAAATCTGGGGAATGGATCAAGGGCTCGGGCGAATGCACATATAGCATTATTAAAACCAACATGACTTCAGTGGTGATTAGGTTGAGTAGATCATCATCTGTTGGATATTCAACATGGAGATATAGATATTTGTAAAGTACATACGGATCTGAATGTCGCGGATCCATTGACTAAACCTCTTCCTCGGGCAAAACATGATCAGCACCAGAACTCTATGGGTGTTCGATTCATCACAATGTAACTAGATTATTGACTCTAGTGCAAGTGGGAGACTGTTGAAAATATGCCCTAGAGGCAATAATAAAATGGTTATTATTATATTTCCTTGTTCATGATAATTGTCTATTGTTCATGCTATAATTGTATTAACCGGAAACCGGAATACATGTGTGAATACATAGATCACAGCATGTCCCTAGTAAGCCTCTAGTTGACTAGCTCGTTGATCAATAGATGGTTATGGTTTCCTAACCATGGACATTGGATGTCATTGATAACGGGATCACATCATTAGGAGAATAATGTGATGGACAAGACCCAATCCTAAGAAGAGCACAAGATCGTGTAGTTCGTTCGCTAGAGCTTTTCTAATGTCAAGTATCATTTCCTTAGACCATGAGATTGTGCAACTCCCGAATACCGTAGGAATGCTTTGGGTGTATCAAACGTCACAACGTAACTGGGTGACTATAAAGGTGCACTACAGGTATCTCCGAAAGTGTCTGTTGGGTTGGCACGAATCGAGACTGGGATTTGTCACTCCGTATGACGGAGAGGTATCTCTGGGCCCACTCGGTAATGCATCATCGTAATGAGCTCAATGTGACTAAGGAGTTAGCCACGGGATCATGCGTTACGGAACGAGTAAAGAGACTTGCCGGTAACGAGATTGAACAAGGTATAAGGATACCGACGATCGAATCTCGGGCAAGTAACATACCGATGGACAAAGGGAATTGCATACGGGATTGATTGAATCCTCGACATCGTGGTTCATCCGATGAGATCATCGTGGAACATGTGGGAGCCAACATGGGTATCCAGATCCCGCTGTTGGTTATTGGTCGGAGAGATGTCTCGGTCATGTCTGCATGGTTCCCGAACCCGTAGGGTCTACACACTTAAGGTTCGGTGACGCTAGAGTTGTTATGGGAAATTGTATGTGGTTACCGAAGGTTGTTCGGAGTCCCGGATGAGATCCTGGACGTCACGAGGAGTTCCGGAATGGTCCGGAGGTGAAGAATTATATATGGGAAGTCCAGTTTCAGTCACCGGAATGGTTTCGGGGGTTATCGGTATTGTACCGGGACCACCGGAAGTTGTCCGGGGGTCCACCGGGTGGGGCCACCTGCCCCGATGGGCCAAGTGGGCTGAGCAAGGGAGGGAACCAGCCCCTGGTGGGCTGGTGCGCCCCCCAAGGGGCCCAAGGCGCCTAGGGTTGAAAACCCTAGGTGGTGGGGGTGCCTCCCACCAAACTTGGGGGGCAAGTCCTCCCCTTGGCCGCCCCCCCCCCCCCCCCTTAGATGGGATCTAAGGGGGCCGGCCCCCTCTCCCTTCACCCTATAAATAGAGGGGGGTGGGAGGGCAGCAGCACCCCTTCCTGGCGCAGCCCTCCCCCTCTCCAACACCTCCTCCTCCTCCGTAATGCTTGGCGAAGCCCTGTCGGAGAACCACGAGCTCCTCCACCACCACGCCGTCGTGCTACCGGAGTTCTTCCTCAACTTCTCCTCTTCCCTTTCTGGATCAAGAAGGAGGAGACGTCCCCGGGATGTACGTGTGTTGAACGCGGAGGCGCCGTCCGTTCGGCGCTAGATCGGATCTTCCGCGATTTGAATTGCCGCGAGTATGACTCCATCATCCGTGTTCCTTGTAACGCTTCCGCTTAGCGATCTTCAAGGGTATGTAGATGCACTCCCTCTCTCTCGTTGCTAGCATCTCCTAGATTGATCTTGGTGATACGTAGGAAAATTTTTGATTTACTACTACGTTCCCCAACAGTGGTATCAGAGCTAGGTCTATGCGTAGATTCTTTGCACGAGTAGAACACAAGTAGTTGTGGGCGATGATTTGTTCAATTTGCTTACCGTTACTAGTCCTATCTTGATTCGGCGGCATTGTGGGATGAAGCGGCCCGGACCGACCTTACACGTATGCTTACGTGAGACAGGTTTCACCGACTGACATGCACTTGATGCATAAGGTGGCTAGCGGGTGTCTGTCTCTCCCACTTTAGTCGGATCGGATTCGATGAAGAGGGTCCTTATGAAGGGTAAATAGCAATTGGCATATCACCGTTGTGGTTTTTGCGTAGGTAAGAAACGTTCTTGCTAGAAACCCATAGCAGCCACGTAAAACATGCAACAACAATTAGAGGACGTCTAACTTGTTTTTGCAGGGTATGCTATGTGATGTGATATGGCCAAAAAGGATGTGATGAATTATATATATGATGTATGAGATTGATCATGTTCTTGTAATAGGAATCACGACTTGCATGTCGATGAATATGACAACCGGCAGGAGCCATAGGAGTTGTCTTAATTTATTGTATGACCTGCGTGTCAATGTAAACGTCATGTAATTACTTTACTTTATTGCTAACCGTTAGCCATAGTAGTAGAAGTAATAGTTGGCGAGACAACTTCATGAAGACACGATGATGGAGATCATGGTGTCATGCCGGTGACGATGGTGACCATGCCGCGCCTCGAAGATGGAGATCAAAAGCGCAAAATGATATTGGCCATATCATGTCACTTTATGATTTGCATGTGATGTTTATCATGTTTACATCTTATTTGCTTAGAACGACGGTAGCATAAATAAGATGATCCCTCACTAAAATTTCAAGAAATGTGTTCCCCCTAACTGTGCACCGTTGCGAAGGTTCGTTGTTTCGAAGCACCACGTGATGATCGGGTGTGATAGATTCTAACGTTCGCATACAACGGGTGTAAGCTAGAATTACACATGCGAAACACTTAGGTTGACTTGACGAGCCTAGCATGTACAGACATGGCCTCGGAACACGAGAGACCGAAAGGTCGAACATGAGTCGGTATGGTAGATGCGATCAACATGGAGATGTTCACCGTTGATGACTAGTCCGTCTCACGTGATGATCGGACACGGCCTAGTCGATTCGGATCATGTTTCACTTAGATGACTAGAGGGATGTCTATCTGAGTGGGAGTTCATTGAATAATTTGATTAGATGAACTTAATTATCATGAACTTAGTCTAAAATTGTCTTTACAATCTATCCTGTAGATCAAATGACCCACGCTAATGTTGCCCTCAACTTCAACGCGTTCCTAGAGAAAACCAAGCTGAAAGACGATGGTAGCAACTATACGTACTGGGTCCGTAACTTGAGGATCATCCTCATAGCTGCCAAGAAAGCATATGTCCTTGAAGCACCGCTAGGTGACGCACCCATTTTCCCAGCAACTCAAGACGTTATGAACGCCTGGCAGTCGCGTAGTGATGATTACTCCCTGGTTCAGTGCGGCATGCTTTACAGCTTAGAATCGGGGCTCCAAAAGCGTTTTCAGCAGCATGGAGCATATGAAATGTTCCAAGAGCTGAAAATGGTTTTCCAAGCTCATGCCCGAGTCGAGAGATATGAAGTCTCTGACAAGTTCTACAGTTGTAAGATGGAGGAAAACAGTTCTGTCAGCGAGCATATACTCAAAATGTCTGGGTTGCACAACCGCTTGTCTCAGCTGGGAGTTAATCTTCCAGATGATTCGGTCATTGACAGGATCCTCCAGTCGCTTCCACCTAGCTACAAGAGCTTTGTGATGAACTACAATATGCAAGGGATGGAGAAGTCCATTCCCGAGTTATATTCAATGCTGAAATCAGCGGAGGTGGAAATCAAGAAGGAACATCAAGTGTTGATGGTGAATAAGACCACTAGTTTCAAGAAAGGCAAGGGTAAGAAGAACTTCAAGAAGGACGGCAAGGGAGTTGCCGCCCCCGGCAAGCCAGTTGCTGGGAAGAAGCCAAAGAATGGACCCAAGCCTGAGACTGAGTGCTTTTATTGCAAGGGAAATAGTGACTGGAAGCGGAACTGCACCAAGTACTTAGCGGATAAGAAGGCCGGCAATACCAAAGGTATATATGATATACATGTTATTGATGTGTACCTTACCAGTGCTCGTAGTAGCTCCTGGGTATTTGATACCGGTGCGGTTGCTCACATTTGTAACTCAAATCAGGAGCTGCGGAATAAGCGGAGACTGGCGAAGGACGAGGTGACGATGCGCGTCGGGAATGGTTCCAAGGTCGATGTGATCGCTGTCGGCACGCTACCTCTACATCTACCTTCAGGATTAGTTTTAAACCTCAATAATTGTTATTTAGTACCAGCTTTGAGCATAAACATTGTATCAGGATCTCGTTTGATGCGAGATGGCTACTCATTTAAATCCGAGAATAATGGTTGTTCTATTTACATGAGAGATATGTTTTATGGTCATGCCCCGCTGGTCAATGGTTTATTTTTATTGAATCTCGAATGTGATGTTACACATATTCATAGTGTGAATACCAAAAGATGTAAGGTTGATAATGATAGTCCCACATACTTGTGGCACTGCCGCCTGGGACATATCGGTGTCAAACGCATGAAGAAACTCCATGCAGATGGACTTTTGGAGTCTCTTGATTATGAATCATTTGACACGTGCGAGCCATGCCTCATGGGCAAGATGACCAAGACTCCGTTCTCCGGAACAATGGAGCGAGCAACCAACTTGTTGGAAATAATACATACTGATGTATGCGGTCCAATGAGCGTTGAGGCTCGCGGTGGCTATCGTTATGTTCTCACCCTCACTGATGACTTAAGTAGATATGGGTATGTCTACTTAATGAAACACAAGTCTGAGACCTTTGAAAAGTTCAAGGAATTTCAGAGTGAGGTAGAGAATCAACGTGACAGGAAAATAAAGTTCTTACGATCAGATCATGGAGGAGAATATTTGAGTCACGAGTTTGGCACGCACTTAAGGAAATGTGGAATTGTTTCACAACTCACGCCGCCTGGAACACCTCAGCGTAATGGTGTGTCCGAACGTCGTAATCGCACTCTATTGGATATGGTGCGATCTATGATGTCTCTTTCCGATCTACCACTATCATTTTGGGGTTATGCTTTAGAGACAGCCGCATTCACTTTAAATAGGGCACCGTCTAAATCCGTTGAGATGACACCGTATGAATTATGGTTTGGGAAGAAACCTAAGCTGTCGTTTCTAAAAGTTTGGGGATGCGATGCTTATGTCAAGAAACTTCAACCTAAAAAGCTCGAACCCAAATCAGAAAAATGCGTCTTCATAGGATACCCTAAGGAAACTATTGGGTATACCTTCTACCTCAGATCCGAAGGCAAGATCTTTGTTGCCAAGAATGGATCCTTTCTCGAGAAAGAGTTTCTCTCGAAAGAAGTAAGTGGGAGGAAAGTAGAACTTGATGAGGTAACCCCTCTTGAACCGGAGAGTAGTGCAGCTCAGGAAGATGTTTCTGTGGTGCCTGCACCGACTAGAGAGGAAGTTAATGATGATGATCATGAAACTTCGGATCAAGTTGCTACTGAAATTCGTAGGTCCACGAGGACACGTTCTGCACCAGAGTGGTACGGCAACCCTGTCCTGGAAATCATGTTGTTAGACAACGGTGAACCTTCGAACTATGAAGAAGTGATGGCGGGTCCGGATTCCAACAAATGGCTTGAAGCCATGAAATCCGAGATAGGATCCATGTATGAGAACAAAGTATGGACTTTGGTGGACTTGCCCGATGATCGGCGAGCCATAGAAAATAAGTGGATCTTTAAGAAGAAGACTGACGCGGATGGTAATGTGACCATCTATAAGGCTAGGCTTGTCGCTAAGGGTTATCGACAAGTTCAAGGAGTTGACTACGATGAGACCTTCTCACCCGTAGCGAAGCTGAAGTCCGTCCGAATCATGTTAGCAATTGCCGCATTCTATGATTATGAAATATGGCAAATGGACGTCAAAACGGCATTCCTTAATGGTTTCCTTAAGGAAGAATTGTATATGATGCAGCCGGAGGGTTTTGTCGATCCTAAGAATGCTGACAAAGTATGCAAGCTCCAGCGCTCCATCTATGGGCTGGTGCAAGCATCTCGGAGTTGGAACATTCACTTTGATGAAATGATCAAAGCGTTTGGGTTTATACAGACTTATGGAGAAGCCTGTATTTACAAGAAAGTGAGTGGGAGCTCTGTAGCATTTCTCATATTATATGTGGATGACATACTATTGATGGGAAATGATATAGAACTTTTGGAAAGCATAAAGGCCTACTTGAATAAGTGTTTTTCAATGAAGGACCTTGGAGAAGCTGCTTACATATTAGGCATTAAGATCTATAGAGATAGATCGAGACGCCTCATTGGTCTTTCACAAAGCACATACCTTGACAAGATATTGAAGAAGTTCAATATGGATCAGTCTAAGAAGGGGTTCTTGCCTGTATTGCAAGGTGTGAGATTGAGCACAGCTCAACGCCCGACCTCGGCAGCAGAAAGAGAAAAGATGAGTGTCATCCCCTATGCCTCGGCCATAGGCTCTATTATGTATGCCATGCTGTGTACCAGACCTGATGTGAACCTTGCCATAAGTTTGGTAGGGAGGTACCAAAGTGATCCCGGTATGGAACACTGGACAGCGGTCAAGAATATCCTGATGTACCTGAAAAGGACTAAGGATATGTTTCTCATATTTGGAGGTGCCGAAGAGCTTGTCGTAAAGGGTTACGTCAACGCTAGCTTTGACACAGATCTGGATGACTCCAAGTCACAAACCGGATACGTGTATATTTTGAATGGTGGGGCAGTCAGCTGGTGCAGTTGCAAGCAAAGCGTCGTGGCGGGATCTACATGTGAAGCGGAGTACATAGCTGCTTCGGAAGCAGCGCAGGAAGGAGTCTGGATGAAGGAGTTTATCACCGACCTAGGAGTGGTTCCCAATGCGTCGGGCCCGATGACTCTCTTCTGTGACAACACTGGAGCTATTGCCATTGCCAAGGAGCCCAGGTTTCACAAGAAGACCAAGCACATCAAGTGCCACTTCAACTCCATTCGTGAATATATTCAAGATGGAGATATAGATATTTGTAAAGTACATACGGATCTGAATGTCGCGGATCCGTTGACTAAACCTCTTCCTCGGGCAAAACATGATCAGCACCAGAACTCTATGGGTGTTTGATTCATCACAATGTAACTAGATTATTGACTCTAGTGCAAGTGGGAGACTATTGGAAATATGACCTAGAGGCAATAATAAAATGGTTATTATTATATTTCCTTGTTCATGATAATTGTCTATTGTTCATGCTATAATTGTATTAACCGGAAACCGTAATACATGTGTGAATACATAGATCACAGCATGTCCCTAGTAAGCCTCTAGTTGACTAGCTCGTTGATCAATAGATGGTTATGGTTTCCTAACCATGGACATTGGATGTCATTGATAACGGGATCACATCATTAGGAGAATGATGTGATGGACAAGACCCAATCCTAAGCATAGCACAAGATCGTGTAGTTCGTTCGCTAGAGCTTTTCTAATGTCAAGTATCATTTCCTTAGACCATGAGATTGTGCAACTCCCGGATACCGTAGGAATGCTTTGGGTGTATCAAACGTCACAACATAACTGGGTGACTATATAGGTGCACTACAGGTATCTCCGAAAGTGTCTATTGGGTTGGCAGGAATCGAGACTGGGATTTGTCACTCCGTATGACGGAGAGGAATCTCTGGGCCCACTCGGTAATGCATCATCGTAATGAGCTCAATGTGACTAAGGAGTTAGCCACGGGATCATGCATTACGGAACGAGTAAAGAGACTTGCCGGTAACGAGATTGAACAAGGTATAAGGATACCGACGATCGAATCTCGGGCAAGTAACATACCGATGGACAAAGGGAATTGCGTACGGGATTGATTGAATCCTCGACATCGTGGTTCATCCGATGAGATCATCATGGAACAAGTGGGAGCCAACATGGGTATCCAGATCCCGCTGTTGGTTATTGGCCGGAGAGATGTCTCGGTCATGTCTGCATGGTTCCCGAACCCGTAGGGTCTACACACTTAAGGTTCGGTGACGCTAGAGTTGTTATGGGAAATTGTATGTGGTTACCGAAGGTTGTTCGGAGTCCCGGACATCACGAGGAGTTCCGGAATGGTCCGGAGGTGAAGAATTATATATGGGAAGTTCAGTTTCAGTCACCGGAATGGTTTCGGGGGTTATCGATATTGTACCGGGACCACCGGAAGGTGTCCGGGGGTCCACCGGGTGGGGCCACCTCCCCCGATGGGCCAAGTGGGCTGAGCAAGGGAGGGAACCAGCCCCTGGTGGGCTGGTGCGCCCCCCAAGGGGCCCAAGGCGCCTAGGGTTGAAAACCCTAGGGGGTGGGGGCGCCTCCCACCAAACTTGGGGGGCAAGTCCCCCCCTTGGCCGCCGCCCCCCGCCTTAGATGGGATCTAAGGGGGCCGGCCCCCTCTCCCCTTCACCCTATAAATAGAGGGGGGGTGGGAGGGCAGCAACACCCCTTCCCTTGCGCAGCCCTCCCCCTCTCCAACACCTCCTCCTCCTCTGTAGTGCTTGGCGAAGCCCTGTCGGAGAACCACGATCTCCTCCACCACCACGCCGTCGTGCTGCCGGAGCTCTTCCTCAACTTCTCCTCTTCCCTTGCTGGATCAAGAAGGAGGAGACGTCCCCGGGCTGTACGTGTGTTGAACGCGGAGGCGCCGTCCGTTTGGCGCTAGATCGGATCTTCCGCGATTTGAATCGCCGCGAGTACGACTCCATCATTCGCGTTCCTTGTAACGCTTCCGCTTAGCGATCTTCAAGGGTATGAAGATGCACTCCCTCTCTCTCGTTGCTAGCATCTCCTAGATTGATCTTGGTGATACGTAGGGAAAATTTTGATTTACTACTACGTTCCCCAACAGTGGTATCAGAGCTAGGTCTATGCGTAGATTCTTTGCACGAGTAGAACACAAGTAGTTGTGGGCGATGATTTGTTCAATTTGCTTACCGTTACTAGTCCTATCTTGATTCGACGGCATTGTGGGATGAAGCGGCCCGGACCGACCTTACACGTATGCTTACGTGAGACAGGTTCCACCGACTGACATGCACTTGATGCATAAGGTGGCTAGCGGGTGTCTGTCTCTCCCACTTTAGTCGGATCGGATTCGATGAAGAGGGTCCTTATGAAGGGTAAATAGCAATTGGCATATCACCGTTGTGGTTTTTGCGTAGGTAAGAAACGTTCTTGCTAGAAACCCATAGCAGCCACGTAAAACATGCAACAACAATTAGAGGACGTCTAACTTGTTTTTGCAGGGTATGCTATGTGATGTGATATGGCTAAAAAGATGTGATGAATTATATATGTGATATATGAGATTGATCATGTTCTTGTAATAGGAATCACGACTTGCATGTCGATGAATATGACAACCGGCAGGAGCCATAGGAGTTGTCTTAATTTATTGTATGACCTACGTGTCAATGTAAACGCCATGTAATTACTTTACTTTATTGCTAACCGTTAGCCATAGTAGTAGAAGTAATAGTTGGCGAGACAACTTCATGAAGACATGATGATGGAGATCATGATGATGGAGATCATGGTGTCATGCCGGTGACGATGGTGACCATGCCGCGCCTCGAAGATGGAGATCAAAAGCGCAAAATGATATTGGCCATATCATGTCACTTTATGATTTGCATGTGATGTTTATCATGTTTACATCTTATTTGCTTAGAACGACAGTAGCATAAATAAGATGATCCCTCACTAAAATTTCAAGAAATGTGTTCCCCCTAACTGTGCACCGTTGCGAAGGTTCGTTGTTTCGAAGCACCACGTGATGATCAGGTGTGATAGATTCTAATGTTCTCATACAACGGGTGTAAGCCTGATTTACACATGCGAAACACTTAGGTTGACTTGACGAGCCTAGCATGTACAGACATGGCCTCGGAACACGAGAGACCGAAAGGTCGAACATGAGTCGTATGGTAGATGCGATCAACATGGAGATGTTCACCGTTGATGACTAGTCCGTCTCACGTGATGATCGGACATGGCCTAGTCGATTCGGATCATGTGTCACTTAGATGACTAGAGGGATGTCTATCTGAGTGGGAGTTCATTGAATAATTTGATTAGATGAACTTAATTATCATGAACTTAGTCTAAAATTGTCTTTACAATCTATCCTGTAGATCAAATGGCCCACGCTAAGGTTGCCCTCAACTTCAACGCGTTCCTAGAGAAAACCAAGCTGAAAGACGATGGTAGCAACTATACGGACGGGGTCCGTAACTTGAGGATCATCCTCATAGCTGCCAAGAAAGCATATGTCCTTGAAGCACCGCTAGGTGACGCACCAATTTTCCCAGCAACTCAAGACGTTATGAACGTCTGGCAGTCGCGTAGTGATGATTACTCCCTGGTTCAGTGCGACATGCTTTACAGCTTAGAATCGGGGCTCCAAAAGCGTTTTGAGCAGCACGGAGCATATGAAATGTTCCAAGAGCTGAAAATGGTTTTCCAAGCTCATGCCCGAGTCGAGAGATATGAAGTCTCTGACAAGTTCTACAGTTGTAAGATGGAGGAAAATAGTTCTGTCAGCGAGCATATACTCAAAATGTCTGGGTTGCACAACCGCTTGTCTCAGCTGGGAGTTAATCTTCCAGATGATTCGGTCATTGACAGGATCCTCCAGTCGCTTCCACCTAGCTACAAGAGCTTTGTGATGAACTACAATATGCAAGGGATGGAGAAGTCCATTCCCGAGTTATATTCAATGCTAAAATCAGCGGAGGTGGAAATCAAGAAGGAACATCAAGTGTTGATGGTGAATAAGACCACTAGTTTCAAGAAAGGCAAGGGTAAGAAGAACTTCAAGAAGGACGGCAAGGGAGTTGCCGCCCCCGGCAAGCCAGTTGCCGGGAAGAAGCCAAAGAATGGACCCAAGCCTGAGACTGAGTGCTTTTATTGCAAGGGAAATGGTCACTGGAAGCGGAACTGCCCCAAGTACTTAGCGGATAAGAAGGCCGGCAATACCAAAGGTATATATGATATACATGTTATTGATGTGTTCCTTACCAGCGCTCATAGTAGCTCCTGGGTATTTGATACCGGTGCGGTTGCTCACATTTGTAACTCAAAACAGGAGCTGTGGAATAAGCGGAGACTGGCGAAGGATGAGGTGACGATGCGGGTCAGGAATGGTTCCAAGGTCGATGTGATCGCCGTCGGCACGCTACCTCTACATCTACCTTCGGGATTAGTTTTAAACCTCAATAATTGTTATTTTGTACCAGCTTTGAGCATGAACATTGTATCAGGATCTCGTTTGATGCAAGATGGCTACTCATTTAAATCCGAGAATAATGGTTGTTCTATTTACATGAGAGATATGTTTTATGGTCATGCCCCGCTGGTCAATGGTTTATTTTTATTGAATCTCGAACGTGATGTTACACATATTCATAGTGTGAATACCAAAAGATGTAAGGTTGATAATGATAGTCCCACATACTTGTGGCACTGCCGCCTTGGTCATATCGGTGTCAAACGCATGAAGAAACTCCATGCAGATGGACTTTTGGAGTCTCTTGATTATGAATCATTTGACACGTGCGAGCCATTCCTCATGGGCAAGATGACCAAGACTCCGTTCTCCGGAACAATGGAGCGAGCAACCAACTTGTTGGAAATAATACATACTGATGTATGCGGTCCAATGAGCGTTGAGGCTCGCGGTGGCTATCGTTATGTTCTCACCCTCACTAATGACTTAAGTAGATATGGGTATGTCTACTTAATGAAACACAAGTCTGAGACCTTTGAAAAGTTCAAGGAATTTCAGAGTGAGGTAGAGAATCAACGTGACAGGAAAATAAAGTTCTTATGATCAGATCGTGGAGGAGAATATTTGAGTCACGAGTTTGGCACGCACTTAAGGAAATGTGGAATTGTTTCACAACTCACGCCGCCTGGAACACCTCAGCGTAATGGTGTGTCCGAACGTCGTAATCGCACTCTATTGGATATGGTGCGATCTATGATGTCTCTTACCGATCTACCACTATCATTTTGGGGTTATGCTTTAGAGACAGCCGCATTCACTTTAAATAGGGCACCGTCTAAATCCGTTGAGACGACACCGTATGAATTATGGTTTGGGAAGAAACCTAAGCTGTCGTTTCTAAAAGTTTGGGGATGCGATGCTTATGTCAAGAAACTTCAACCTAAAAAGCTCGAACCCAAATCGGAAAAATGCGTCTTCATAGGATACCCTAAGGAAACTATTGGGTATACCTTCTACCTCAGATCCGAAGGCAAGATCTTTGTTGCCAAGAATGGATCCTTTCTCGAGAAAGAGTTTCTCTCGAAAGAAGTAAGTGGGAGAAAAGTAGAACTTGATGAGGTAACCCCTCTTGAACCGGAGAGTAGTGCAGCTCAGGAAGATGTTTCTGTGGTGCCTGCACCGACTAGAGAGGAAGTTAATGATGATGATCATGAAACTTCGGATCAAGTTGCTACTGAAATTCGTAGGTCCACGAGGACACGTTCCGCACCAGAGTGGTACGGCAACCCTGTCCTAGAAATCATGTTGTTAGACAACGGTGAACCTTCGAACTATGAAGAAGCGATGGCGGGTCCGGATTCCAACAAATGGCTTGAATCCATGAAATCCGAGATAGGATCCATGTATGAGAACAAAGTATGGACTTTGGTGGACTTGCCCGATGATCGGCGAGCCATAGAAAATAAGTGGATCTTTAAGAAGAAGACTGACGCGGATGGTAATGTGACCATCTATAAGGCTAGGCTTGTCGCTAAGGGTTATCGACAAGTTTAAGGAGTTGACTACGATGAGACCTTCTCACCCGTAGCGAAGCTGAAGTCCGTCCGAATCATGTTAGCAATTGCCGCATTCTATGATTATGAAATATGGCAAATGGACGTCAAAACGGCATTCCTTAACGGTTTCCTTAAGGAAGAATTGTATATGATGCAGCCGGAGGGTTTTGTCAATCCTAAGAATGCTGACAAAGTATGCAAGCTCCAGCGCTCCATCTATGGGTTGGTGCAAGCATCTCGGAGTTGGAACATTCGCTTTGATGAAATGATCAAAGCGTTTGGGTTTTTACAGACTTATGGAGAAGCCTGTATTTACAAGAAAGTGAGTGGGAGCTCTGTAGCATTTCTCATATTATATGTGGATGGCATACTATTGATGGGAAATGATATAGAACTTTTGGAAAGCATAAAGGCCTACTTGAATAAGTGTTTTTCAATGAAGGACCTTGGAGAAGCTGCTTACATATTAGGCATTAAGATCTATAGAGATAGATCGAGACGCCTCATTGGTCTTTCACAAAGCACATACCTTGACAAGATATTGAAGAAGTTCAATATGGATCAGTCTAAGAAGGGGTTCTTGCCTGTATTGCAAGGTGTGAGATTGAGCACAGCTCAACGCCCGACCTCGGCAGCAGAAAGAGAAAAGATGAGTGTCATCCCCTATGCCTCGGCCATAGGCTCTATTATGTATACCATGCTGTGTACCAGACCTGATGTGAACCTTGCCATAAGTTTGGTAGGGAGGTACCAAAGTGATCCCGGTATGGAACATTGGACAGCGGTCAAGAATATCCTGAAGTACCTGAAAAGGACTAAGGATATGTTTCTCGTTTATGGAGGTGCCGAAGAGCTCGTCGTAAAGGGTTACGTCAACGCTAGCTTTGACACAGATCTGGATGACTCCAAGTCACAAACCGGATACGTGTATATTTTGAATGGTGGGGCAGTCAGCTGGTGCAGTTGCAAGCAAAGCGTCGTGGCGGGATCTACATGTGAAGCGGAGTACATAGCTGCTTCGGAAGCAGCGCAGGAAGGAGTCTGGATGAAGGAGTTTATCACCGACCTAGGAGTGGTTCCCAATGCGTCGGGCCCGATGACTCTCTTCTGTGACAACACTGGAGCTATTGTCATTGCCAAGGAGCCCAGGTTTCACAAGAAGACCAAGCACATCAAGCGCCGCTTCAACTCCATTCGTGAATATATTCAAGATGGAGATATAGATATTTGTAAAGTACATACGGATCTGAATGTCGCGGATCCGTTGACTAAACCTCTTCCTCGGGCAAAACATGATCAGCACCAGAACTCTATGGGTGTTCGATTCATCACAATGTAACTAGATTATTGACTCTAGTGCAAGTGGGAGACTGTTGGAAATATGCCCTAGAGGCAATAATAAAATGGTTATTATTATATTTCCTTGTTCATGATAATTGTCTATTGTTCATGCTATAATTGTATTAACCGGAAACCGTAATACATGTGTGAATACATAGATCACAGCATGTCCCTAGTAAGCCTCTAGTTGACTAGCTCGTTGATCAATAGATGGTTATGGTTTCCTAACCATGGCCATTGGATGTCATTGATAACGGGATCACATCATTAGGAGAATGATGTGATGGACAAGACCCAATCCTAAGCATAGCACAAGATCGTGTAGTTCATTCGCTAGAGCTTTTCTAATGTCAAGTATCATTTCCTTAGACCATGAGATTGTGCAACTCCCGGATAACGTAGGAATGCTTTGGGTGTATCAAACGTCACAACGTAACTGGGTGACTATAAAGGTGCACTACAGGTATCTCCGAAAGTGTCTGTTGGGTTGGCACGAATCGAGACTGGGATTTGTCACTCCGTATGACGGAGAGGTATCTCTGGGCCCACTCGGTAATGCATCATCGTAATGAGCTCAATGTGACTAAGGAGTTAGCCACGGGATCATGCGTTACGGAACGAGTAAAGAGACTTGCCGGTAACGAGATTGAACAAGGTATAAGGATACCGACGATCGAATCTCGGGCAAGTAACATACCGATGGACAAAGGGAATTGCGTACGGGATTGATTGAATCCTCGACATCGTGGTTCATCCGATGAGATCATCGTGGAACATGTGGGAGCCAACATGGGTATCCAGATCCCGCTGTTGGTTATTGGCCGGAGAGATGTCTTGGTCATGTCTGCATGGTTCCCGAACCCGTAGGGTCTACACACTTAAGGTTCGGTGACGCTAGAGTTGTTATGGGAAATTGTATGTGGTTACCGAAGGTTGTTCGGAGTCCTGAATGAGATCCCGGACGTCACGAGGAGTTCCGGAATGGTCCGGAGGTGAAGAATTATATATGGGAAGTCCAGTTTCAGTCACCGGAATGGTTTCGGGGGTTATCGGTATTGTACCGGGACCACCGGAAGGTGTCCGGGGGTCCACCGGGTGGGGCCACCTGCCCCGGTGGGCCAAGTGGGCTGAGCAAGGGAGGGAACCAGCCCCTGGTGGGCTGGTGCGCCCCCCCAAGGGGCCCAAGGCGCCTAGGGTTGAAAACCCTAGGGGGTGGGGGCGCCTCCCACCAAACTTGGGGGGCAAGTCCCCCCCCTTGGCCGCCCCCCCCCCCCTTAGATGGGATCTAAGGGGGCCGGCCCCCTCTCCCCTTCACCCTATAAATAGAGGGGGGGTGGGAGGGCAGCAGCACCCCTTCCCTGGCGCAGCCCTCCCCCTCTCCAACACCTCCTACTCCTCCGTAGTGCTTGGCGAAGCCCTGTCGGAGAACCACGAGCTCCTCCACCACCACGCCGTCGTGCTGCCGGAGCTCTTCCTCAAATTCTCCTCTTCCCTTGCTGGATCAAGAAGGAGGATACGTCCCCGGGCTGTACGTGTGTTGAACGCGGAGGCGCCGTCCGTTCGGCGCTAGATCGGATCTTCCTCGATTTGAATCGCCGCGAGTACGACTCCATCATCTGCGTTCCTTGTAACGCTTCCGCTTAGCGATCTTCAAGGGTATGAAGATGCACTCCCTCTCTCTCGTTGCTAGCATCTCCTAGATTGATCTTGGTGATACGTAGGAAATTTTTTGATTTACTACTATGTTCCCCAACAATTACCAGTACCTCTCCAAGTTAAAGTGGCTAATGGACAGTTAGTGCAGTGTACAGAAGTTGTTCCTCAGCTCACTTGGTGGTTGCAAGGGCACAATTTCAGTAACTCCATGCAAGTGTTTCCCTTGGGAGGTCATGACATTATACTAGGCATGGATTGGTTGGAACAGTGGGGAGTTATGCAATGTCATTGGGCAGAAAAGTGGATACAATTTAAGCATGAAGGCAAAGATGTGAAACTGCAGGGAGTGTTACCAGTGCAACAAGAGAAACTGGAGGAGATTTCAGTAGATCAGTTCCTGAAGTGGGAGAAAGGTAATGATGTGTGGGCCACTGCAATCCTCAACCACATAGTCATGACACCTGCTGCTGAAATTCCCCCTGCTGTGCAACAACTATTGGACAAGAATCACGTTGTATTTCAAGAGCCAAAAACACTGCCTCCTCATAGAGCTTTTGACCATGCTATTCATCTGGTACCTGATGTTGTGCCAGTAAACTGTAGACCATACAGATACTCCCCTCAGCAAAAGGATGAGATAGAAAAACAGGTTACATTCATGCTACAGGCTGGTCTGATCACACCCAGTATGAGCCCTTTTGCTTCTCCTGTGTTGCTAGTAAAGAAGAAGGATGGAACATGGAGGTTTTGTGTGGATTACAGGAGATTAAATGCACTGACAATTAAGAACAAATTTCCTCTTCCAGTAATTGATGAGCTGCTGGATGATTAGGGGGCACTAAATGGTTCTCCAAACTAGATCTTAGGGCTGGATACCACCAGATCAGAATGAAAGAAGAAGATGAGTTCAAGACTGCTTTTAAGACACACCATGTTCAATTTCAATTCAGAGTAGTTCCCTTTGGTTTGGCTACTTCTCCTGGCACATTTCAGTGTGTTATGAATTTTGTTTTTGTAGGACCAAACAGAAAGTTTGTGTTGGTTTTTATGGATGATATCCTGGTATTTAGTCAAACTTTTGAGGAGCACTTGGAGCATTTACAGTCTGTGTTTGACATATTGAAAGAACATCAGCTGTTTGTAAAATAGAGCAAGTGTGCATTTGCTCAACAGTCCATGGAATATTTAGGACATATCATTTCTGACAAAGGAGTAGCCACTGACCCAGCTAAAACAGAGGCTATGCTGGAATGGCTAGTTCCCACAACCATCACTGAGTTGAGTGGTTTTCTGGGTCTCACAGGATATTACAGGAAATTTGTGATGAATTATGGATTATTGGCTAAACCACTAACTGAATTACTGAAGAAACAAGCTTTTGTGTGGTCTGAGTCAGCACAACAGGCTTTTCAGTTGCTCAAACAGGCTATGGCTACTACACCAGTTCTAGCTCTTCCTGATTTTACCAAAACTTTTACTGTGGAAACTGATGCATGTAAGACTAGAGTGGGAGCTGTTCTGTCCCGGGAAGGTCACCCTATTGCTTTTTACAGCAAGGCTTTAGGGGCAGCTAGTCAAAAGACATCTATCTATGAGAAAGAGTTTTTGGCCATTATGATGGCCATTGATAGGTGGAGATCATATTTGCCCAGAGCTCCCTTTGTGATTAAAACTGACCACCAGAGCCTGTGTCATTTGGGAGATCAGATCTTGACATCAGATCTGCAAAGGGAAGCTATGACCAAATTAGTAGGGCTCCAATTCACAATCCAGTACAAAAAAAGTGTGGAAAATATAGCAGCTGATGCCCTGTACAGAGTGGCTCATTTGTTTGCTGTCCAAACAATGTCTTCAAGCAAACCAGTCTGGGTGCAGGAGATTCTAAATTCATACACTGTGGATCCTGCCGCTCAAACAATGCTACAAAAATTGGCTGTGGATGTTGCTGCTTGTCCTGGCTTTCAACTGCAACAAGGATTGCTCAAACATGAGGGAAAGATCTGGGTGGGGGCCAATGCTGGCCTACAAACAAAGTTAATTCAGGCCTTTCATTCCAGTCCTATAGGAGGTCATTCTGGCATCCTCCCTACTTATCATAGAGTGAAGCAACTATTCAGCTGGCAGGGACTCAAGTCAGATGTGGAGAATTTTGTCAAGCAGTGTGCAACTTGTTGGGAAACGTTGCATGGAAAACAAAAAAAATTATATGCACACGCAATGATATATCCATGGAGATGCATAGCAACGAGGGGGAGAGTGTGTCTATGTACCCTCGTAGACCGTAAGTGTCACGCCCCAAGTGAGTCTTAGCCGTGACAATCGCCACATGCTTATAAATCTCAAATTTATAAGCATGTTAGGCTAGTAAACAAATTATTTTCCAGTATGTACAAGAGCCAACTTTATTCATTACTAGCTATTACAAAGGTTATGATACATGCAACTTCTTTATTTATTCCCAACCCGTAGAGCTACTCCTACTGTTCATCATTCTCATCAGCACATCCATCATTTGCTACTTCTGCAAAATCAACAACAATAGCAAGAATGAGTATGATCTCATACTCAGCAAGCATACGGGTACAAAGGAACTTCTCACGGCAAAAGTGACAAAAACACAAGGGTTAGTTGTAAAGAAAGAGTTTGATGGCAGAGGAAGATAATGGAGATTAATTTAAAGAAAAGAAAAGAAATAACTGGCATCACATATGACCGCAAGCTTCCCGACCCGGGAGTCACAGGGGTGAAATTTCACACTTTTACACTCTTAAGAGGGGTACTCCGACATCGACAGTCTCGACTAGAACCACACAGGCGCTAGTAGAGCAGAGCTCTATATTCCCCCAAGAACTGACCACTCGACTTACTAGTGTCGATCGCTCCTACGGATCCATCATCGACACGCTTCCGAACAAGTGTCGTTCTTAGCGGAGAACTCAGACAGTCCCATACCTGAACTGTGACCGGTACAATACGTTTGCCGTCGTCACACCAGATTTTTATAAAATTTACTAGACAAGGATTAGCAGGAGGAAATACATGCAAGATAAATATCTCTAGGCTTTTCACAGAACCAACCATCCATGCATGAGCCATTAATCCATGTGCTCACATGCATGTACCAAGGATTTCTCCACCGTGATCATAAACCAAAAAGGTAGTATTGTGGTATGCATGCTAGCTTCAAGAGATATACAGGAATCAAATCACACGAACAATGCACATTATAGAGCTTCAGAAGTACTACTAGCTATAGAGCTTCAGAAGTACTACTAGCTATAGAGCATGGCATGAACAGTGAGACAAACAAGGAATAGGACAGCTAGAAAGGCTAGATGGAACGCATGCTTGCCTGACTCGCCGACTCGCTGCTTCCTCCGAGCACTCTTGCCGATCAGTGTGATTCTACTCCATGCAAAGCTAGCTAGTGAACTGATTTGTATGTTGGGATGAGTACTACAGCGTGCTCTTGCTCCTCTATTTATAGGCATGGTAGGGTAGGGAATGGAGCTGTAACTCAGAAATATCTACAGCCTCGGTGTCCCTAGATTTTACAGCTGCTTGTACTCTTACATCACACGTGCCTAGCTGACTCAGCAAAGCATTAAATGCTACAGATAAGTGCAAGCTTGAGCTGCAAAATATCTTGTACCACATCCACACGTGGCCCTCCTACCCGAAGGCTCTACAAGCATGTTCTTCTAATGCATATCCTTCCACACTAAGGAACTAAGTTGACTACTCTTACTTAGTACTAACCAATGATTGCCAATGATTGTTTTTATCTAATTAAGCTGATAATTACTACTCCAGCGTTGTGCTGATTTCTTTTAATTTACCAAATACAAGACCTTATTTATACTAATAAACACGGGTATTACATCCTCCCCTACTTATAGAAATTTCGTCCTCGAAATTTAATTACTCGTAAACTGGAGATGCGGAAAACATGCGCGCAGATCATCTTCTTTTTCCCAAGTCGCCTCCTCCTCTGTATGGTTGCTCCATTGGACTTTTACAAACCGAATGGTCCTTTTTCTCATTACCCTATCTTTCACATCCAAAATCTTTATTGGGTGCTCTTCATAGGATAGATCCGGCTGCAGCTCCGTGAGTGGTAATTCTACTGTTTTTGGTGGGAGTTCACACTTCTTTAAAGTGGATACATGGAACACGTTGTGTATCCTGGATAAATTTGGGGGTAATTCCAGACGATAAGCGACAGCTCCAACTTTATTAATGATTTGATATGGCCCGACATATCTTGGACTTAATTTTCCACGTAGGCCAAAACGTCTCATCCCTTTCTTTGGAGAAACTTTCAGATAGACAAAGTCTCCTGCCTTAAACCCAACTTCTCTGCGCTTTTTATCCGCTTGAGTCTTTTGTCGACTTTGTGCTGCCTTTAGGTGCTCACGAATAATTCGTAATTTTTCCTCGGCCTGTTGAACTAAATCTGGGCCTAGATATTTTCTTTCTCCTATTTCTTCCCAGCAGATTGGAGAGCGACACCTCTTACCATATAATGCTTCATAAGGAGCCATTTTAATACTTGACTGATAACTATTATTGTATGCGAATTTTACCAGAGGAAGTGATTCATCCCATTTTTCCTTGAAGTCTAACACACTTGCTCGCAACATATCCTCCAATATTTGTATAACTCGTTCTGACTGTCCATCGGATTGAGGATGATACGCCGTACTAAAATTTAACTTTGTTCCCAATGCCTTATGTAAACTTTTCCAAAATCTTGAGACAAATCTTGGATCTTGATCAGATGTAATGTTAATAGGAACTCCATAATTAGCAACTATCTCCTTGATGTATAATTTAGCTAATTTTTCAAGAGAAAATGTTTTCTTTACTGGGATAAATTGTGCCACTTTGGTCAATCTGTCTACTATGACCCATATAGCATCGTATCCTGCAGAAGTTCGAGGTAGACCCGTGACAAAATCCATACTAATTTCTTCCCATTTCCAAGTCGGAATTTTTAAAGGTTGTAGAAGACCGGCTGGTTTTTGGTGGTCTACCTTTACTTGCTGACATATTGGACATTCTAAAACAATTTTTGCAATTTCTCTCTTCATATTGGGCCACCAAAAATTTCCTTTAATGTCATGATACATCTTTGTGCTCCCTGGGTGCACGGTGTATGGTGTGGAGTGTGCCTCTTGCATAATTTCCAACTTTAAATCTGACTGGTCCGGGACACATATGCGGTTTCTCAGCCATACAGACCCATCACTTCGTATATGAAACTATGATGTCTTTCCTTGTTCTATCCCCTTTCGGAGGTTCAAAAGAAAGGGGTCATCCATTTGTTTCATCCGAATTTTGTCTTGCAGATCAGGCTTGACTTGTAATGCCATAACAGTGCTAGTTGAATCACGTACATATACTTCTATACCCAATTTCTCCATGTCCCTCAAAATTTCTCTTTGTGTAGTGACTAGACATGCCATGTTGCAATCAGCCTTTCTACTAAGTGCATCAGCCACAATGTTAGCTTTACCTGGATGGTAATTTATGTTGATATCATAATCCTTAAGTAACTCTAGCCACCTTCGTTGTCGCATGTTTAATTCCTTCTGGGTGAATATGTATTTCAGGCTCTTATGATCTGTAAAAATTTCACAGCGTTCTCCATACAAATAATGCCTCCATATTTTTAATGCAAAGATGACAGCGCCCAATTCTAAATCATGAGTAGGATAATTTTTCTCATGTGTCTTTAGCTGTCGAGAAGCATAAGCAATTACCTTATTGTTTTGCATAAGCACACAACCCAAGCCTATTTTTGAAGCATCACAGAATATAGTAAATCCAATTCCACTGATTGGCACTGCTAGAACAGGGGCCGTCACCAATCGCCGCTTTAATTCTTGGAAGTTTTCTTCACATTTTTCATCCCAAATAAATTTTGTCCCTTTTCGAGTGAGCTGTGTCAATGGTGCTGCTAGCTGTGCAAAGCCTTCGATAAATCTTCGGTAATAACCTGCTAATCCCAAGAAACTTCTTATTTCTGTAACGGTGGTTGGCCTCTTCCAATCTACTATTGCCTGAATTTTTGTTGGATCTGGTGATATTCCTTCCCCTAAAATAATGTGTCCTAGAAATGACACTTTATTTAACCAGAAATCACATTTCTTCAATTTTGCATATAACTTATGCTTCCTTAATGTCTGAAGAACTATTTCTAGGTGTTGAGCATGCTCTTCTTCTGTCTTTGAATAAATCAAAATATCATCAATAAATACAACTACGAACTGATCCAAAAATGGTCTGAACACTCAGTTCATCAAATCCATGAAGGCCGCGGGAGCATTTGTTAATCCAAATGGCATAACAACATACTCATAATGCCCATATCTTGTGCGGAACGCTGTTTTTGGAATATCTCCATCCTTTATTTTTAACTGATGATATCCTGACTGCAAATCGATCTTTGAAAATACTCGAGACCCTTGTAATTGATCGAACAAATCATCAATTCTTGGTAATGGATATCGGTTCTTAATAGTTACCTTGTTTAGCTCCCGATAATCCACACAAAGTCGCCAACTCCCGTCCTTCTTTTTCACAAACAACACCGGAGCGCCCCATGGTGACATGCTAGGTCGAATGAATTGCTTTTCTTCTAGCTCCTTAATCTGCCTCTTCAACTCCTTTAGTTCAGCAGGTGACATTCTGTACGGACTCTTTGAGATAGGAGCAGTACCCGGAGTTAAGTCTATACAGAATTCAATTTTCTCGATCCGGTGGTAATCCAGGTAATTCACTCGGAAAAACATCAGGAAAATTTCTTACGACTGGTATTTCTTTGATATCCTTTTCTTTCACTTCTAAATTCATGCTAAACGAGCAGTCAAAAGTTTTATGCTTCGCTTGATAAATGATTTTACGCTAACCAGGTACCTGAATTATCACTCGTTTTCTCTGACAGTCTATGTTCGCTTGATTCTTAGCCAGCCAATCCATGCCCAGTATAATATCAAAATCATGCATATCTAGTACTATTAAATCAACCAAAAATTCTTGCCCTTTTATTACTATGGGATGTGCAACACAAATGTTCTTGGCTATTACTTCTGTCATCGGGGATTCCACATGTATCCTTTTCCTTAAAGGGCTACTTTCTAATCCATGACTATCGATAAATTTTGAGGATATAAATGAATGTGTAGCACCGGTATCAAATAAAGTGAATGCATTGTGTGAGCATACTTGAAGTGTACCTGTAATCACGTTGTTGTCCTCATCTGCATCATGCTGAGTCAAGTGATTCACCTTTGCATGAGGATTTGTCTGCTTCCTGCTTCCAGAATAACTATTCATGCGTTGAGAGGGTCCACTTGAGTTAGTAGGGGGTGCAGGTAAGTATAATGGAGCTTTTGGTGCTGGCAATGGCTTTGGTGTAATGGACTTTGACATATTCTGGTCCGGTGAACTGTGGCACTGACTGATCATGTGTCCTTCTCTACCGCATCTAAAACATTTCCCATGACGATACTCACACTGGAATGCTGTGTGATTCCCATGACAAATAACACAGTTATTACGTCCTGGCTGGGCTACTGGGCGGTTGTTCGGACGCCAATTCTGCTGCATCTTTTTCTGTACATTCCCTTGATTTCCATGGTCAACCTTGATCCTCTTACGCTACTGCTCCACTTCGTCTTGTTCTTCCACATATGCTTGTTCTACAGTTAATGCCTTGTTAGCAACATCTCGAAAAGATTTGAGCTCGAACACCTCCACTCGAGACTTAATTGGTTAGCGAAGTCCTTGTGCGAAACGCCGAGCTTTGGCTTCATCATTTTGGACATAAACAGAGGCATAACGAGCAAGTCTAGAAAATTCTATTTCATATTCCGCGACAGATTTCTGGTCCTGTTTTAACTATAAAAATGATAGCTCCATTTTCCTTTATACGCTCTCTGGAAAATATTTTCTGTAGAACACTTCCTTAAATGATCCCCATGTGAAAAGATAGCCCTCAGGATACTTCTTTTTATGCACTGTCCACCAATCAAATGCCCCACCTTGTAGCATAAATGTGGCTAATGTAACCTTCTCTTCATCAGGGCAATGCATGGCATCAAAACTTTTCTCTATTTCTGTTAGCCAGTCCTCGGCCTCAATTGGGTTTGCACTACCTTGGAAAACAGGAGGCTTAAGTCGGCGAAACTCACGTAATGCGCCCTGTTTGTCTCCATCGAACGACTCCTTTCCTTTAGTTGACTGATGCACTATATATTCCAGAATTTCAGTCTGCTTCATTTGGGTTTGTTCTTGACGTTGCAAAATATTTATAAGCAACTCATTTGGAAGTGGTTGCTCTGCTGCAGCTGCTAGTGCATTCCGGCCATCACCGGACTGTGATGCTGAGAAATCTCCATTGTGACTAGCCATCTATGATACTAGAGGAAAAAATAAATAAAGCTGTCAACATTAGAGCATGCACCATATACATATATACCAGGTCTAGCTGATTATTAAAGAGGAAAGCAGTAGTACAATCAAAATTACACATCATGTCTATTAGATGTGTTGCTGCCATCCACGTTTCCCTTCAGCCACTCTACTATAGACACCCATACTACTAGAGTTGTCAACAAAAGCTAGTGCTAGCTAGTCAAAAGGCTACTACCAGAACAGTTCCTAGCAGGTTATATACAAACAGTACTACTACAACCATTTATTTAAAAGCTAGGAACAGTTGCTTCATAGTATCTCTAAGTGCCACTATTCGCATCCTATTCATGCGCCTGTAGCTTTTCCG
Organism: Thinopyrum elongatum; assembly: GCA_011799875.1. Classification (NCBI taxonomy): domain Eukaryota; kingdom Viridiplantae; phylum Streptophyta; class Magnoliopsida; order Poales; family Poaceae; genus Thinopyrum; species Thinopyrum elongatum. Next base: position 133,581,258 of record CM022302.1, read on the forward strand.
CCAGCTTCTCACGGAGGCTTCTGTTCTCTGTCATTAGCTCCATGATTTTGCTCTCCTGCTTGTTGGTTAACTCCTCTAATTGATCACACTCCAGCTTCAGTTTCTTACTCTTGTGTTCTTCTATTTCGAGCCAACGATCCATGTCCTCTATCTGGAGGTTGAGGTCATGCTTGATCTCATAAACACAGTCATCATGTTCTTGCTCAAGATACTCCAACTCATGCTGCCGGCAAGCCTCATGATACTAGTTTAGTTGTGTCATCTCTATGTGGTGTTGCTGCTCCTTCTGCACTAGAGTTAGTAGTACCTCCCAATACTCATACATATGCAGGTCCACCAAAGCAAAGTTAATAGAAAAATGAAGAAACTTGAGTGCTTCCCGTGCAGCAAAGTTGCCAGCATCTTTAGCATCTTCGCCATACCCATAGATGGTCTTATAAGAACTATCATCATCTGGGGTGAGCTGCAAATGTACTGCACCTTGGTACCCATCGCCCTCAAGACGCTTCACTGTCGACACTTCTGGCGGCTCCAAATGGAAATGTTCAGCTACCTCCTCTAATATGCTCACAAAGTTGAGATGGAAGATTGTATACTCATCCATCCCTGCTTTCAGCACACAGTTGGTTCAAAAATAAATACAGACTACATATCAAACATGCTAATTAAGCACAGAAAATAAGCATTCAATTAATCATTAATTCCTACTTTACGTACCTAGACTATCCCCTTAGTTAAACCCACATTAGTGTTTATTCTTTTTTTCCTCTCTTTTTTTCTAACCTGGCTCTGATACCAATAAAATTGTCACGCCCCAAGTGAGTCTTAGCCGTGACAATCGCCACATGCTTATAAATCTCAAATTTATAAGCATGTTAGGCTAGTAAACAAATTATTTTCCAGTATGTACAAGAGCCAACTTTATTCATTACTAGCTATTACAAAGGTTATGATACATGCAACTTCTTTATTTATTCCCAACCCGTAGAGCTACTCCTACTGTTCATCATTCTCATCAGCACATCCATCATTTGCTACTTCTGCAAAATCAACAACAATAGCAAGAATGAGTATGATCTCATACTCAGCAAGCATACGGGTACAAAGGAACTTCTCACGGCAAAAGTGACAAAAACACAAGGGTTAGTTGTAAAGAAAGAGTTTGATGGCAGAGGAAGATAATGGAGATTAATTTAAAGAAAAGAAAAGAAATAACTGGCATCACATATGACCGCAAGCTTCCCGACCCGGGAGTCACAGGGGTGAAATTTCACACTTTTACACTCTTAAGAGGGGTACTCCGACATCGACAGTCTCGACTAGAACCACACAAGCGCTAGTAGAGCAGAGCTCTATATTCCCCCAAGAACCGACCACTCGACTTACTAGTGTCGATCGCTCCTACGGATCCATCATCGACACACTTCCGAACAAGTGTCGTTCTTAGCGGAGAACTCAGACAGTCCCATACCTGAACTGTGACCGGTACAATATGTTTGCCGTCGTCACACCAGATTTTTATAAAATTTACTAGACAAGGATTAGCAGGAGGAAATACATGCAAGATAAATATCTCTAGGCTTTTCACAGAACCAACCATCCATGCATGAGCCATTAATCCATGTGCTCACATGCATGTACCAAGGATTTCTCCACCGTGATCATAAACCAAAAAGGTAGTACTGTGGTATGCATGCTAGCTTCAAGAGATGTACAGGAATCAAATCACACGAACAGTGCACATTATAGAGCTTCAGAAGTACTACTAGCTATAGAGATTCAGAAGTACTACTAGCTATAGAGCATGGCATGAACAGTGAGACAAACAAGGAATAGGACAGCTAGAAAGGCTAGATGGAACGCATGCTTGCCTGACTCGCCGACTCGCTGCTTCCTCCGAGCACTCTTGCCGATCAGTGTGATTCTACTCCATGCAAAGCTAGCTAGTGAACTGATTTGTATGTTGGGATGAGTACTACAGCGTGCTCTTGCTCCTCTATTTATAGGCATGGTAGGGTAGGGAATGGAGCTGTAACTCAGAAATATCTACAGCCTCGGTGTCCCTAGATTTTACAGCTGCTTGTACTCTTACATCACACGTGCCTAGCTGACTCAGCAGAGCATTAAATGCTACAGATAAGTGCAAGCTTGAGCTGCAAAATATCTTGTACCACACCCACACGTGGCCCTCCTACCCGAAGGCTCTACAAGCATGTTCTTCTAATGCATATCCTTCCACACTAAGGAACTAAGTTGACTACTCTTACTTAGTACTAACCAATGATTGCCAATGATTGTTTTTATCTAATTAAGCTGATAATTACTACTCCAGCGTTGTGCTAATTTCTTTTAATTTACCAAATACAAGACCTTATTTATACTAATAAACACGGGTATTAAAGTAAGCGGAAGCGTTTCACAACGCGGTTGATGTAGTCGAACTTCTTCGCGCTTCAACCGATCAAGTACCGAACGCACGGCACCTCCGCGTTCTGCACACGTTCAGCTCGGTGACGTCCCTCGCCTTCTTGATCCAGCAAGACGTCGAGGTAGTAGATGAGTTCCGTCAGCACGACGGCGTGATGACGGTGATGGTGAAGTGATCTCCGCAGGGCTTTGCCTAAGCACTACGAAAATATGACCGGGGGTGTAAATGGTGGAGGGGGGCGCCGCACACGGCTAGGCAATTTGTCTGGGGTGTGCTAGGCGCCCCCCTCCTCATATATATAGGTGGGAGGGAGAGGGGAGAGGCCAAGGGGCACCCCAAGTAGGTCCGAATCCTACTTGGGCTCCTGCCCTTGGCCGCGCCCCCCTGCCATGTTTGTCGGAGGGGGAAGGAAAGAGGGGGGAGAGGGAAGGAAGTGGGAATCCTAATCCACACTTACCTTTCCCTTTTCCCCTTTCCTTCTCCTCCTTAGGCCGGCCCATATGGGGGCGCACCAGCCCCTTGTGGCTGGTGCGTTTCCCCTCTTGGCTCATAAGGCCCATATCTTTTGCCGGAGGTGCCCGGAACCCCTTCCGGTGACCCGATAAGTACCCGGTAACCCCCGAAACACTTCCGGTGTCCAAATACCATTGTCCTATATATCAATCTTTACCTCTCGACCATTTCGAGACTCCTCGGCATGTCCGTGATCTCATCCGGGACTCCGAACAACATTCGGTCACCAAATCACATAACTCATATAATACTATATCGTCATCAAAGGTTAAGCGTGCGGACCCTACGGGTTCGAGAACTATGTAGACATGACCGAGACACCTCTCCGGTCAATAACCAATAGCGGAACCTGGATGCCCATATTGGCTCCTACATATTCTACGAAGATCTTTATCGGTCGAACCATTATGACAACATACGTAATTCCCTTTGTCCATCGGTATGTTACTTGCCCGAGATTCGATCGTCTGTATCTTCATACCTAGTTCAATCTCGTTACCGGCAAGTCTCTTTACTCGTTCCATAATACATCACCTCATGACCAACTCCTTAGTCATTTGCTTGCAAGCTTATGAGGTGTATTACCGAGAGGGCCCAGAGATACCTCTTCGATACTCGGAGTGACAAATCCTAATCTCGATCTATGCCAACTCAACAAACACCTTCGGAGATACCTGTAGAGCATCTTTATGATCACCCAGTTACGTTGTGACGTTTGATAGCACATAAGGTATTCCTCCGGTATCCGGGAGTTGCATAATCTCATAGTCGAAGGAATATGTATTTGACATGAAGAAAGCAATAGCAATAAACTGAACGATCATTATGCTAAGCTAACGGATGGGTCTTGTCCATCACATCATTATCCTAATGATGTGATCCCGTTATCAAATGAAAACGGATGTATACGGTTAGGAAACCTGAACCATCTTTGATCAACGAGCTAGTCTAGTAGAGGCATACTAGGGACACGGTATTTGTTTATGTATTCACACATGTATTTAAGTTTCCGATCAATACAATTCTAGCATGAATAATAAACCTTTATCATGAATAAGGAAATATAAAATAACAACTTTATTATTGCCTCTAGGGCATATTTCCTTCACAACTTGTCAGCAAGCAAAGCATGAACTGTGCAAAACCCCAGGTATGTTGCAGCCACTACCTATACCTGACAGTCCATGGCAAGCAATTAGCATGGACTTTATAGAAGGGCTGCCTAAATCTGAGGGGTATAATGCTATTCTAGTGGTAGTGGATCGATTCACTAAAGTGGCTCATTTTCTTCCTCTGAAGCATCCATTCACTGCTGCTTCAGTGGCCAAGGTGTTCCTCAACACTGTTGTTAAACTACATGGTCTGCCTCTGGTTATAATGTCTGACAGAGATAAAATCTTTACCAGTGCATTCTGGAAAGAGCTGTTCAGAATTTGGGAAACTGAACTGCACATGAGTACGACTTATCATCCTCAGACGGATGGGCAAACGGAACGAGTCAATCAGTGTCTGGAAATGTATCTCCGATGTGCAGTGCATGACTTTCCAGCCAAATGGGCAACTTGGTTACCTCAGGCAGAGTTTTGGTACAACACTACTTACCACTCCTCATTGGGCTGCACTCCCTATAAAGCTCTATATGGCCATGAACCAAATCTGGGGCAGCTGTTAGGTCACTCTACTTCTCTGAACACTGATGTGCAAACTTGATTATCGGAGCATACTCAACACACTGCGGCTCTGAAGGACCATTTGGCACGAGCTCAATGTAAGTACAAGCACTTTGCTGACAGAAAACGTCCAGACAGGGTGTTTGCTGTGGGAGAGATGGTGTACCTGAGACTGCAGCCATATACACAGTTGTAAGGGCATATTTTTCCCTATGTGGTTTTGGTGATTGATGACAATGCATTTGCGGACTAATCGTGTGCATTGAGCATTTCAGATATCTCATGTCTAGACACAAGACGATTCGGTGCCCCTCGGAGCCTAGTGAAGACGACGTTTCTCTATGTTTCTTTTCGATGGATTTGAGTCGTAGGAAAGCCGTACTATTAAGAGGGGGTCCGCGTCGGAAAGGTTAGGGTGGAATCAACATGTTCACGTCTGTTCCTTTCCACCTCCTTTCCTTGTTCCTTTGGAGCACCGACCGGTTATCCGTGTCTTTGCAAAATGAAGGACTCCAAGTGGTATTGTGCTGTGGCATGCGGTAGTACTGCTCCACGGAGCAGTAGTACCGCAGAGCCTCACGGTAGTACCGGACAGGGACGCGGTAGTACCGCGAAGTCTTGCGGTAGTACCGCTCCTCTGGTGCGGTAGTACCGTGACGTCTGGCCCAGCACAACTACTCGCGCGGAAGTAGGGGCGGATGTAATTTTTTACATCCGCGCCCTATGCGGTAGTACCGCTCCATGGATGCGGTAGTACCGTGTCGGATTTTTGCACAGATCAAAACTCAGCGGAAGTAGCCACAGATGTAATTTTATTCGTCCGTGCCTTCCCAGCCTAGTCGAACCCTGCCTTGCGGTAGTACCGCAAGGTCGCGCGGTAGTACCGCTCGTTGCGTCAACGCAACAGGGCTTCGTCTGGCCTCTGCCGTGGGTACGGTAGTACCGCACAGGCTGGCGGTAGTACCGCAATGCCTTGCGATAGTACCGCATGTCTGGTGCGGTAGTACCGCATGTCGCGGGCTGGTTAAGTGGGTAACGGTTGGATTTGTCTTCTTACTATATAAGGTGAGTCTTCTTCTCCGAGTCCACTACCTCTACTCCCTTAAGCTCCATTGTTGCTCCAAGCTCCATTTTTGCCCGATCTCTCTCCCTAGCCAATCAAACTTGTTGATTTTCTAGGGATTGGTTGAGAAGGCCCCGATCCCCACTTCCACCAAGAGAAATTTGATTCCCCCCACTAATCCCTTGCGGATCTTGTTACTCTTGGGTGTTTGAGCACCCTAGACGGTTGAGGTCACCTCGGAGCCATATTCCATTATGGTGAAGCTCCGTGGTTTCATTGGGAGCCTCCAATTCGGTTGTGGAGAGAGCCCCAACCTTGTTTGTAAAGGTTCGGTCGCTGCCTTCAAGGGCACCAATAGTGGAATCACGGCATCTCGCATTGTGTGAGGGCGTGAGGAGAATACGGTGGCCCTAGTGGCTTCTTGGGGAGCATTGTGCCTCCACACCGCTCCAACGGAGACGTACTTCCTCTCAAAGGGAAGGAACTTTGGTAACACATCCTCGTCTCCACCGGCTCCACTTTTGGTTATCTCTTACCTTTACTTGTGCAAGCTTATTTGTGTGTTGTATTCCTTGCTTGCTTGTATGCTTGTTGTTGTTGCATCGTATAGGTTGCTCACCTAGTTGCATTTCTAGACAACCTACTTTGATGCAAAGTTTAATTTGGTAAAGAAAAGCTAAAAATTGTTAGTTGCCTATTCACCCCCCCCCCCCTCTAGTCAACTATATCGATCCTTTCAACAGTCCACAGTGGTGAATCGACCATGTCCCAAGCTTGCTCTCAAGTTTTTGGTCCATACAAAATATTGGACAAAATTGGGGAAGCTGCCTATCGTCTGAAACTACCGAGAGGCAGTTTGGTACATCCTGTTTTCCATGTCTCCTAGCTCAAAGGACATGTTCCAGATCATACTCCTTTGTTTGCCCAGTTGCCCAAGCCATTGGATCTTTCAGTTCCTGGTCTGTTTCCTGAAGCAATTCTTGATCGCCGCCTAGTCAAAAAGAGAACACCTCTCATCTCCAAGTGTTAATCAAGTGGGCCACTGTTCCAGCAACATCGGTGACTTGGGAAGACTATGAAGTGCTCAAGGCACGTTACCCCAATGCACCAGCTTGGGGACAAGCTGGTTCTCTAGGGGCGGGTACTGTAAGTACTGCAGCGCTGACATCAGGCGTCTTCCAGGAGGAAAGGCGTAAAGCAGGGGAGAAGAAAGCGGCAAGGAGACGCGGGAGTGTTTGAATTCGAGTGGTGTCGAGTGGGCTATAAGCTGTGTATTGGTGGTGGGCCGTGGGCCTTGTAAGTGTGAGTCGGACCCGCGTATATAAGCGAGCCGGATCACTGTGGATAGACATCGACAATGAATAAATCATTCTGAGCCACAGGCTCCTCCTTCCTCCTCTCGCTATCCTCTCCTCGCTGCTATCTCTTCCCCTCTACCAAATTCAAATCTGCTCCTCTCATCTGCTACCTCGCCGGCGGCGAACCCTGGCCGACCCTAGGTCGTGACAGTATACCTCCTACATCTCAATACCCACCGAGCCCCTGTCCGGCCTATTACCGATTCCATGTCGTGGACCTCTCTTCGTCATCCTTGAAAATAGGACCATCGCCCTCCTTTCTACTAGTGATATGGACAAGAGTGTGGCGGTTGGGATGCATGGCGATTGCTTTTGCAATGGAACCCTCCACAGCCTCCACCTCGCCCACAGTTGCTTGAAAACAATCAGTTTCAACCTGGAGGTGCTCAAGGCCTGAAAGAAGCTCGGTGCCCATGTCAGCACTATCAGAATATGAATGTTTGGACATAACCTTTTCTGCTGTCCACTGAAGATGGAACCGTCAAAGTGCAAATGCTACTCCCGTGCCCGTGAACCCCTCAAACACAAAGCAGAACACCTTTAGAAGCCTGAATTCGTTACTACCGACAGTCATCGCTGTCATTCTTGATGTAGCCTCCGGATCGATTACCTTCAGCTGGAGATGGGTCAGAGAAGGCAAACCCATGAGAAGATGGAGTCCTTCCTCATAAAACCTCCGAACTTCTATGTCCAAATCGACGACATCGTTTAGGGAAGCCATTCCTTTGGGAATCCTTTGCATAGATTTCCACACTTCAACAACTTGGAGGTGCGGAAAGGCGCGGCTTTGATCCTTGAACAGATACTCTACTAATTCATTAGTAGCCCAAAGATACCGAAGGTTGTATTCGGCCAACTTGGATACAGATGACCGCAAAAGTTCCAAAAATCTTTCCTTATGACCATGTCCTCGTATACGATATGTCCGACGACACAGCAAGAGCTCTCTCAGTTTTGTTAGATTCCCGAGCACCTCTGCAGATTTCACTGCGTTGTCAACATAACTGATGCATGATACTTCCTCCAAGGCTTGCATGCTCCCAAGCACATCTGTAGGCAGCAAAAGGGTACTGCATATAAATAGGCGCACCAGTTTCTGTAGGCGAACCATAGTTGATGGCAGTGTTGCGAGGTTACTACAACCCCTCAAATGGAGAGTCTTTAAGTAGCGTAACTCCCCAATTTCTTCAGGAAGCTTGGTGATTTCTTCACCTTTAAGTCGCAAATACCTCAGCTGAGACAAACTCCCCACATTCTTTAGATGCTTATTCTCCCACCACAAACCACCATAAAGTAAATCCAATACACGCAAAGAATGGAAGTCCACAAGTGGGGGTATGGGCTCCTCTTCTCCAAACACACTCAGTGAGCGAAGATGTAACTTGCTTTTTGTGATCTCGTGGATTGCTCCTTTATGTTCTTGCCCACTAGATTGTATGGAGAGCCGATGAATCTTGCTTGGCAAAGAATTGTAGACACATCCATTTAATATAAGGGCAAAGTTTTCTTCTTCTGTCAAAGATATTATAAGGTCAAGCACCATATCATGAAAGAAACGGTGATGTCGGTGAAAAGAAAATTTGGGGACTCCCCCATCTGGAAAGCAATCATGAAAGTAAAAGAAGTTTATTTAGCTGGGAGAGGGGTGACTTTGAACTCTGGCAATTTTGCTAGAGTCTGGGCTGATTCTATTAGGAATGAAGTTCCCTTGCGAACCCGATTCCCAATACTGCACAATATTTGTAACTATCAGGAAATCACAGTTGAGGATTTAAATTTTTTTGAAGGCGATGACTTCTTTAGGAGACGTCTTCACCCTCCCCTTTCGGATCAGTGGAAAGAGCTTAAGTCCACGGTGGATTCCTGGTGCTTGTCTGGAGGTTCAGATCAAGTTATCTGGACCTTGGACAGAAAAAATCGCTTCTTGACCAAATCGGTCTATACATACTTGGAGAAACCCCTAGCAGGGTGCGACTATAGGTGGATTTGGAAATCCAGACTTCCCCTTAAAATTCAAATCTTCATGTGGCAGTTATTCCAGGATGTTGTTCTTACTAGATAGGTTATGAGGAAGCGAAAATGGGCCGGTAATCCCAGATGTTCATTTTGCAGAGACAATGAAACATCGCAGCACCTTTTTTTCACTTGCCTCGTGGCCCGGGTGGTTTGGAGGACGGTTGGGTGTGTGCTGGGCACAGACCTATGTCCGAACAATCTTTGGCAATATTTCTCCTGGTGCTATACTTTTCTACCCTGATGGGGTCAAATTCTATACTTTCGGCCTACCAGCGATGTGCTGGGTGATCTGGAATTGTCGTAACCAAGCCACCTTTGAACAAAAGCAACTAAAGACTTCTTTTAATGTGGTGTTTTCTGCTTGTGGCTTTCTGACTTACTGGGCAGGTTTAATGGATGGTGCTGATCGTGAAGCCATGGAGCGTGGAGCCAAGATGCTCAGGACGAACGCCTTGACCATGATGAGGATCTGCGCAGCTCCAGCTGGATCTGCGAGGGACTGACTCTCTCTTCGGCGCTGCGCTGGATATTTTGCTAGATGATGGTTTAGTGCCCTGATACTTGTTGGTTATCTGCTCCTGCGCGAGCTTGTGTTCCCTGCTCTCCTGTGAGCCCCCTGGAGGTTTATGCATTGCTGTTAGCTTCCTGCTGCATGCTTTAGCTGGTATTTTGCTAGTCCTAGCCTGGTATGTGGTGTCACTGGGTTTTCGCCCCACGATGAACTGCTCGATGACGAGTGTTCATAGTGGGTTTCCCAGTGATGCTTTGAACTCGCTTTCCCCTTTCTGTTCTCCTTTTGGTGGTAGATCTCAATCTGGTGGTGTACTGAACTTTGTATTTCCGTTATGCTTAGTAATGGAAAGGGGTTATGCCCGGTTCAAAAAAAATAAATCATGACAAGTCCATTGAAATAGTTCTCTGCTTCTTGATACAGATTTCCCCATTGTGTAGCAACGAATCCTTCAGCTACCCATTTTGATTTCAGTTCTGCACGGTCGATACGGTGGTCCTCTGGATATATACATAAGTACAATAAACAAGTCTTCAGGTGGTGTGGAAGATCCCAGTAACTAAGTAATAATATATCTCTCATCCCTTTTCCACCATCAGCACTCTCATATGAAAGACCAGTATCAATTGAATCTTGCAGTTTCTCCCATTCACCTGTGCTTTGAGGTTTATTGGCTAGCAAACTCGCAATTGTAATTATAGCCAATGGCAGACCACCATATTTTTTTAAAATCTTAACCGAAACCTTTTCCAGATGAGGAGGGCAGGATTTTTCGGAGTGGAAAATTCTCTTAAAGAACAATCTTCGAGAATCAACATCATTTAGTGCTGCCATTTTGTAGAGGTGATCACCAGAGTTAGAACAGCATGAGTTAGCTACACTGGTAATGCGTGTAGTAACAATTATTCTGCTGCCATTATGGTTATCAGGAAAAGGCGCTTCGACAAATTTCCAGTCTTCATCTTTCCATACATCATCAATAACTATGAGGTACCTGCATGTAATTTTTTGAGAGTCAATAAATCCTTTTTATCCAAAAAAACCTGTATGTAAATGACAGTATTAAGTTCATTGACAGAAAAATGATGATCTGCACTACACCGACATTTACTTTGTGAGTAGATAACTAGTTGTGTCTGGAAAGAATAACATAGGATCAAACTCGCAGCCGCTCATATGTTGTTCATTTCGGCGGCCGCTCGCCGATGGTAATTACTGGTTTGGTAAAAAGTTTATTTAGAAACTCAAGGTAACTTTAAACATTAAATTTTTTCATTTGATAGATATGTTGAGGGGTTATTTTAACTAAAGATAATTTGGCCAAGCATCGCTGGAGTGGCAGGAGGAAGTGGCGCTTTTACAATGGGAGAGGAAACTATTCAACATTTGTTCATTTCGTGCCCGATTGTACGCCTGGCATGACGTGTAGTATTCATGACATTCAACCGACCATCTCCAACTACTATCTCGAATATGTTTAGGAACTAGCTGACTGGGTCAATAGACGACACAAGGCTTTAATTTGTGTGCTAGCTTGCACTTTATGTTGGATTGGGCTATCTGAAAATATTGCAATGACAGTGTGTTTAACAACAAAATAGTTTCTTATTTCTAACAAGTCATCCACTTTTTTGTCTATTGCAATGAACAATAGACAAGTCATCCACTTGACTACTTATTGGATCTATACGTGGTCCTCGCTTCGGATTCACCACTTATAGATGGTAGCAAGGACCATGCAACCGATTTGGATGCAGTCTCCAATTGGATTGATGCTGCTTAAGTGTATCATGTACTTCCTTCATCCGGGTTTATTGCCCCCTCATATTTTGGATCAAACTTTGACCATCTATACAACTAACAACATATGATTTATATGTTATAAAGGTGTATCATTGGTTTTGTTTTCGAAACAGGACTTCCACCATATAAATTTTTATGACATATGGTTTATATTTTATTAGTTAACTTTATGATTAAACTTTGACACTATGAGGGGCCTAACAAACCCTGACCGAGGGAGTAATCCCTATTGCGGATGTCCTAGTCTTGATGATTTTTCTTTTTTTATATAAAAACACCAATTGATGCAGAGGCCGAGGATTGAGAAAAAAAAACAGTACCGCTTTCCTGTAAAGAACTTTCTGGTCCGACGGATTAGTTGCTCATTCTCCCACCTCTCCTTCTGGCATTTCCGAAAGGGGACTGACTGAGTTTTAGCGAAGTCTCAGTCGATGTCCCTGTCCGTTCGATCGTTTCTAGCTTTATAAGGTTCACGATCGCTGATGTCTTGTATTGGAGTATCAGCCTGTTCTAGTGGTGCGGCCGTCCTATTATCCTTTTTTTTTTTTGCCTTTTCATCTGTGTTGGACAGGAACACGCCATGGCTGGGCCTTTTTCCCGTGCTCGTGTTGCCTGCGGACAGGAGCGATCAATATGATTGTTCGCTTCAATCCCATTTTCTTGTGTTTGCCATTCATCTCTCTCACATGGCCACATGCAAGCTTATTTTTTACAAGCCGTGGAAGACTAGAAGTTTGCGAGTGTTTTTGTTGTTGTAGTACATTATGAACGTGCATATTCATTTTTCACCTTTTTCCCTATTTTTTTGGTTGAACAACATTTGCACGTAGCCATGCCGACTGCAATTGCAAGGGTTGCAACATGCCCGGAACTAAAGAGAGGGGGCGCCAATTGCATGTCCACCCTGAGCTGCATTTTTATAGCTTGTCATGTGCGCCGCCGCCACGGGAGTGAGGACAAGGATGCATTTTTTTTTTTGTGCTAGTTGCATGCCCATTCCCTGAGTTGCAACTGCATGTGGGCCATGTCGACTGAAATTGCATATCTGCCACTAGACTCGCAACTGCAAGTGTCGGCATCTGTGTGCAATTCATGTCCACCCCTAAGCTGCATTTTCATATGGGTTATAACTTGTCTTGTGTGCCGCCGGCAGAGTGACGACAGGGTTGCTTTTTTTGGGTGCCAGTTGCATGCTCATTCTTTGAGTTGCAACTGCATGCGGGCCATGCCAACTGCAATTGCAAGTCTGCCACTGGACTCGCAACTGCAAGTGTGGGCCCCCGACTGAAATTCCTGTCCATCCCCGAGCTGCATTTTCATTGGGGTTATAGCTTGTTTTTGTGTGCCGCCGCAGCCGGAGTGACGACAGGTATGCATTTTATTTTATTTTTTGGATGCCAGTTGCATGCCCATTCCCTGAGTTGCAACTGCATGCGGGCCATGTCGACTGCAATTGCATGTCTTTCACTAGATTCGCAACTGCAAGTGTTGGCACTCGACTGCAATTCATGTCCATCCATGAGCTGCATTTTTATATGGGTTATAGCTTGTCTTGTGTGACGTCGCCGTCGGAGTGACGACAAGGATGCATTTTTATTTTTTATTTTTTTGGGTGCTAGTTGCATGCCCATTCCCTAAGTTGCAATTGCATGCAGGCCATGTCGACTACAATTGCATGTCTGCCACTATAATAATAGCTGCAAGTGTCGGCACCAGACTGCAATTCATGTCCATTCCTGAGCCATTTTCATAGGGGTTATAGCTTGTCGTGTGTGGCGCGCTGCCGAAGTGATGACAACGATGCACTTTTTTTTGTGCCAATTGCATGCCCATTTCGAGATTTGCAACTGCATGTGGGCCATGTCGACTGCAATTGCATGTGTGCCACTAGACTCGCAACTGCAAGTGTCGGCACCCGACTGGAATTCATGTCCATCCCTGAGCTGCATTTTCATAGGGGTTATAGCTTGTCTTGTGTGCCGCCTCCGCCGGAGTGACGAGAAGATGCATCTTTTATTTTATTTTTCTGTGTCAGTTGCATGCCCATTTCTTGAGTTGCGACTGCATGTGGGCCATGTCGACTGCAATTGCATAATTTATGAGTTTCTTCTCATGGAGACCTTCATTTCTTTTTCTGGAAAAATGAAAAGCTTTTTTCATTTGTTTGTTATTTAAATTAAATTGAGAGTTCAAGTTTCCTCTCATGCAGATCAAGTTTGCCATGAACTAAGGAGTCATGGCCGAGTGCAATATATAGGTTTTTTATTTTTTATTTTTGTTTTCTTAAGAAATAAAGTAGAGACCTAAAGCGTGTTATATTTATTTACAGCGAGAGTATTTTTTTATATTTAAGCCTTTTTTCATTTTATTTCTATTTTTCTCCTTTTCTTTTTTCTCGGGTCACTCGAATGTGGCCCCAACTCTCAACATCTTCTACTGTTCTCCAAAAATATCCAGCCCGAGCGGAGCCCAATTTCTGGTTGCTCCGAAATGGAGGATTCCCCTTTTTCTTGGGCAGTTTTCGATGTGTCTAATCGAAAATGAAGTGGCCAAACAAATTCGAAGTACCTTGTGATCGATTTTTGAAGTAGCCGCCGTCAGGTTCCGAGCACCTCTGTTTTTGTTATAACTGACGAACGGAGCTGATTGTTTTCACCAATTGAACCCAATTCTAACCAAAATGCGCACACACATAGACCAAGCTGACTTGTGCGTGCAATTTTTTTAGTGAGGCTCCTTTTCTATATTACTTATAAAAGAGCAAACATTATCTTCTCTAAGTGCACCCCACAAAACGTACACGGATACATTACTACCGCATGATTAGTCCCACTAAACTCAATCTAACGGCTAGCCTTAACCTAATCCGTTCTCTGTGTGCACTTAGCAATTTACATTGACTGACCGTACTCCACCGCGGAGGAAAATATGAAAGTCCATGCCTGATCAATTAGGAAACTATAATCACGGACACATCCTATTAAGAAACTAATCACGGGCGCATCTAATTATTAGGAAACTAATCACAAACGCATCCTATTATTAGGAAACTAATTATGGGCGCATCCTATTATTAGGAAAATAATCACGCGCATCCTATTAGGAAATTAATCACGGACGCATCTAATTATTAGGAAACTAATCACGGACGCATCCTATTAGATAACTAATCACGAACGCATCTAATTATTAGGAAACTAATCGCGAGCGCATCCTATCGTCTCCTATCAGGGAATCGCGATCGCGAGTCGCCTGCCGTCACCAGCCCACCACCCACGCGAGCCACAGTGGGAGACACGCGAGGAGGAGCTGCGGCTTCCTCCGAACACACACACGTGCCGTCGCCGCCTTCGTCTTCTGCCTGGAGGCCGGGTCACTCTTCTACTGACTGCAACGACTTCGTCCACGTCCTGGGCATGCTCTCCGGGAACCACCGGCATCCGCGTCGACTTCAGCTCCGTCCACAACACCCACGCTGACAACCACCCACTGCCGACGCCCTTCAAGTGAGGGCAACGCTGAGTATCCTGGACCGGTATAAGCGGCCCAAAAAAATCGAGTGGGGGCATTCGCCCCCACAGCCATGCATGTAGATTCGCCTGGTCGCCAACCATCGTCGTCCCCAGGGCGGCGCAGGTCTCGGCCACTGCGCAGCAGGTGAAGCTAATCACGGCCCCATCTCACTCGCCCGAAGCCACCGCCGACTCCCTCAGCTCTGACGCGTGCTGCTCCGTTGGACACGCTTGTCCAGTACTCACGCGTGGACGACGTCGTCCAAAGACATCCTACCTTCGCCGGATGCTGGAACTCCCCACGCCCCGGTGCGTGGAGGCCGCCGCCTCAAAGCTGGACGACTGACTCACCTGCGTCGACAACGCCGCCCAGCTGGTGAGAGGACACGGTCGCCGTGGCCGCTCGCAGGCCTGAACGACGGCGACGCTCGCCTTCACGCGAACGCGCCGCACGCACGCACTAATCAGGTAAGTACCGAGTGTTGTTTTTTTATGTCATCGCTACCTCGCCGGTGGTGACACATCTAGAAGTACAGTACAGGAACTAGAGATGAGGCAATGAGAAACAGATGAGCACTGGAGCACACACAGTTGGGTTTCAGGCAACCAATGCCTTCTTTCTTTCTTTATTTTTTCACTGATTTTCGCGTACCTGCAACAGACATCCCTGTTTTTTTAAGTACTGACTACCGGTTATTACATGGCCAACTCACGACTATACAGTGAACTCACAGACAAATTCGCTGAACCAAGACCTTACTTGCAGTCATGAAATTACGTTTTACTGAAAAAAACCCAGAAGTTTGCATAAGTTTTAGTGAAAAAAATAAAGTTCGCATAAGTTTTACTAAAAAAACTGAAGTTTGCATAAGTGTATTTGTTTGTCCAGCAGATACATGGCAATTGTAATTTTACATGAGCATTTTCATACCGTCCTTATCTACAGTTGAGTTAACATGTTTTCCTTGATAGAAAACTTGGACCACATACAAGAGAAGCAAAAAATGCATGTTGATTATGATGATGACGAATGTAGGATATTTTGTGGTCATGGTAAATTCTCATATCATTTATTTTATTTCATTATTGCACTCTACATTACATACTACACACGACCACTTTGGTAGAGGTGACGAGTTCGCATCATACAGAGAGACCAACCATGTTTCTCCGAATATCTTGAATCATGATCCTTATGACTTCATCTCTACTACTTATAAGAAGTACATTTTTTCATTTGACTATTTCCTGACTTGAGAGGTAAGGTATGTTTTATCCACTAGAGTTGCTAAAATTGGAAGCATGTCTGCAGTTTTTTTCTTTCTAAACCGGCATTTGTTGGCCTTTTTTTGCCACTGTTATTCTTACAAGTGGTAGCCTACGCATGTTGAAGACCATTTCCAAATTATTTATCTTCGTATCATTATTACTACAAACTGAGAGGATATTTGTTATATTGTAAATTTTTTAGAATGTTGAGCCCTTAAAGAAATGTGTAGTACTCAAGTAACTGTTCCAAGTTGTCATATTAATGCTTGTGTCCAGTGAATAACAAGTATAATTATGCAATTTATCACTGTAATTTTTATTTGGTTTACATGTTCTATTTTCATAATAAAGTAAGTCACTTTTCTTGCTTCCAGACATTACG
This sequence comes from Thinopyrum elongatum, assembly GCA_011799875.1. Classification (NCBI taxonomy): domain Eukaryota; kingdom Viridiplantae; phylum Streptophyta; class Magnoliopsida; order Poales; family Poaceae; genus Thinopyrum; species Thinopyrum elongatum. Next base: position 133,597,783 of record CM022302.1, read on the forward strand.
ACACTTGTGGTGCAATAATAGAATTGGATGGTCCAACTAGCATTTTTTTGTCTTGTTTCACAGCTGATTCTATGCAGTCAAGACATCTCTACACTTCTCTATCTGAGAATGGCTTCCTCTTTTCAACAAACCATAGAGGTCTCTTCCCACTATTGTGGTTGACACTCAATTGTAATAATAATTCTTGACTGGAGTTTGTTGGCACTGAAACGGTTCCTTAGCTTGTCCTAAGTGACATTTTCAGGTGTGATTATACTTGCATAAATGTGTGCATATGGAGAATCATGATGAATCTTCTAAATAATTTTGAGTTTTATACATTGGGAAAAGTGGGTGGCCTTTTAATATAGGAGACATGTTGATTAAGGAGAAACGATATTGATTAAAGAGAAACGATATTTCAAATTATTTGTACGAGTTGGGAATAAGAGATTGTGTACTTTATAGGGAAATTTCAAATTTATGAATAAATTGTCTTGTATTAAGTTTAGTATAATGTGTTAATCCAAATAGACGCATGTTGCACGTGCACATTTATTAGTCCAAATAGACGTGCGTTGCACGTGCACACTTACTAGTGACAAAAAGAAGAAGAATCGTAGAAGAAGCAGGGAACGAAAGGATTTCTCGTCATTTTATTAGGTACAGATGGGCTTCGGGTGTAGTTTCTTTTCCCTTTTGATAAAAAGACAAACAAACAACTCAGACATTAAAAAAAACAGACAAGGAAAAGCCCAGAACGGGAGAAATTAGAACCCACTAACCAGGGAGGCAAAACGGGCCAAATCGGTTCTAGGTGATGTCATTCGACGAAGTCTGACACACCCTTTCCTAAACACATTTTCGTCGACTTGAGAAAGGACATCCTTCAAGAGCTTGTCAAGGTCAAGGGTCCTCGACACCGAGACAACCCGATATTGCGGTAGGCCTCCATGGTGAGAGTCGTCTTCCCCAACCCTCCACCTCCAACAATGGCCACCACTTTCAGATCCAAGCTCTTCTCCTCCAGCCAAGAGACAACCCGATCCCTGGGGCCGTCGATGGCCACCAAGCCCTTGGCCTCCGCGTAGAACGCAGGCAGCCGCGGGTCTAACTCCACGACGGACCCACTGCTTGTTTGCCCATGGCTGTCGAGCCTGTACGTCTCGCGCCGCTGGCTCTCCTCCATGACGAGAGCCTTCAGGTCCTTGAACTGAGTGGCGAGCTGATGGCGTCTCCGCAGCGTCTTGAGCCGACGCACCGTGTCGCTCATGAACCCGCTGTCGGCACCTCGAGCAGCGTGTACTCGTCGCCGAGCAGCGCGGTGAGCTCGCCGAGGAGGGAGGTCAGCGCCCCGTCCCGGCGCCCACCCCGCCCATTTCCCTCGTTCACCGCTCTCTCGCTAAGGAATCGCCATTGTTGGATCTTGGTTGCGTCTGATGGAGGAATGGCGGAGTGGTGAGCTTGGGAGAGCGGGGTGGCAATAATGGAGGAGTGCTGTGAGCTGCGAGCTACTGCCGCCTACGACAGTAGTAAGCACTAAGCAGGAGGAGTAATTGCTATGCGGGGGCGAGCTACTGCAGTCCCTGGCCCTCGCCGTAATTGCTATACCGGAAGGAAGTTTCCTGGAAGCCCATCTCGGGCATCGGTGGACACTGGCAGGTAGGGCCCACTCTCCAAACGTGAGAGAGGAAGAGGCGCTGATAATTATTTCGCCGCATGAGCTTGCTAATCCTCAAGCGCAACTGAAAAAATTGTTCAGATGACTCACCGTCTCTCACCGACGACGCGGTCTCGGTCGTAGTCACCACGTCCAAGGAGAGCCCAGACACCGGCTCGATGGCGAGGCGAAGGTGTTCGTCAGATGTTCTTTGGAGCAAATTACCTAGCGTGCAAGGCCTGTCATTCAGTTCAAGATTCGCGGCAGTTCAGTTTGCCATCATATGAAAATGAAATGAAGAAAGCCAAGCAAATTCGGTTTGATCAGGAACTGAAGCAGGGGCGCCCTCGACACTCACTGTCACGTTGGTTTAGCACCGCCGATCATCAGCTTTGGATCAAGTTGGTTTACAGTTCCACCTCCGCCATCGGTGTCATTATCGCTAAGACGCTAACTGAACCCAGAACAGGCTCAAGCATAGCAGCTGAATGCAATGGATTACCAAGGTAACTGACTATTGAGCATTTGAGAGCCAAATCTTGAGAGCTCACCAAAAGGCGATGACAAAATCAGCAAAAATGAACTTTACCCCAAAAATGATGTGTCTAAGTACAACTAAAGGAACCTCGTATGTCTGTCTGAAGATTTGTAAGATCAAAGCATTTCCATTCAAAGAATTATGTAAGTTGCAAGGCAGAAATTATCAGAGGAATGCACAGAACAAATGGGCAGGGAGAAACTACGGCTCGTGGAAGTTCAGGTGATAAAAACACGCGGTTCGACAGTTCACCAGCTTCCCAGATAACCGAATCACCTACCACTAATCACCTACCACTAGCAGTTGGCTGCTAATGCTATTCGTGGTGAACCAAGAGAGTATATCTTGCAAAAATAAATTAATAGCATGGCAATGATAATGAACTTCTGACGATACCAATTAGACATCAACACTATATGGCCATACTACATGAAGCAATTTTTGTGTTTACAAAGACAGTCATCGTTTCTCCATTTTCTAAAAAACACAGACTACTAAAGGGGATTCGTAACCAACCTAGAATCATCGCAAATAATCAGTGAAACTGACAAATCATTCTGTCATGACAGAACAGCGAATAAGATTGATTCTTACCTAGTAATATTTCTGAAAACAACTTAACATGCAGAAGGTGCGCATAAACCAATAAATGGACCACCTTGCTGTTTCTGAATACGAGGTCCCGGCTGTTAACATTCCCTCCATGAGATGATCTTACAATTCCATCCGGATAAGACCAATGCAGGCTCGCCTCCAAACATAGCAGCAGAAGTTTTGATTAAAATGACAACCAAACACCTGATCTACAAACAGAGAATTATGCAACAAAAACAAAACCTCGAGAGTTCAGAGGAGCATCTGCACTGAGAAGAGTACAGTAAAGCAAAAACAGAAGCGGTTCGAAAACCATCACTCAAACCTTACAAACTTTTGTATGTGAAAAGATGATTGATTTTTCAATACAAGCATGTTTTGCAGTCAGCATACATTTTGCATCAGTATATAAATTTGCATCCATGATGAGCGGTAATGGCTTTGATAAACCCTTTTTGCATTCATACATTTTGCAGTTTCAACATAGATAACTTAGTGAGACACGAAAACAGGAAATAACTTCTAACCAGAGATCGAGCAGCCATAAATTTGAGTCTGGACAAAAGATAATACAATTTTCGAGCATATATCCCTTCTAGAGAAGGGGCAAAGACTACACAATATTCGGGCATTAACCCTGTCTATGAGATAAGGATTTGAAAAGATCGGCCATTGACGAATCATGGACATGCTTCACCTGAAAGAACATTGCATTTAATTCTACAACACGAGCAGTCGAAGGGATCATCCAATAAATCATGAATCTGTTTGGTTTTACCCAAACAGCTAAACTCACTTCTGAATTCAGGTTCAGCATCTCGAGAAGCTCTATCTTCCACTTGTAGCAGCCTGTGTTGATCGTCCACCCATTTAATATCATTGCCCTTAGGGCTTGAAATTTTGATTTCCTTCAGCACTTTTGCGTTCAAAATAAAGAATTTGGCAAAGTCAGCATCTTGGTCACGGCCTTTGTAATTTTCAAACACCAATTTTTTTAGATGGATCGTGAGGCATTCGATTGGATCTAGTGGGTCACACAGGCGCACATTTTTCATATCCATCTTTGGGTGTTTCTTCAACTGAAAAAAAGAAGAGAAAAGTGCCATATGTTAGAGCCATTTCTAACCAGATTAGGTTACTATCAGCTAACTTACCTCAAAATAAAATTTCACATTGACAAGGCAATCAAAGGCGAATACTCACAGTGAAATAGAGCTTTTCCAAGCGGGGAAAGCACCTGAGGATGTTTAGAACTGCATTCAACTGAGAGCCAGAAGAGTAGAGAGCCAGAACCTTCACAGTGCATATTGAGTTTGCCAAGCTGACTGGGGACATTCCCTAAAGAAAACAATGAACATAAAAAATAATGAAATGCATGTAGGTACAGCAAATGCAAGATTCAAGAAGGTTGCTACTGCTACCTTGACGAATAGAGTTGCAATCTGGAGTGTGGATACACATGGTGAAAAAAGGCCCAATATCTTCAGTTTAGGTGCACCAATTACGCGGATAGTCTCAAAACTTATGTCCGGAGAATAAAGTGACACAAATCTTTCGAGGCAGGGAGCATCCTCAATGACTAGTTCTTGCGTGCAAGCACTACGAGCACGGAAGCCAATGCTCCTAAGAGTTAGTGAGCGAATGTGGAGGCGACGCGCAGTAAGAATGTCCCACAACTGAAGGCTCTCCAAGGCACGGCATCCAGAGAGCACCTGGTCGAATACATCCTCCGAGATGGAAACGCACCGTAGGATGAGCTGCTTGAGGAGGGGGAAACTCAACGATGGTGAGATCTCGCTGGGGAAATTGCACGAGCCGATTTTGAGCACGAGGAGGGTGGGTGCAAAGCGGAGCGCAGATGACGGCAGCAGGAAACTAATATGAGGCGGTTCTCTTGACCATCTCCCGTAGCAGATATTGAGCTCCTGGAGTCCGTCAAGGGCTCGGGATTGGCACCAGCCGTCGAGCTCAGTGCGCCGGCTGTCTATGTCGCCGGGTGTGAACTGGATGAATGGGAAGTGGAAGCGACGGGCGGGGCCAGGGTGGTCGGAGAGGATCCTGTTGATGATGGTGGGGCGCCAGCGAAGGTTGCTGCAGAGGCTGCTATTAGCCTGAAGGTGGAGGGGCGCGGAGCACCAAAGGTGGCGCCATCGGCGGGAGAGGGCCTGCGTGCGTGCGCCGTCCTTGGTGGGGAGAAGGGAGATGATGGTACCGAGGATGGCGTCGGGGAGGCGGCTGATGGGATCCTCGGCCACCCAGTTGCCATCGTAGTTGCCACCGCGTGCCCGATTCCTTGACCTGCTGCCAGCGATCCCATCGGATTCACGCTTTCTTGCCACGGCGGTCGGTGCCGCCTTCTCCATGGCTGGCGGCTGGGGAGATCTAGGGTTTGGGCAGTGGTGGCGGAGGGACGCGTTTATTTAGAGCATGGCTAATAATAGCCGGCTGCTGGCTCTGTCACATTGCCATAACATTTACAACCAATTTGATAGCCCGCCCATATGAGGGATACATACTATGTCATTAATACCTGACAATCAAGGCTGGGCTATAAAGGAAAAAAGTTAGGAAATTGCAAGTTTGCCACAAGGATTCATTTTTCTTTTCACGTGGCATTATTGCAGTTAGAAATAAAAAAAAACATTTATGTAATTGAAAAAGACATATGATCTGTTGCCAAAGAAAAGAGGGGCATTTGATCGGTGGTTAATTTAAGTGTGTCATATGATCAAATTCCCATGTATTCAGCCCTAAAGTGTATTCAGTGACCTATGCTTTTCTTGTGAAGGTGTGCATTCTGTATATCTTCATTGTTCTATCAAGCCCAAGTCTTATATTGTAACTAAACAACGCATGTTTCTGGCGAGTTTCACCAGGCAGAAAGAATCAAAATCTTTTGTTTTTACTTGACACAACTGCTACAGAGATTCAACTCAAGCCGCACCTATCCCATATCAGAACTATGCAACCTTTGGCTTTTATTAGACATAACCGCTACATAGATTCAATTCACTACAGCAGCAGCTATCCCAGATGAAACTATGTGGATATTTCACATCCCAATCGAAGTGAGAAGCGCAGGCGACAATAAACAAATCAATACTGGATGCAGCAACCAACTGCCAGAAGACCATAGCTTTCAAGGGGAGAGTCGACATGTACGTGCACAAAACGTAGCAGTCATTAGATTACATTACAGCTTTTGGCAGTAAACTAGTGTTGCATAGTATGGCCCATCAGGATTTACAAAAGGACCTGAGATTATATTTATATATATAGCAGCCATGTCAAATTTGGGGTTTGGACAAAGAAATAAAATCATTGTGCATCAATCTGATCTATAAAACAAACAAAAGATAATACAATCTTCAGATACCAACCCATGTCCGTAAAACGAGCAGTCAAAGCGATTCGCCACTGTCAAACCATGGATATGGTATTCTGAAAGAGAATCAACCTCATCTATAAAACGATCAGCGGAAGGAACAGGTCTTTGAAAAGTCGTGGATATCCATGTAGGCATCAACATTAGTGGAACTACTTTTAATTTCGAATTGAGCAGCTCAAGAAGATCTATTTCCCACTTGTAGCAGCCCATGTTAATAAACCAACCGTTTGCTGTTGTAGTTTCTAGGGACTCCGAATTTCATTTCATTTAGCACTTGTGCATTCAAAATAAGAAGCTCAAAAGGCGAGCATCCTGCCCACAACCTTCGTAGTTCTTCAATACCACATTTCTTAGATGGGTCTCAAGGCATTCTGTTTGATGTAGTGGGTCATACTGGCGCACAATTTTCATATCCATCTTTGAGTGCCTATATAAGGCTGTTGCTAACTACACTACAGTGTAGGAGTACATTATATGTCAACCAGATACTCATTATGTCACAGAAAGCAAACAAAGATGAATTGTCACAAAAAAAGAAGATGATGAATTGTCACGGTGACATAGAGCTTTTCTAAGCAAGGGACTAGGGAAGGACCTCAAGACATCAAGAACTGCATTCTTTGAGGGCGAAAAGACTGGAGAGCCGAAACCTTCACAGTGCGTATTTGACAGTGTTGAGATGATGGTGCCAAGATGATTGGGACCATTCCCTAAATAAAACAATGGGCATAAAAAAAATGAGAAATGATCCTCATGCAGGAACACCAAAATGGAAGAGTCAATACACTTGCTGATACCTGGAAGACTTGGGCTTCATCGAGGCCCAGTTCTGGTTCACTCGAAGGACGACCAGAGAAGTCAATGCAGAAGCAGAGTGGAGCGGGCCATCCTTGGCGGGGAGGAAGGCAGATGCGGATGGCATCGGGAAGGTGGCTCACGAGATCGCCATCGCGGTCCCCCTTCCGTCCCCGCTTCCGTGCGTTGCTTCTGGTGACCCCGCCGGATCGCGCTCCTGCCTTCTTCGCCCGTCGCTCCTTGACACCAATCACCGCTCGCCGCCCCTTATCCCTCGCGGCGTCGCCCTGACGCTGGCCGATGGGCAAATGAACGGGGAGGTCAGGAGCGGATGCCGGCCGCCGCGACGAGATGGCGACGAGTGGTTAGGGTTGGGAGGAGACGACAGCCGGGTGGCGGCGCCATGGGGGCGGGGAACGGCGAGCGCCGGAACGGAGAATCCGGGGTTCTGGTGTCAAACTTCAACCTGTGACACCGTTCTTTGTAACGATTTGGGCCGAGATACCAAATTCATCGTGGGCCTAGAAATTCCATGCGCTGTGCAAAATAAATACTCCCTCCGTAAGCAGTGACCTAAACTTCTCTCTCTCTAAAAAAAAAAGTAGTGACCCTAAAAAAAAGTAGTGATCTAAACGCTCTTATATTTCTTCACAGAGGTATTACAACCTAGAGGACAGATTGTCTAAAAAAAAACCTAGAGGACAAATATAATAGCAACGGTAGAATGTAGATACACACTTCATCCTCTCTTTTTCTCACATCTCACATAAATAAATGATCATATCTGGCTACACAAATTCCTGGTGCCATGATTCATGTCACATATTCCATCGATAAACGAAACAAACTGAAAGCAAAACAAAATGGAGTGAAAGATCAGGCGGAGTGAGCTATCGACCTTACATGTTTAGACAGGATCTCTGTCTAATTTTAAATTTAAAAACTGACAATCGTCTGAGCACTTCACGTGGTTTGTGATAACTGATGCATCTGGTGAATGGTATCAAGGCATTATGAACCACTACATATGGTTCCACTTCCACGCAGCATATGTTCCGCATTATGCATCTGGTAGTAAGTAGTAAGGCATTTTCTAACTGAATTCAGGGAAACACCTAGGAGGAAATGGCCCACTTGTCGGTATTACGGCAGAACTCTTGTTCAACATGATACCTGATGTAAATGTCTCCATATGCGGTTGAGTCCTCGACGCGTTCTCTGCCATTGCCAAAAAAAGACAAAATGATTAAGAAATATGCCAATAGAGCTGTCAGCCAAGTATCTGAAGTTTTACAGTAATAGACAAGCAAAGGGATGCATGCACTTCGATTGAAATCTAAAATCTATACACTGGAGAAAAGAGAAGCCCTTATTGAAATCAAACACAATAAGCAATCAGCTACAGGGTCCGGCTAACATTTATTTCGGTGCTGCTTCCATACAATATTGCAAGTAAAATTTAACCCTCCATAACCTATCCTGAATCTAGAACTATGCATGTCGCTGCCATGGGAAGTGAAAGGAGTTTCTAATTCATGAAGTCAGTGCATAGATTTTAGATTTTAATCGAAGTGCAAACCAACAACACATGAGGCAGTAAGCAAAACGATACATGGTGTGTAAATGGCAAGTTAGCAACCAACTGCCACAACAGAGTTGCTTTCATGCAGACATGACACTGACTTGTAAATTCATAACTGGGAAAAGCAAAACCTTCTGATTTCCCCCCTTATCTAAGGAACACCTTCCAGCAAGAAATGTAAAACAACTCCCAAAATTGACTGTAGTGAGCAGGGACACTGTATATGCACTGAACTAAAGATTTTGTTCCATTTCTCTCCCTTTAATTTCAACAGAGCAATACACATGCTTATGTAAAAAAGCTGACTAATAGGTAATAGCCTAATAAATAGTACTCCCGCAGTAAACAAATATAAGACGTTTTAGGTCACTAGCTTTTACATATCTTATATTTGTTTACAGAGGGAGTAGTAACGAACAAGCCATGCCTAAGTAGGAAGATAAAATAAGAGAAGAATTGTGTAGCCTGATCATGTTGCAACTTTTGGCAGTAAATTATTTTTGTATGGCATACCTTGTCAGAAATTACAGAGAAATTTCAGAGTTTAGAATGCAAATAGAGCAGTCATAATAAGTTTAGGTTTTGGACAAAAAATCAAGACAATCTTCAAGCATTAATCTCATCTACAAAGCGAGGAAAAGACAATATGATCTTCAAGCTTTAACTCCATCTACAAAACGAGCAGTCCAAGGAATTGGCCACAAAAAAATCATGGATATGCTTCTTCTCAAAGAGAATCACCTCATTCAGAAAACAAGCAGTCGAAAGGATCCATGGACAAGTCATGGATACGCGGGTAGTTAATGACATCATCCAAACCACATTTGAAATCAAATTGAGCGTCTTGAGAAGCCCTATTCTCCACTTGCAGCAAATCCAGTTGTATAGCCACCCAGTCACCGTTGTTGTTCTTAGGGACTCCAAATTTGATTTTCTTTAGGACCACTGCATTCAAAACAAAGAACTTGGCAAAGCCAACATCTTGCTCACAGCCTTTGTAATTCAGTATCACCATTTCTTTGAGATGGGTCCCAAGACATTCGACTGAATCTAGTGGGCCATACAGAGACACGTCTTTCACATCCATCTTTGGATTTTTCAGCAGCTAGAAACAGAAAGAAGAGGCATATGTCAAAGCTGGTGGTAACTAGACTAGATTACATGCCAATCAACTAGATTGTATGAGAATCAAATATTTATGTTGAGAATAGCAAGGATGAATACTCACAACAACGTAGAGCCTTTCCAAGCAGGGGAAGCACTTGAGGATGTCAAGAACAACATTCAGTTGAGGGCCAGAAGTGTGAGCTAAAGCCTTCACAGTGTGTATCAAGTTTGTCAAGCTGATCGGCATCGTTCCCTAGATAAAACACCGAGCGTCAAAATGTATTCTGCAAAGGAATGTGCAATGCAAGATTGGAGAAGTCTGCTGCTTCTACCTGGAATACTGCAACACCAGCTGACAAAGGGCCTAACATCTCCAGTTTAGGTGCCCGGATTAACTGAATAGTCCCACTGCCTCTGCCTCGAGAAGGTAGCAGCAACCTTTCAAGGCGAGGCACATCCTCAATGACAAGCTCTTTGTGACCAGCACAAACGGAGAAGCCAATGCGCCGAAGAGTCGGTGAGCTAATGCGGAGGTGGCCGGCAACAAAGATGTTCCAGAGCAGCAGGTTCTCCAAGGCCTTGCAGCGAGAGAGCATGCCATGTAGGAACTCCTCCGACAAGGAAACGTAGTGTAGTGTGAGGTCCTTCAGGTAGGGGAAATTCGACAGTGGCACGATCTCTTTGGAGAAATTGCAGCCGCCGATTTTGGCCACGACGAGGGTGGATGCCAGGCGGTACAGAGACGACGCCAGCGCGTGATCCGTCTCGGGCCGCGGCGACGGGCGAACGAAGCTGATGTCGAGCTCCTGGAGGTTGGTGAGGGCTTGGGAGTGGAGCCAGCCGTCAACCTGTGCGTAGCTGTCGCCGAGGTGGATGGAGGGGCAGCAGAAGCGGCGTGCGGGGCCGGGGTGGTCGGAGAGGATTTTGCAGAGGAAGGAGGCGAGCTCACTGAGGTTGGCGCAGAGGCTGGGGGCGACCTCGAGGTTCAGGGGGGCGGAGCGCCAGAGGTGGCGCCACCGGCGAGAGATGGCCTGCGTGCGGGCGCCCTCCTTGATGGGGAGGAGGGAGATGATGGTGCCCAGGATGACGTCGGGGAGACCGCTGATGATATCTCCGTAGCAGTTGTCACTCTGACCCCGCTTCCGTGGAATGCCTCCGGCGGCTCCGCCGGGTTCGCGGTTCTTGGCGGTGGGTGCCGTGGGCTTCTCCATGGCCGGACGGAGGGTTTGGTCGGTGGAATGGGGAACGAGGATATCTGGACCGTGGGTTCGTGGGCTTTTCGTCCCTAAGTAGCACAAACCTGGACAGATGGGCCAGCCCGGCCCGGCCAGGCCCACCCAGGAACGCGTGCCTAGCTCCCTGGCCCAGACACGACTCACATAATATATGGGCCGATATGGGCGCATTGTTAGGCACGCCGGTCCGGGTAGGATTTACCCTATTGGGTTGTTTTAGGCCTATAATTGAGCTTATTAAGTTTGTACTTTGTACTATAAAAAAAGAGTCGTGCCCAGCCTCGTGATGCCGGCACAACCCGATTATATATGTGTCGGGCTAGGCCCACCACGGGTCTGGCATGCGGACTATCAGGCTGTCATGCTTGGACCTTTCCAATTGGCCAGCTTCGATTTCAACTGACCAGTTGTTTCGCTTATACCTTAAAAAAAAGTTGTTTGGCTTTCTCATCTCCAAAGCGTAGGCAAGTAGCGACACATATTTGGTCTGTTGTGAATCTCACCAACTTCTCATGCAAAAAAAAGTTCAACTCTTGAAAGTTCAAACGCTCTAACTCCAAGGCTCAAAGGGTCACCCCACCATGGTTCAAGTCCTAAACTTGACACAGTAATTGCTATCTAACATTTACAACCCCGTGGGGGGGGGGGGGGGCTCCCGCGATCGTGAAGGCGATCTGGCGGCGGCGGCTAGAGAGCGCGTGTGATGGCGGCGACGGCGCCGATGGCAAAGCCGGGAGGAGGGGCCGATCCCCCTAGAGTGGGCCTCATCGGGGGCCTCTTCAGCGCGAGAGATTGGGAGGAGATTCGAGCAAGATCGAGGCGGATACTACGCGGGGCGGCGGATCGAAGAAACTGCCTGGAGATTTCGAGGAGAAGAGCGTCGGAGTTTTTTGGTAAATTGGAAGGTGAGATCCCCTCTATTCCTTTCGGGGGAGGATCGATCCGATCTTCTGGACCTTTTGTTGGTCCGTTTTCCGCGGATTTGGCTGGCTCTGTTTCCGGAATTTGTGTTGACTGTAATGGGGATTTGGATACTGCGCTTGTTAATTTGGAAGGGCACTCAAGTGTGGTAGGATCCAGCGAGAGGTTTCAGCGTGGAGTAGCCATACTCAACTTCTCATGCAAAAAAAAGTTCAACTCTTGATCTTGAAGGACAGAATTGCTACTCCACCATCACCATCTTCTTCTTCATCACCAAAAGAAAATTGAGTATCGGGTATGGGCACTCCCCTTGGCTTCCGCCAAGCTTGGGGGAGGTGCCCCGGTATCGTATCATCCTCATTATCTTTTGCCTTTACTTATTTTAGTTCGATCTTTTGCTTTAGATGAATAAAAGTTTAGTTCGATCCTTTCTTTTCGAGAGTTTGCTTAGTGATCTATCCTTGTAATCGTGTGCGAGATATATAATAAAGTTTAGTTTGAGTTTTTGTTTTCTCTACTTTCATGTTGCAATAAAAAGAAAGGAAATAAATGAAATAGATCATATGCTAATCTTATGATAGGTGATGGCACCACATAAGGAAAAGTATAAGTAGAAAATTTTATTAGAGATTGACAAACATAGTATTGGTCAATGATGCAACACATGAAAGAATTAATAAGGGAAGAGAAGATTCACATATAAATACACTATCCTAGAAATCTTTTGTGATTGTGAGCCCCCATCAAATTATTATATGCTAAAATTGTTGACGTTGGACAAGAAAGACAACGTAATGATTTATGTTTGTTCATATTCACATAGAAGTTATATTGTCATAGATCCTTTAACATGTGGTGCTTGCCCCCTATCTTTGCTAGCCAAAAATTCCGCACTAAGTAGAGATACTACTTGTGCATCCAAAAACCCTTAAACCCAAATCTTATTTTCAAGAGTCCACCATACCTACCTAGGGATTGAGCAAGATCCCTCAAGTAAGTTGTCATCGGTGCAATAAGGCAATAAAAATTGCTTCTAAAAGTGTGAGATCATTTAGTGTAAGAGAAAATTGAGCGTTGTACGAACTTGTGATGGTGAAGAATAAAAGCGACAGACTGCATAATAAAGGTTGCCATCACAAGGGGCAATACAACGTGACTTTCTTTTGCACTAAGGGGTTGAGCATACAAACAAATAAGCGCATGGCAACCTCTGCTTCCCTCTGTGAAGGGCCTATCTTTTATTTTTATGTATTTACTTTTATGCAAGAGTCAAAGTTTCTTCTCTCTACTCCTTTTATTTTTCTCCTTTGGCAAGCATCATGTGGTGAGAAAAGATCTAGGCACATATGTCCAGTTGAATATGGGTGGCATGAGTTATTATTGTTGACATCACCCTTGAGGTGAATACGTTGGGAGGCGAAATTATAAGCCCCCATCTTTCTATGTGTCCGGTTGAAACGTTTTGCTCATGTGTATGCGGTGAGTGTTAGCAATCATAGAAGACTATATGATGGTTGAGTATGTGGACTTGCCTAAAGGCTCCGATACGTGACCCTTCCTGAAGAGATGATGAATTGTAGTTGCAAAGTTGACTGAGAACATAGTTTGTTGGTTTCTAATAGAGTTTAAGTTTTATACTTCAATTGTGTGATGAATTGTCACTTATTCATGAGAAGTCTATGATAAAAGTTCTATGATAAAAGTCTTATGTTTAAATTTGTTGCTGTTATAATAATCTACATGATGCTTCTATGTCTGTATTTTATTTTTATCGACACCTCTCTCTCTAAGTATGTAGACATGTTTTTCGATTTCAGTTTTCTCTTGAGGACAAGCGAGGTCTAAGTTTGGGGGAGTTGATACGTCCATTTTGCATCATGTTTTCCTACTGTTATTTATGATGTTTTTATGCATAATAATGCTTTTTGAGTAATTCTAATGCCTTTTCTCTCATAATATGTAAGGTACACACGAAGAGGGAGAATTCCGGCAGCTGGAAATCTGGACCTGAAAAAGCTACGTCAGGCCACCTATTCTGCACAACTCCAAACAAGCTGAAACTTTACGGAGATTTTTTATGAAATATTTGAGGAATATTGGAGCAAATAAGTACCAGAGGGGGCCCACCAGGTGGGCACAACCCACCTGGGCGTGCCAGGGAGCCCAGGCGCGCCCTGGTGGGTTGTGCTCACCCAGGCCCACCTCCGGTGCCCATCTTCTGGTATATAAGTCATTTTGATCTAGAAAAAATAAGGAGAGGACTTTCGGGACGGAGCGCCGCCGTCTCGAGGCGGAACTTGGGCAGGAGCACTTTTGCCCTCTGGCGGAGCGATTCCGCCAGGGGAACTTCCCTCCCGGAGGGGGAAATCATCGTCATCATCATCACCAACAACTCTCCCATCTTGGGGAGGGCAATCTCCATCAATATCTTCAACAGTACCATCTCCTCTTAAACCCTAGTTCATCTCTTGTGTTCAATCTTTGTACCGGAACTATAGATTGTTGCTTATGGGTGACTAGTAGTGTTGATTACATCTCGTAGTTGATCACTATATGGTTTATTTGGTGGAAGATTATATGTTCAGATATAATATGCTATTTAATACCCCTCTGATCTTGAGCATGATTATCATTTGTGAGTAGTTACTTTTGTTCTTGAGGTCACGGGAGAAATCATGTTGCAAGTAATCATGTGAACTTGATATGTGTTCGATATTTTGATGATATGTATGTTGTGATTCCCTTAGTGGTGTCATGTGAACATCGACTACATGACACTTCATCATATTTGGGCCTAAGGGAATGCATTGTGGAGTAGTTATTAGATGATGGGTTGCGAGAGTGACAGAAGCTTAAACCCTAGTTTATGCGCTATTCCGTAAGGGGCCGATTGGATCCAAAAGTTTAATGCTATGGTTGGAATTTATTCTTAATACTTTTCTCGTAGTTGCGGATGCTTGCGAGGGGGTTAATCATAAGTAGGAGGTTTGTTCAAGTAAGAACATCACCTAAGCACCGGTCCACCCACATATCAAATTATCAAAGTAGTGAACACGAATCAAACCAACATGATGAAAGTGACTAGATGAAATTCCCGTGTACCCTCAAGAACACTTTGCTTATCATAAGAGACCGTTTTGGCCTGTCCTTTGCCTCAAAAGGATTAGGCTACCTTGCTGCACTTTTGTTACTACTATTGCTACTTGCTCGCTACAAATTACCTTGCTATCAAACTACTCTGTTACTTACAATTTCAGCACTTGCAGACATTACCTTGCTGAAAACCGCTTGTCATTTCCTTCTGGTCCTCGTTGGGTTCGACACTCTTACTTATCGAAAAGAGCTACAATTGATCCCTATACTTGTGGGTCATCAGGCACGTTAAACAATTTGAGGCGAGGTGGTTGAAGGAGGAGACGGTCACTGAAATAGTTAAGGCATCTTGGGAGAAAGCAAAGCTAGCAAGTATTGGACCTTCACTTGCTGACCGTACGAGAGCAGTGCATGCCGATCTGCATACTTGGGACCGGGAAACGCTAATGGGACCAAAGGTGAGAATTAGGAAATTAAAAAAAGAGTTGGAGAGACTAAGGCGTGGCCCATTGAATACGGAATCTCGATGTCGTCAGAAGGAAATTATTGTGGTAATTGAAAATATTTTAGATCAAGAGGAAATTGTCTGGTTACAGAGAGGACGGGCGAACTGGTTGATGCACGGGGATCGTAATACGTCGTTCTTTTATAACGCTGCCACGGCCAGAAAAAAAGAAATAATATAAAGAAACTATTAGACGAGTCTGGAAACTGGTTAACAGATAAGGAATTGACGAATCACATTATTGGATATTTTACGAAGCTTTTTACATCGGAAGTACAGCAGCCGAATCAAGATGTTTTATCACTTGTTCGCAGGAGATTGTCAAACGAAATGAACGATGCTCTACTTGCCCCGTATACCGCGGAAGATGTTCGCAAGGCTTTATTCGATATTGGGGACTTGAAAGCTCCAGGGCCAGAGGGACTCCATGCTATCTTCTATAAAAGGTTTTGGCCCATGCTGGGGGAAGACTTAATTGAGGAGGTTCTGAAAGCAGTCAACACATGCACTATACCGAAGGGTTGGAATGATACGTCATCGTGATGATTCCTAAAATTAATACACAAGAAAAGATAACCCAATTTAGGCCGATCAGCTTATGTAATGTGCTATATAAAATAATTACAAAAATGGTGGCTTCTCGCTTGAAGGCATTTTACCAGAAATTATTAGTCCAACACAGAGTGCATTTGTACCGGGTAGATTGATAACGGATAATATTCTAGTGGCCTGCGAATGTTTTCACACAATCAAGAACAAAAGAGAGGGTAGAGAGGGCTTGTGTGCTATAAAACTTGATATGCACAAAGCTTACGATAGAGTTGTGTGGCCTTTTTTGAAGGAGATTATGTTGAAATTGGGTTTTCGTCGAGAGTGGGTTAATTTGATTATGCAATGCGTCTCAACTGTAAAATACAAAGTAAGGATCAATGCAGAGGAAAGTGAGAGATTTAAGCCTACGAGAGGGTTGAGACAGGGGGACCCGCTATCACCATACCTATTTTTGCTGTGCACAGAAGGGTTGAATGCCTTGCTTACGCATGCTGAGGAGAATGGAAACATATCAGGAGTTAAAGTCTGTAGAGACGTCCCGACACTCACAAATCTTCTCTGTGCGGATGATTCATTGATCTTGATGAAAGCCAACCAACATAATGCGGAAAACCTGAAATCAACACTAAATTTATATTGTGCGGCGTCGGGACAGCTGGTAAGCGTTAAAAAATCCAGCATTTTCTGTAGTCCTAATACAAAGGTAGAGATCAGAGAACAATTGTGTACAACACTAAATATAATGATGGAGGCTCTGAATGATAAATACTTGGGCTTACCAGTAAATGTGGGTGTTGATAAAACAGACTGCTTTTGATTTCTGATTGAACGTACTGTTAAGAAAATTAGTGGTTGGAAGGAAAAATTACTATCTGCCGGGGGGAAGGAGATCCTATTAAAGGCGGTGATCCAAGCCATACCTACCTATGCAATGTCGGTCTTTAAAATTTCTAAAAAAATTGTAAAGGAATCATTGACGTGATTGCGCATTTCTGGTGGGGAGACGAGGAGAACCAAAGGAGGATGCACTGGATGGCCTGGTGGAAAATGTGTGTACCAAAAAACCAAGGAGGAATGGGATTCCGTGACATCCACTGTTTCAACCTGGCTCTGCTTGCCAAAACAGGCATGACGTCTCCTTGATAATCCTGACTCCTTGTGTGCTACTATTCTAAGGGCCAAGTACTATCCTGATGGTGATTTGCTGAACTCCAAGCCAAAGCACGGTGCTTCTTTCACCTGGCAAAGCATTATGGCAGGCATTACCACTCTCAAGCGTGGCTATATTTGGCGAGTGGGGGATGGACATAACATCAATATTTGGGAAGATATATTTGGCGAGTGGGGGATGGACATAACATCAATATTTGGGAAGATGCCTGGATCCCAAATTATGCCACTAGGAAGATTGTGACCCCCAAGGGGGGACATTTGTTATCAAAAGTCATTGATTTGATTGACCCGACCTCCAATAATTGGGATGAGGACCTGATTAGATAAACTATGTGGCCCATTAACGCACAACGGATTCTTTCAATCCCAATTTCGCAACATAATATGACAGATTTTATTGCCTGGAGTTATACGAAAAATGGTATGTTTTCGGTACAGTCTGCTTACTCTGTGGAGTGGAATTATCAGTATGGGAGTATACTAAAATATTCCAACGGGATGGGACGAACAACACCTAACCCTATATGGTGTCAGATATGGAAGCTATCTTGTCCAACAAAAGTCAAAATCTTTTTATGGCGGACACTACATGGCACTCTCCTATGTCGGGCAACACTCACTAATAGACACATGAAGGTCTCGCCCTCTTGCCCTACTTGCTCTTAGAGTGTAGAAGATACAAAGCACATGCTTTTCCTATGTACTAAAGCAAAGGAGGTTTGGAAAAGGCTAAGGATGGATGTGATTATTAATAAAGCTTGTGAGATTGATCGTGCTGGAGAGGCGACATTGGAATACCTATTACTCCTTCCAGATCAAGATTTGCGCATTATGGGATACCAAAATGTTCGAGAAATGATAGCTATCTCAGCTTGGTATTTATGGTGGGAAAGCCGGAAATTAGTGCACAAGGAATTAACTCAGAATGCGACTCGGATATCAATGGGGATCATAGCTCTCACATATAATTTTGTAAATGCATCATCTTCAAAGGCGTCCATGAAAAAGGGGGGTTGGCAATGTCCTCCTAGGGGCTTTGTGAAACTCAATGTTGACGCCTCTTTTGACCATGACATGCTGAAGGGTACGATGGGGGCAGTCTTGAGAGACGACAAAGGTAGGTTTATTGCAGGAGGAAATGGAAAGATCGACTACTGCGCGGATGTTCTCATGGCAGAGGCCTTAGCTCTCAAATTTGGCCTAACATTAGCGCAAACGGCGGGATGTAATCGCCTAATCATCAACTCTGACAATCTGGAGGTGATTGAGACCATGCAGGACGGAGGACAGTCAGCGGGAGCGGCGGTGGCAATTTTCGATGACTGTTATCACTATGCATGTGATTTTATCGTGACTAAATTTGAATATTGTAATAGAGAGGCAAATAAAGTAGCACATGAACTTGCTAGATTAGCTAGATTTTCTTCGACTTCGGATTGGTTTGAGGAACCTCTTAGTGAAATTGTAATGTTTCTCACAAACGATGTATTGGTTATTGCTAATAAATAAAGTTTCATTCTAACTAAAAAAAAGTCCTAAACTTGACATTGATGCTCGCATTTTCCATGATTTACTTCAGGCCTTTCGGTGATATGCGTTCAGTGGAGGAGATTTCCCCATCGACTACGGAGGCGTCTATGGCGACTTCGTCAATTTCAAGATGACGTGTGGGCTCAGTATCTTGGAGGTGCTTATAGGGGTAGGGTATGCGTGCGTATGTTTATATGAATGTATGCACATATGTACGAGCGTCCGCGTTTGTACTATGTTAAGAGAGAGGGTTTGATGTTTTATCTTTGAGTAAGTGAAAGATTTATTTGATTATTATCCCACTATCATTACAATCCTTAAACAAAAGATTATGGATGCAATTCAAAGTCGCAAAATGTCAAACAACTAATAAATATTCCTCCTCGTGAATTACACTAATTCATGAGTAGGAATGGATCCTTACTAGTTATACTAGTTCATGAGCAACCTCATTGCTGTGTGTGTGGATACCTTCATCAAACACGTAGTAACCTCAAGGTTGCCTTCATGTTCATAATTTGTGTCCAGCCTTGGAGAGATAGCCATCTACTAGCTTCAACCCAACAACTTGTCACAGTAAGGACTATAGAGAAAAGTAATTTGTGTCCCATTTTTTAAGAAAGTAACATACTACTAACAAGACATCGTATGGATCAAGATCAGTAGGGGTAATGATATGATAAACAATCTGAACATACAAATCTTTCACCAATAAAACCTCTAATCATCAACTACAAGCAGTAATCAACACCAGAAAGTAATCTCAGCAGCAGATCTGAGGTAATAGTTCATAGATTGAAAAATTGGGGTAGATGGAGGTGATGGTGTTGATTTATTTGGCGATGGCGATGATGATCACAATGTCGAGCTGAGTGTTGGTGATGAAGATGACTTTGAATTTCCCCACTCGGAGGGATGGAATTCCAACAAACCAGTCTACCGGAGGTGAAAAGTGCTTCGCCTCGCAAACCGCAACAGAAAAATCCCGTAAAATGTTAGGGGCTTCGGGGTAATATAGGACCATGGGTGCTGGGAGGGAGCCAAGAGGTGCCCTATGGGCCCCACGCGCCCTGTTGGCGTGGCCCAAGAGCTAGCCATGTTGTGGGGCCGCATGAGTGCCACAGGGATCTCCGCAAGTGGGCCCAAGCCCCTAGCTCTCTTACTGCACGGAAACTCCTCTAGTATTATTTTTTTGCTCTTAAAAAAAAATCTTCCAGTTGTTCATGTCTTGGTGCTTTTCTATAGCTTTTCCGCCATCTCCCCTCCTCCGGTACAATATGCAATATAAGAGGGAAAAGGTACAAGATTGGTGTAATAATGCATAAATCATGTATAAAAATGAGCAAATTATACTAAGAAATAGTGATGCAAAATGTCCGTACAAGGCCCCATTGCTTGTCACTGGATCCAAAGGCCATCATGGAGATGGAGGAGGAGCAAAAGAGAAGTAGAAAGAATGAGCTCGCTAATCTGGTTGGATCTCATCATCAAAGGCCTTCAAGGTCATGCCATTAATGGCACCCGCAACGGTGGTCAATTGCAGACTTCAGCCAACCTTGCCTTCAAATTAGGTTCACCTCGTTCTCCGGCGTGCTTGGCTGCAGGAGGCAAAGCTATAGAAGCCTCCTCATCCCAAGTGGCATATTCCCTAATGACGGTGAAGTTGCAGCTGAGCGGAAGTCGAGGACCCTGTTGCATGAAGTTTAATGAAGTTTCTGTGTCCTTCGGGTTCGAGGCATGTCCATCGTTCAAGAAATAAAATGTTTAATGCATCAACGTGTGCGTGCCCAGTCTTATGTTTCCAGAGGATCTCCATCCATCCCTCCAGGAAGAATGCAAATGAAACTATAGTTGTAATATAGTAGACGGTACCCCGCACGTTGTTGTGGGAACTATATTAAAAGAAATGCATAACTCGGTGCTATAATAATAGCCAAGGGTAATGCAAAGGCAAAAAAACAATAAACATATGAAGCATGTAGCAGAGTGATGTATAAAGACAACAAAAATGAATTGGAGTTAATTGAATCATTTTGTAACAAAGATTGAACCACGAATAACATAGGTACTATGATCCAAGAGTCCAACTCCCCTAAAAATGATCCAAGAGCCCAAGCGGGGAGACAGAGGGCCCCCCGCCGCCGGCAACAGCGGGGCATTGCCCGGCCGCGCCCCCGGGCGGCGGCGAGGGAGGAGGAGGGGGAGGGAGGGGGCGGCGGCGGCGAGGAATAGGGGGCCTCCGGGTCGCCTCGCGGGAGACGACGCGGAGGGGATGAGGGTTCCGTTCGTCCGGCTCATGATGATTCATTCACCCCACAAAAATATCCTATGTGTGCAGGTCCTCATCATGCATTGGTAAAGGATCCCAATGGAGCTTACTCCCAGCTTATTAGGCTACAAGAAACTCGTGATGATGAAAGACGTAAAGTACGGGATTCTGGAGTGCCCAATTCCTTATCAAAAAGCACTAGTTTGTCAGTTAGACGGTCAATGACTAATGCTTCTTCTGGCAATAGCAACAGACACTCCTTCAAGAACCCCTCATGACTATCACAAGAGTTGCATGAGGATGCAATCACAGGTGAACAGAACAAAGAGGGCCTTCCCGACGGGAAGACCCTTCAGAAAGCAGCAGTTGGACGACTTTTTTATCTTAACAAGCCAGAGGTACCACTTCTTCTGCTCGGCACTATAGCAGCCTCGGTGCATGGAGTCATTTTGCCATTGTACGGCCTACTAATGTCTGGCAGCATAAAATCATTCTACGAGCCACCAGATAAGCTGCGAAAAGATTCTAGCTTTTGGGCATTGATATTTGTAGTTCTGGGGATTGCATCTTTCATTGCAATCACAGCAGAATATCTTTTGTTTGGAATTGCTGGTGGCAAGCTTATAGAGCGTGTTCGTACTCTGTCATTTCAAAATATTGTGCATCAGGAAGTTGCTTGGTTTGATAATCCCTCAAATTCCAGGTACCATATTCAAATGATCTCAGTTATTTTATCTTCTTGTTCATAGATCTACACAGATACTAAGATTCTGCTTTATCACTTACAGTGGTGCACTTGGTACACGACTCTCAGTTGACGCATTAAACGTTCGGCGCTTAGTAGGAGATAACCTGGGCCTTATAGTACAGTCTACAGCTTCATTAATCGGTGGCTTTGTCATAGCGTTTACGGCGGACTGGAGGCTTGCACTGATTATCACTTGTGTCATTCCTTTATTGGTTGCACAGGGTTATGCTCAAGCAAAGTTCTTGAAGGGGTTTGGTGAAGAAGCTAAGGTGACACATAACAACTCTAAAATGTATTTTATGTTTGTTTCAGGGTGACAATCCTAATACCCTAGAATCAATTATCACAATAATGTGATCATACTATTATTGTGCAGGAGATGTATGAAGATGCAAGTCAAGTTGCAACTGACGCTGTTGGTAGTATCAGAACGATAGCATCTTTCTGTGCAGAGAAAAGAGTGGTTACAACATATAACAAGAAATGTGAAGCTTTAAGGAAACAGGGAATTGAAAGTGGAATCGTTGGAGGGCTTGGTTTCGGTTTCTCATTCTTGGTGTTGTATTTTACGTTTGCTCTATGCTTCTATGTTGGTGCACAGTTTGTACGTCAGGGAAAAGCTACTTTTGCAGACGTTTCCAAAGTAAGGATTGCTAAATCATTTGAAGTAACTATTTGTATATGAGAATTAACTTTTAATAATCATTCACAAATTCATTGAATTTTTTCAGGTTTTCTTTGCCTTGGTTTTTGCAACTGTTGGGGTTTCGAACGCAAGTGCATTGGCATCTAATGCGACAAAAGCAAAGGATTCAGCCATTTCTGTTTTCAGTATTCTAGATCGGAAGTCAAAAATCAATACAAGTACCGATGAGGGCATGATGCTGGAAAATGTCACTGGCAACATTGAATTCAGTAATGTCAGTTTCAAGTACCCATCACACCCTGATGTCCAAATATTCAGTGACTTTACTTTGCACATTCCTTCCAGAAAGGTATAATTTGCAATCTTTTGTAGTCTTGTTTAATTTTCGCGCCCAATTGTTTTCATTCGGATAACTAACTTTATGTGCCACCTCTTAGCATAAAACCAAGAATAATACTTAAAATAGGTGATGCATGATCTAGTTGAAGTGTTATCATATATAAGAAGCTTTCAGCTGATTTATTTCGCATATGATGATTGGCAACCACAAAAACTGCTATGTTGAAACCTTTTCCTTCCCTTTTCAGACCATAGCACTAGTTGGAGAGAGTGGTAGTGGAAAGTCCACAATAATTTCTTTACTGGAGCGTTTCTATGATCCTGATTCTGGTAGTATCTCAGTAGATGGAGTCGAGATTAAGAGCCTGAGAATTAGCTGGTTAAGGGATCAGATGGGGCTGGTAGGCCAGGAGCCAGTTCTTTTCAACGACACAATCCGTGCAAACATAACATACGGGAAACACGGGGAGGTGACAGAGGAAGAGGTTACGGGTGTGGCCAAGGCAGCAAATGCTCATGAGTTTATATCGAGCTTGTCACAGGGATACGACACTCTGGTTGGCGAGAAAGGAGTGCAACTATCTGGTGGACAGAAGCAGCGGGTAGCCATCGCAAGGGCCATTATAAAGGACCCGAAGATACTACTGCTTGACGAGGCGACCAACGCCCTCGACGCGGAATCGGAGCGCATCGTTCAAGATGCATTGGATCGAGTCATGGTGAGCAGGACCACCATAGTGGTGGCGCACCGCCTCTCCACAATCAAAGGGGCCTCAAATTCTAAGTAGAACTGTATATATGACATTCATTATTTTCCTTTTGATTCTTACTACACCTGATTTGTTCCTAGTACAATTATTTTGCCAGGAAATACAGTGATTTATGATATGAGAAGTGAATGCAAGAAATTACCCGTATGCAAGCCGACATCAATAAATAATTGCTTTTAAATAGTACCAACTAAAAACTGCAGCAGTATTGGTAGTCTGATAGAAGAAACGCCTAGAGAAGAGACAGGGTTTCGGGCTCTGTCCCTTAGAAAAATCTAGATCCGAGCCTCTACTTCACAAAAACTGCAGGTTCTACGCAAAGGACTCGCACGCAGCAGTAGGGAATTTTTTTGTTTGTTTGACAACCGCAGCAGTAGGGATAGTCGTCTTGCGGCATACCAAATGACTACGAACACACAAGGTTTCTTGGAAAGGGCGACATCGTCGGCTAAAGTGATAAACACGCCTACCTCTGGGATGCGCGCGTTCTGAAACCGGGAAACCCAGAATCCATGCAAATTTTATAGCATCGCATACCTCTAGGCCGGCCGGCGACCGCGCTGCTGCCGTCGGCTGCGCCGCCATCTTCACCGGCGAGTTCTTTTTTTTTTCGAGGGCATCCCTCTTTCTGGTTTGTGCTGCTGGGATGGGCTGGGCTAGGCCGAAATGGACCTGCATAACTTAGGGCATCTCTGGCCCTAAACCGGTCAAGAGCATCCAAGGATCTTGCAAATCTGACCCTTCAAACGCCCGGACGCGTCCGCGGACAATGATCGGTCACACCTTAAAATATTTCATTGTACAATCGAATACCTTAGGACTGCCAATAAAAAAAAAATCTAACATTCATTGGTTATCAAAATCCAAAAATCTATATCTATACCAATATAAAAAGACCCAATGGGGCAGATCCAATTAATCTCGGCCATCAAATCATGTCAATCCGACGACCTAGACTGCTTCAATGTCGAGCGCTCAACACGTTTAGCGTGCAGTTAATTTCATGCCAAATATAATGCTAATCACATAATAACACGCAAATAATATCCTACTTAATATCCACATGCACTTAATATACTTCCAAATTAACGTGTATTGCACGTACACATCGACTGGTTAATGGAAAAACATAACTTAGGACTGACATGCATGACTTGTTGATGTGGCATGATTGCATGGATAGATTAGTGAAAAAAGAAAATTATGGCTAACATGCATGATTTATTGATGTGACATTGCTACATGGATAGAAAAAAATACTAGTAGGTTTAGGAACAGAGGATTCCAGGAATATATCCACATTTCATGGCCGTATCAGCTTACGATCTGTCGACACCTTTTTTCCTTTCTAGACTAGAAACAAACAATTGGTCAACTTAAAAAAAGAAATAAGTGCCGGTGACAACCAGAGACCATTTTAGCGCACCTTTTTTCCTTTCTAGAAACAATACTGGTCAATCCATTTGACCAACTAGTGACTACGCTGACGCTGCGCACAAAAGTAGGCTGTGAATCTTGAATTGTCGCAGCAAATCACCACATGCCAACGATAAATCCGTGCAAACCCACATACAAAAATCCATAAATCCGTGCGCACAAAAGTACTTTTCCATCGCAAACTTTCCCGGGCCCTTCCTCTGCTTCGGAGCATCCAATCAGCCCAAGAACAGTCAAAGCACTGTGTCTTGTGCTCTGGGCGGCCGGCGAAATGCGTATATACAGTGCCTCCTCCACCCCCGGGGACAGGAACCACACACGGCACAGTGCAGGCTGGGCTCGTCGAGCACACCAGCAAAGCAAGCAGTAGCTGCCAGGAAATGGACGCGACAGCAGAAGCTCGCAGCGGAGAAGGAGCACGCCACGGCGGCGAGCAAGAAAAAGATGACCAGACGGAGAAGAAGGTGTCGTTGCTCGTCATGTTCAGGTACGCCGACAGCCTCGACGTGCTGCTCATGGTGGTCGGCTCGCTGGGGGCGGTGGGCAACGGCGTGTCAGGGTCCCTCATGTTGGTCGTCTTTGGAGACGCCATCAACTCCTTCGGCGAGAGCACCACCAGCACCGTCCTCCCCGCTGTCACCAAGGTGCGCCACAGAGCTTACGGTGATCAGATCACTTAACTTTAAGATTGGCTAGACGAGTTAACAGAGAATGTTCTTTGATCTCCAGGTTGTTCTCAACTTCGTATATTTGGGCATTGGGATAGCAGTTGCTTCCTTTCTTCGTAAGTGCAGTTCCCATTCTATTCTTGGAATACATGTTTCCTGTCATTGAAAATTTAGATGTCAAGCAATAGTACACAGGAAAAGAAACCACTTTCAAATAGACTTAACCACAGAGGATTGTTTTTCTTTTTCTTTTTCGAAGAGGAAGTTTAACCCTCTTTCTCTGCATCATTGCTAACAACTATACCTAAATGCAGAGAATAATTAACAAGGTTATTTAATTTCAGATGGAAACCAGCTTCTCCATGAAAACTCAAAACCCCATCGGAAGAGTACTCTATAAACTTGTAAATTTTCATATCAAACACAACTGCAGTTCAAAGATACAAAATTCACAAGCAGTGAGAAATGAAACGAAACAGTGATGTGCAATCATATAGCACCACGTTTGCGGTCAGACGTTTAGTCAGATATTGGGTGAGCTTTGTTGTTTCCACCTCCTTCTCGGTGTCATCTTTTTAATACAAAATGATACACACTTTGGTGCGTGATCAAGAAAAAAAAACAGTGTAGGAGACACAAATTTGTTCTTGCTTGGGTGAGGAATGCATTCGTCAATTCGTTATCAATTATCATGTATTCATTCCATGAGAAGTACCAACTGCATTCCTAAAAACTGAATATGTCTGGTTAAATTTATGCTAATGGCAAAGAAGTTACCCCACTAAAAAAGGCTCACCCTTCATTATCTTCCAGAGATGTCATGCTGGACAACGTCAGGAGAAAGGCAGTCAGCCCGCATCCGTTCTTTGTACCTGAAATCAGTTCTGAGGCAAGATATTGCATTCTTCGACACAGAAATGACAACTGGTGAAGCAGTTTCTAGAATGTCTAGCGATACGGTCATAATTCAAGATGCTCTTGGTGAGAAGGTAATACTTCCTCTGTAGTACTAAATAAGGAAACATAGTATTTTTCATCACACTGCAAGTGTGCGCAGATCTTCAGGTGCAAGTCAATGACAAGCATCAATATTTCTATTGCTACTACATAAGCTTTTGTGTTACTCACCTAAGTGTATTTCATACTTCATACATTCTATGCAGCCCATCCAGTGCTACAAGTGCTGACATTCCTGCATTCTGATTTACAGGGAGGGAAGCTTGTACAAGCCATATCTGCCTTCTTTGGGGGTTTTATCATAGCATTCACAAAAGGCTGGCTCCTGACTCTTGTCATGCTAACGTCACTACCATTAGTTGCTATCGCTGGTGCAGTGTCTGCACAGCTGCTAACCCGGGTTTCTAGCAAGCGACTAACATCGTATAGTGATGCTGCAGACACAGTTGAACAGACAATTGGATCTATACGAACAGTGAGTTCAAATTATATTAGTCAATTGAAATTATATCAATTATCTCAACTAATACAAATGATAGCAAACATTAATTTAGCAACCCTCGTGTAATCAGGTTGTATCCTTCAATGGAGAGAAGAAAGCTATAGAAATGTATAATAAATTCATAAAGAAAGCCTACAGGACTGCTGTTGAGGAAGGCCTTGTCAATGGTTTTGGCATGGGCTCTGCCTTCTGCATCATATTTAGCAGCTATGGTCTAGGGTTCTGGTATGGTGGAAAGCTAATCATTGACAAAGGATACACTGGAGGGAAGATCATCACTGTTTTGTTTGCCGTAATGACTGGCGCAACGTGAGTTTCTGAAACCTTAACATTGCAAATACCCTGAAATCTTAATATTTGCCGTATATAATCCTCAATTTATTGAAGGACGTCTTGAATGAATGGAAATATAAAACATTATATAATAAAATTTAAAATTCTAAATAACCTTTTTCTTACGCATGACTTGCGAATACATATATTGTTGTAAATTCTAGAAGGAACTTTCCATGGAAGTTTAATGTTCCTTTCAAGGTGTGTTCAGAGATTACCTTTAGAGAGTTAACATTTGCTTACTAATTCATGTTTAGTGGTAAATAATGTCAATTGGTATGAGCTCAAGGCTAATAATTTTGTTATAAATACAAATGGCCCACGAGATTCAAGGTGCCTCCTTCCCTTTGAGGGAAAAAGAAATCAAACAATAATCCTAAAAAGTATCTACCATAAATTCAAAAGAAAAATAGAATGGGGTACATTTCTACTTTTTGGGATCAGATTATATATAAAAAAACTCTCTAAAAAAATCAACCCAATCGACCACACGAAGCACAATTTTGAACCAGATGTAAATTGCAACTATTGCACCCTCACAGCAGGGTGCCATGAATCCTGTGGAAGTTATAACGGCAATCGCTAGATATTGTCGAAGCTACTTGAAATAGCAACCATTATGTTTGAAGTATTAAATTAACATTTTGTCAAACAATAAATATGACAAGCTTATATATTGAATATAGCACTATCAGTAGATGGATTACTAGTTGATTCACATTTTCAGTAGATGGATATAATTCATCGAATAACCAGCTTGCAACCCTCTGCAGTACGCTAATTATTCTATTTACATTGCTCTATCTTCTTATGTTACCTCAGCAGAGCATACCTATATGAAGTACTAGTAGTTCCTAAACTGTACTTCATGCCAAGAAATAGAAAAGGTGACCATTAAATATTTTATGTTAATGTCGTAAACCTGGCGCTTAAATTTTTGTAACAGTTCATTAGGTAGTGCAACACCATCAATTTCTGCAATTGCGGAAGGTCAATCTGCAGCATACAGACTGTTCGAAACAATAGAGAGGAAACCTGAAATAGATTCAGATGATATGAGTGGCATGGTCATGGAAAATATCAAGGGTGATGTTGAGCTAAAGGATGTGTACTTTCGCTACCCTGCAAGACCCGGGCAGTTAATATTAGATGGATTATCATTACAAGTAGCCAGTGGAACAACAATGGCCATAGTTGGAGAGAGTGGAAGTGGCAAGTCAACTGTTATCAGCCTAGTTGAAAGATTCTATGATCCACAGGCTGGCGAAGTTTTGATAGATGGAGTCAACATCAAGAATCTGAGTCTTGATTGGATAAGAGGGAAGATCGGCCTTGTTAGCCAAGAACCATTGTTGTTTATGACCTCCATTAAAGATAACATAATCTATGGTAAAGAAAATGCAACACTTGAAGAGATCAAGAGATCAGCCGAGCTTGCAAATGCAGCAAATTTCATCGATAAGTTACCAAATGTATGTAAATAAAGACTGAATGCTTCAAATGACTTATTGGAATTTAAGCTAACAACATTTTAATTTCATATCAGGGCTACGATACATTGGTTGGCCAACGTGGCACTCTACTTTCTGGAGGACAAAAGCAAAGAATTGCAATTGCGAGAGCCATCCTTAAAGATCCAAAAATCCTTTTGCTAGATGAAGCAACAAGTGCATTGGATGTGGAATCCGAGAGGATAGTTCAGGAGGCAACCAATAGGATATTGGTAGAAAGAACCACACTTGTCGTTGCTCATCGTTTGAGCACTGTAAGGAATGTTGACTGCATCACAGTCGTTCATCAAGGGAAAATAGTCGAACAAGGTTAGAATCTCTTGAATATGCATTAATTTTCCCATTCTATGATATGTTTATTGTCAACCTATGATGATTCATTCACCACACAAAAATATCCTATATGTGCAGGTCCTCATCATGCATTGGTAAAGGATCCCAATGGAGCTTACTCCCAGCTTATTAGGCTACAAGAAACTCGTGGTGATGAAAGACGTAAAATACAGGATTCGGAAGTGCCCAATTCCTTATCAAAAAGCACTAGTTTGTCAGTTAAACGGTCAATGACTAATGTTTCTTTTGGCAATAGCAACAGACACTCCTTCAAGAACACATTAGGAATATCAGTTGAGTTGCATGAGGATGCAATCACAGGTGAACAGAACAATGAGGACCTTCCCGATGGGAAGACCCTTCAGAAAGAAGCAGTTGGACGCCTTTTTTATCTTAACAAGCCGGAGGTACCATTTCTTCTGCTCGGCGCTATAGCAGCATCAGTGCATGGAGTCATTTTGCCATTGTACGGCCTACTAATGTCTGGCAGCATAAAATCATTCTACGAGCCACCAGATAAGCTGCGAAAAGATTCTAGCTTTTGGGCATTGATATTTGTAGTTCTGGGGATTGCATCTTTCATTGCAATCACAGCAGAATATCTTTTGTTTGGAATTGCTGGTGGCAAGCTTATAGAGCGTGTTCGTACTCTGTCATTTCAAAATATTGTGCATCAGGAAGTTGCTTGGTTTGATAATCCCTCAAATTCCAGGTACCATATTCAAATGATCTCAGTTATTTTATCTTCTTGTGCATAGATCTACACAGATACTAAGATTCTGCTTTATCACTTACAGTGGTGCACTTGGTACACGACTCTCAGTTGACGCATTAAACGTTCGGCGCTTAGTAGGAGATAACCTGGGCCTTATAGTACAGTCTACAGCTTCATTAATCGGTGGCTTTGTCATAGCGTTTACGGCGGACTGGAGGCTTGCACTGATTATCACTTGTGTCATTCCTTTATTGGTTGCACAGGGTTATGCTCAAGCAAAGTTCTTGAAGGGGTTTGGTGAAGAAGCTAAGGTGACACATAACAACTCTAAAATGTATTTTATGTTTGTTTCAGGGTGACAATCCTAATACCCTAGAATCAATTATCACAATAATGTGATCATACTATTATTGTGCAGGAGATGTATGAAGATGCAAGTCAAGTTGCAACTGACGCTGTTGGTAGTATCAGAACGATAGCATCTTTCTGTGCAGAGAAAAGAGTGGTTACAACATATAACAAGAAATGTGAAGCTTTAAGGAAACAGGGAATTCAAAGTGGAATCGTTGGAGGGCTTGGTTTCGGTTTCTCATTCATGGTGTTGTATTTTACGTTTGCTCTATGCTTCTATGTTGGTGCACAGTTTGTACGTCAGGGAAAAGCTACTTTTGCAGACGTTTCCAAAGTAAGAATTGCTAAATCATTTCAAGTAACTATTTGTATATGAGAATTAACTTTTAATAATCATTCACAAATTCATTGAATTTTTTCAGGTTTTCTTTGCCTTGGTTTTTGCAACTATTGGGGTTTCGAACGCAAGTGCATTGGCATCTAATGCGACAAAAGCAAAGGATTCAGCCATTTCTGTTTTCAGTATTCTAGATCGGAAGTCAAAAATCAATACAAGTAGCGATGAGGGCATGATGCTGGAAAATGTCACTGGCAACATTGAATTCAGTAATGTCAGTTTCAAGTACCAATCACGCCCTGATGTCCAAATATTCAGTGACTTTACTTTGCACATTCCTTCCAGAAAGGTATGATTTGCAATCTTTTGTAGTTTTGTTTAATTGTTGCGCCAATTGTTTTCATTCGGATAACTAACTTTATGTGCCACCTCTTAGCATAGTACCAAGAATAATACTTAAAATAGGTGATGCATGATCTAGTTGCAGTGTTATCATATATAAGAAGCTTTCAGCTGATTTATTTCGCATATGATGATTGACAACCACAAAAACTGCTATGTTGAAACCTTTTCCTTCCCTTTTCAGACCATAGCACTAGTTGGAGAGAGTGGTAGTGGAAAGTCCACAATAATTTCTTTACTGGAGCGTTTCTATGATCCTGATTCTGGAAGTATCTCAGTAGATGGAGTCGAGATTAAGAGCCTGAGAATTAGCTGGTTAAGGGATCAGATGGGGCTGGTAGGCCAGGAGCCAGTTCTTTTCAACGACACAATCCGTGCAAACATAACATACGGGAAACACGGGGAGGTGACAGAGGAAGAGGTTACGGGTGTGGCCAAGGCAGCAAATGCTCATGAGTTTATATCGAGCTTGCCACAGGGATACGACACTCTGGTTGGCGAGAAAGGAGTGCAACTATCTGGTGGACAGAAGCAGCGGGTAGCCATCGCAAGGGCCATTATAAAGGACCCGAAGATACTACTGCTTGACGAGGCGACCAGCGCCCTGGACGCGGAATCAGAGCGCATCGTTCAGGACGCATTGGATCGAGTCATGGTGAGTAGGACCACCATAGTGGTGGTGCACCGCCTCTCCACAATCAAAGGGGCTGATGCGATTGCGGTCCTCAAGGAAGGCAAAATTGCAGAGAAGGGAAATCATGAGGCCCTGATGCGGATCAAGGACGGAGTCTACACTTCGCTAGTAGAACTTCGCTCAAATTCTAAGTAGAACTGTGTGTATTTGTCATTCATTATTTTCCTTTTGATTCTTACTACATCTGTTTGTTCCTAGTACAATTATTTTGCCAGGCAATACAGTGATTTGTGATCTGAGAAGTGAATGCAAGAAGTTACCCGTATGCAAGCCGGCATCAATAAATACTGATTTTAAATATCAACTAAAAACTGCAGCAGTATTGGTAGTCTATAGAAGAAACGCCTAGAGAGAGAGGGAGACAGGATATCGAGCTCTGTCCCTTAAAAAAATCTAGATCTGAGCCTCTACAGCTCTACTTCACAAAAACTGCAGGTTCTACGCAAAGGATTCGCCCGCAGCAGTAAGGATAGTCGTCTTGCGGCATACCAAATGACTACGAACACACAAGGTTTCTTGGAAAGAGCGACATCGGCTAAACTGATAATCGCGCCTACGTTTGGTTGGGATGCGCGCGTTCTGAAACGGGGAGACCCAGAATCCATGCAAATTTTGGAGCATCGCATACCTCCGGCCGGCGACCGCGCTGCTGCCGTCGGCCGCGCCGCCATCTTCACCGTCGAGTTCCTTTTTTCCGGAGGGCATCTCTCTTTCTTTTTTTTGAGGGGTGATCTCTCTTTCTGGTTTGTGCTGCTGGGGTGGGTCCGGGCTGGCTAGGGCCGAAATGGACTTGCATAACCTCGGCCCCGTGGAGGAGTAAAAACACTCGGCCTCGAACCGGCCGAGTAAACCGTCGCCGCTGTCACGTCCCACCCCCACCATCGGTTCGCGCCACCACCAGCTCCGCCTCAGGCCGGCACCGAAGCCCCCCTGCTGCCGCTGCCAGAGTTCACCAATCTGGCCGGGCTCTCGCGGTTGCCATGGCGGATTTGGGGCTCTTGAACCAGTGATGGACACGGCGGCGGGCTGCGGAATTGGGTCATCCATGCGCGCGCTTGCACCGGAATTCTACCCCGACACGCAGTGCGTCCATCGTCGCCGAAACCAACCTCGGGTTTTGCTTCAGCAGCGTTTGGTGGCGTTTGCTGGGGCACGTGCGTTGCAGTGGGTCAGCTGCAGCGTCTGCTTCACCGACACCAGGCACAGGCCACGGTTCCGCATGTTGTAGTGCTCGAGGTCCTGCATCACCCATGGCAAAACGATTATACGATGCATTTCTTCATTACAAAAACAAGGCTATGCACTTTCTTGCGGTTTATACTTCTGTCAGAGTTTGTCATGCTCACTTCGAAATAGTGTGGAACTTAGCGAGAAAGGATGAATATATTCCTTTGTTGAAATATACTATGTAAACTAAAATTAGAAAGATTTTGCAACAAAAATGCCTCAGCTAGTTTAGGGGGTCGACTAGAAATGACCAAAGCTTATAGGAGCAAAAATACTCCAGTAAAATTTACTCGGCTGTTTACTCCTCTATTTTTTTAGATGGGTGCTAATAGGCGCCGGCACGCCGGCCTAAAACTTTCGGCCGGTCACTCCTCACCCATACGATACGAACTTTTTAAACCGTCAGATCTGATCCCTCTGTCCCCGTTTGTACTGTTTCTTTTTTGCTTTTGCCCCTGAACTCTGAAATCGCGAGAGCAGGAATGAGAAATGCCATGGACGAGCGACATGACCGGCGTTGAAGCTTGCCGGATCTCCGCCCCTCCCCCGCTCGCCGCATCTCCGCCCCTTGCCAGCTCGCCGCCTACCCTCTCGATCAGCCCCACTTCCATCTCGCCTCGGTGCCTGCACTTCGTCTCCACCCCCACCGGCTCGCCGCCTTCGCTTCCGAGCAGCCCCACTTCTATCTCGCCTTGGTGCCTTCACGTCGTCTCCACCCCCACCGGCTCACCACCTTCGCTCCCGAGCAGCCCCGCTTCCATCTCGCCTCGGTGCCTGCACGTCGTCTCCGCCCCCCGTTGGCTCCCGAGCACGTTGGTTCCAGCAACCCAGGTCGCCGGATCCAGCAATTCAGATCACCTGTTGCAGCAAAAAATAAGGTGGTTGTAGCTCGCCGTTGCCGCTGGCCACACTTCACCGTCACCTCCCGGTTCCAGCATATTCGGTTGTCGTTTGCAGCAAAAACGTAGCGCCGGCATCGCCGCCGCGCTTCACCGTCGTTTGTTGCAGCAAATCGGGCGCCGGTGTAGCTTTCTCATTGCCGGTTGTAGCAAAATCACAACACCGTCGCCGCCGGCACACTTCACCATCGCCCCGTTGTAACATCTCCGGTGGTCGGTTGTAGCACAGCCGAGCCCCGGCTGTAGCAAAAACTGACGACGATTGCAGCATAAACTCATCTTCGCTGTCGAGGGTCGTAGCTCCGCCATTAATTGATGTAGCAAAAATTGCCGCTGGTTGTAGCAAAAAATGGCGTTGGTTCCAGCACACTGCGCACTGCTTCCAGCATGTGGCCGCCATGGTCACAGCTCGCCGGTGGTGATTCTCGCAGATGCATCTTCGCCGGGCTCCGGTTGCAGCTCCTTTCCCCACCCCCATGTTAGAGCTTTGTACGAGCGGTTGTGGAGATAGAGTTTGAAGATGACCACGCAGGGAAGAAGACGACCACGCAGATAAGGAAGGGCAGAAACGACGCACCAGAGAGGATGGGAAAGAATAAGGTAGTCATGGTGGGCCTAGGGCACGTGGGTGGGCCGAGGGAGAGAAAAAACAACGACGCAAATTGTGGATCGGGAGCCGTATGAGCGGTAGATCTCTTGGTGATCGAGCGGAGCGCGAGCTACCGGCCGAAGTTTTAGCCGGCGTGTAGACGTTAAACGTTTACCTTTTTAGATCGGCTAGAGATGCCCTTGCTCCTTAGATCATCTATTCTTCAACAAGAATGAAATATCAGTCTCTATCTAAATGATATAACCACTGGCACGGTACCTTTCACACTGGTAAGTGTCGGGGACGAATCCGCGATCACCTATGGGACCCAGAGAAGGACCCCTTTACGTTCGGCAGGGAGAGACGGTCGCGCGAAGAGCAAATCTAGCGAAGAACACGACAGTGCACGAGAGAGATTTACCCAGGTTCGGGCCGCACGGATGCGTAAAACCCTACTCCTGCTTTTTTTTGGTTATTATCTGTATGATTGTTCTAGCTCCAGGAGCGCTACAGTACCGAGTAGCTGCGTACAATACTGGAGTTCTCCCTTTTTCAGTTCCTCTCCCTTCCTCACGTTGCCTATGGGCCTCCTTTTATACGCACAAAGGGGTCACCAACAGGTGGCAAACAGTAAAGGTAGAGGTGGAAAGTTGCTACAGTAAGGCCACTATTACCAGGATGACATGTCCTACCTACCACTGACGGCAGGGGACAAGGGCATTAAATGCCCATGCCTTTGCTGTCCACATACATGTACCCGGACGTCGTGGACGTGGGAAAAGCCTATCCCACCTGCTGCTACACCGCTATCTACAGTGCACCGCCGTCTACACAGTGCCCTGCCACGCACGCTTGGAAGGACCCAGAGCGCCACGCTGGCAGAGGCACCGGAGCAGCACAGTAGCACAGTGGTACAGTAACGCTTGCCGCGGCAAGACCTTGCCGCACCTGACAGCTTGGCGCAACCCATAGTTTGCCGTGCAAGGTAACTTGCCGGGGCAAGTACCTTACCGCAGCCGCTATCTTGCCGCAGCCAATACCTTGCCGCAGCCAATGACTTGCCGGGGCAAGTACCTTGCCGCGGCAAGTACTCTGCTACAGCATTTACATGCTTATCACTGACGGGTCAGGACAAGCGCATTAGATGCTCTGTCTAGGTGTCCCTTAGCTTCTTGGGGATGGGAAAAGGGGCCATCCTATCAGCGCCGCTTGGCACAGTGCTCTGCCACGCATGCCTGGAGAAGGGTCCAGAGTGCCATGCTGGCGGCCGCACTGGAGCAGCAGCATAGTGGCATAACCTTGCCGGGCAGGAACCTTGCCGGGATCAGCTGGTCATCCCGGCAAGAACCTTGCCGGGGCCTTGTCTCCAGTCTAGCTGTCCCCCGGCAAGCCTTGCCGGGTTCAGCTGGTCATCCCGGCAAGAACCTTGCCGGGGCCTTGTCTCTAGTCTAGCTGTCCCCCGGCAAGCCTTGCCGGGTTCAGCTGGTCATCCCGGCAAGAACCTTGCCGGGGCCTTATCTTTAGTCTTGTCGAGTCCTGAGCTTGCCGGCCCTGATCTCGCCGGCAGTAGTAGACTTGATCTTCTGGTCGATCCGCCTGGAGTCTTGTCTTGCCAGCTCTGCCTTGCCGGCGTTGCGTGGACCCATTCCCGGCAAGTAGACCTTGCCGGGAACCGGGCTTCGAATGTACTCTTGGGTGGATTCCTCCTCTGCCATGTCCTTCCCGCCTGGAGGTTGCGACTTGCCGGTGCGTGTCCAGGGGTAGTGAACACCCCCCTGTTTATTACACCGACAGGAGCCCCCGGGCCTGGGCCGGACAGGCGTGCACAGTGGTTGTCCGGGCTAGGCCCAACGACGCACACCGGCAACATGTAGATCTGTTCCCTGCCGTTCCTCCTGCCTGGAGGTCGCAACCCTGTTGCTGCAATGGCACGCCTTTTTCTGCTAGGGCGCCGCTAGCCCCCGAGCTTGTTTCTTGCTCAAAGAGTGGTTGTCGGAGCCCCCGGCAAGGGAGGCTCTTAACTCTGGCGGAGAACTTTGACGTTCTCGACGCCAGCTTCCGGCAAGGGGTTGCCGGGAAGGCTCTTGACTCTGGCGGAGAACCTTGACGTTCTCAACGCCAGCTTCCGGCAAGCTTGTTGCCGGGGAGGCTCTTGACTCTGACGGAGAACCTTGACGTTCTCAACGCCAGCTTCCGGCAAGCTTGTTGCCGGGGAGGCTCTTCAGGGGATTACTCTCTGGGGCGCTGCCAGCCCCCGAGCTCGCCTTCCATGCGTGTTCCTGCAACACTGACTGGGCATGAAATGCCACAACAGCGTTTGAGCACAACAAGTTGATTAGCTTCTGGTTAATGTCGGATTCGCTGCAATCTTGACTCCTGCTGAATATTCCCTTGCTTGCCGGAACACTTTCCAGTGCGCACGATCCAGTCAGCAGCGCTTTGAGGAACGGATCCTTAGCAGCATGCCGGGAACGCCGCCTCCCGAAAAGGTTTACCTTCCCGGCTCTGGCGCAGCTGCTCAGGTTGCCGAGCGGACTCGAGGCAACTAGGAGCGCGACTAGCCTCGGGAAGGCTCCTCAGCATACGGGTTTACGCAGGAACCTTAGAATAAAACTCGCTAAGTCCTTCTCCTTAAACGACTGCATTTTTGCACAGTGAGCCCCCCATGCTTGCCGGAATACTCCCCGAATGCGCACGTTCCGGTCGATGGCGCTTAGGATCGGGTCCTGTTCAGCAGCCTATCGAGAACGCCGCCTCTTCGGGAGCTTAACGCCTTAGAAACAATCGCAGCTGCGTCTGCATTGTTGGGCGGACCCAAAACAACCAGGAGCGCA
This sequence comes from Thinopyrum elongatum, assembly GCA_011799875.1. Taxonomy (NCBI): domain Eukaryota; kingdom Viridiplantae; phylum Streptophyta; class Magnoliopsida; order Poales; family Poaceae; genus Thinopyrum; species Thinopyrum elongatum. The sequence continues at coordinate 133,634,996 of CM022302.1, forward strand.
GAATGTTTCAGGAGCGCTCCTTCGCGCACAGGTTATGCACAAAAATATCGTCCAGGATAAGACTTAACAGCAGAAAGTAATTAAAGCTTTAAAACTTAGCTTTTTGCGAAGGTTCGGGCCCTTCTTCTTGGACGCTATGGCGGTGAAGATGATGAAGAAACTGCCGCGCTGATCGCCAGATCAGGTTCGCGCAGCCCCTCTCCCCCTACCTGGCGCGCCAAAGATGTCGGGGACGAATCCGCGATCACCTATGGGACCCAGAGAAGGACCCCTTTACGTTCGGCAGGGAGAGACGATCGCGTGAAGAGCAAATCTAGCGAAGAACACGACAGTGCACGAGAGAGATTTACCCAGGTTCGGGCCGCACGGATGCGTAAAACCCTACTCCTGCTTTTTTTTGGTTATTATCTGTATGATTGTTCTAGCTCCAGGAGCGCTACAGTACCGAGTAGCTGCGTACAATACTGGAGTTCTCCCTTTTTCAGTTCCTCTCCCTTCCTCACGTTGCCTATGGGCCTCCTTTTATACGCACAAAGGGGTCACCAACAGGTGGCAAACAGTAAAGGTAGAGGTGGAAAGTTGCTACAGTAAGGCCACTATTACCAGGATGACATGTCCTACCTACCACTGACGGCAGGGGACAAGGGCATTAAATGCCCATGCCTTTGCTGTCCACATACATGTACCCGGACGTCGTGGACGTGGGAAAAGCCTATCCCACCTGCTGCTACACCGCTATCTACAGTGCACCGCCGTCTACACAGTGCCCTGCCACGCACGCTTGGAAGGACCCAGAGCGCCACGCTGGCAGAGGCACCGGAGCAGCACAGTAGCACAGTGGTACAGTAACGCTTGCCGCGGCAAGACCTTGCCGCACCTGACAGCTTGGCGCAACCCATAGTTTGCCGTGCAAGGTAACTTGCCGGGGCAAGTACCTTGCCGCAGCCGCTATCTTGCCGCAGCCAATACCTTGCCGCAGCCAATGACTTGCCGGGGCAAGTACCTTGCCGCGGCAAGTACTCTGCTACAGCATTTACATGCTTATCACTGACGGGTCAGGACAAGCGCATTAGATGCTCTGTCTAGGTGTCCCTTAGCTTCTTGGGGATGGGAAAAGGGGCCATCCTATCAGCGCCGCTTGGCACAGTGCTCTGCCACGCATGCCTGGAGAAGGGTCCAGAGTGCCATGCTGGCGGCCGCACTGGAGCAGCAGCATAGTGGCATAACCTTGCCGGGCAGGAACCTTGCCGGGATCAGCTGGTCATCCCGGCAAGAACCTTGCCGGGGCCTTGTCTCCAGTCTAGCTGTCCCCCGGCAAGCCTTGCCGGGTTCAGCTGGTCATCCCGGCAAGAACCTTGCCGGGGCCTTGTCTCCAGTCTAGCTGTCCCCCGGCAAGCCTTGCCGGGTTCTGCTGGTCATCCCGGCAAGAACCTTGCCGGGGCCTTATCTTTAGTCTTGTCGAGTCCTGAGCTTGCCGGCCCTGATCTCGCCGGCAGTAGTAGACTTGATCTTCTGGTCGATCCGCCTGGAGTCTTGTCTTGCCAGCTCTGCCTTGCCGGCGTTGCGTGGACCCATTCCCGGCAAGTAGACCTTGCCGGGAACCGGGCTTCAAATGTACTCTTGGGTGGATTCCTCCTCTGCCATGTCCTTCCCGCCTGGAGGCTGCGACTTGCCGGTGCGTGTCCAGGGGTAGTGAACACCCCCCTGTTTATTACACCGACAGTAAGTCAAATCATGGTGAAGACATCATGAGCAATGACACGACGACATCATCTCCACTTCGTAGCCCATCGGTCTTCATTCATTGAAGCCAGGGCATTGACAGACTTTCAACGATCGCTATAAGAAAGACATAATTTTTTTTATCATGAACTCAACGATAAAAGTAAATGACAATTCATACATAGATAGGCGATACACAAATGAATCAATGACTTTAGTTTTTGCGTTCATTGATCATCTTCTTCATGCGGACCAACCACTTCTTGTCTTCATCATCCAAGAGGTTCACGTCCTGCAACATGATCCTCGACTCCTCCGTCTCTCTCACAAGCCTCAACTTCTCTCTCTCCCGAGTTCAATTCCTTGGATTGTGGCCGCTTGTTGAAGCTCCCATTTTGCAACATTCTCTTGTCTCTTCAATTCTATTTTGTTACCTTATCCAAGTTTAACTTTTCCCGGTTGAACTCTATCTTCTCCCTTTGCGCATCTATGAACATCTTGTACCTTTCCTCCTTCTTCACCTCCTTTACGGAAAAATGCCCGTCCCAGTAGCGGACATTTTGTTTGCCTCACCATGACGCGTGATCCTCTCCTTCTCCCACTTGTTCCCCATGACCTAGAGGTTTCTCTTTGGCATTGCTTGTATGTCCGCCCCACCATTTTTTTCCTCCTCCTCATCCGATCCAATTGATTGAGCGGAACTAGACCCATCATTTTTCTTCAGCTTCTTCATGCCATTTTCAATCTCCTCAAGGATGGTTCGCCACTTAGGTTTCCCATTCAATTTGAGCCAACAATGTGACATAATGAATGCCTTCTTCTCGACTTGATGGTACAAAGCCGCCAACAAAGTTGCATGGGTTTGAACTCCGATGCCGCTTTGGTTCTGGGCAATAATTTGTTTGAGAAAACCAACAAATTTTCTCACATTCTCTTGGATGGTGGACCATCTATGTTGGAGAGAGCACGGGCCATGGTTGGTATTGATTGGGTGTGGCTTCACATAGTGTTTTTGCTCATGATAAAGTTTGTGAATATCTTTTGTCAATATTTCTTGCCCTTTTGCTCGGTCCACATATCGAATCCATGCTAGTGTTCAGCCAACTTTCACACAACAAAACATCTTCAAATTGTGTGAACGCCAATGTCTTGACTTCACTATACCTTCTTCTTGTTAGTGTGCGACGTTTGCCCAACTTTAAACGTCAAGAAATTGGTATCCCTATGGTAAATTGCAAAGGCTATTGATCATCACTTATAATTGTTGGAAATATGCCCTAGAGGCAATAATAAATTGGTTATTATCATATTTCCCGTTCATGATAAATGTTTATTATTCATGCTAGAATTGTATTGACCGAAAACTTAAATACAAGTGTGAATACACAAACTACACCGTGTCCCTAGTAAGCTTCTACTAGACTAGCTCGTTGATCGAAGATGGTTAAGGTTTCCTAACCATGGACATGAGTTATCATTTCATAATGGGACCACATCATTAGGAGAATGATGTGATGGACAGGCCCAACCGTAAGCTTAGCATCAGATCGTTTAGTTATTTGCTACAGTTTTCTTCATGTCAAGTATCAGTTCCTTAGACTATGAGATCATGCCACTCCCGGATACTGGAGGAATGCCTTGTGTGCTATCAAACATCACTTCGTAACTGGGTGATCATAAAGGTGCTCTACAAGTATCTCCGAAGGTGTCTATTGGGTTACGTGGATCGAGACTGGGATTTGTCACTCCGTGTGACGGAGAGATATCTCTGGGCCCTCTCGGTAATACAACATCATAAGAAGCTTCATGTGCCTAATGAGTTTAGTCACGGGATCTTGTATTACAGAACGAGTAAAGAGACTTGCTGGTAATGAGATTGAACTAGGTATGGAGATACCGACGATCGAATCTCGGGCAAGTAACATATCGCCGGACAAAGGGAATTGCATACGAGATTAACTGAATCCTCGACATTGTGGTTCAACCGATAAAGATCTTTGTCGGTGTCAAAACCGGCAGACCTCGGGGTAGGGGGTCCCGAGCTGTGGATCTAGGATCGATGGGTAACAAGGGACGACGAACACAGTGTTTACCCAGGTTCGAGCCCTCTCGAAGAGGTAATACCCTACGTCCTGCTTGATTGTATTGATTGTATAACATGGTTTACAGAGTAGATCTATCTCGAGATCAGTATGAGCTAAACCCTAGGCTAAGGGGGTGAAGATAGCTCTCCCCCTAATGAATACAACACTTGGTTTATATAGACACCGATAGGGTTAGGGTTGCCGAAGATAGATTACAACAAGAGGGAAATAGAACTCGTCCACCCTTGACTTGGAGGGCACACCACGACTTCACAGGTCTCCGGTCACCACACGGCTCCACCAGTCCGGCCCATGCACAATGGGTCGTCGCCCCGAGGACCCCTTAGTCCATGACTCCCTCAGTAGCCCCCGAACTTGCCTCCAACGCCGAGACTTGTATCCGGTATCCATTCCGACCAGTATTCGGTTTGCAGGGTGAGTTCCTCAGCAAGTCTTCCCCCTGTTCGGTACCAAGTGATGTCCGGAGTCTGAAACGGCTGTTTTACTTAACACCGAAGGTAGTAATAAAAATATCACTTAAGCGCAAATAGTGCCTTTATCTGACAACTTTTTCTCCTTCAACGAAGAGTCGCTTCCGGCCACAACGCCAAGTAGTTACTATTTCTCGAAGCGCGGCTCGAGGCTGACACCACGCTTGACACGTCCCTTCAAGGTGGAGGTTGTGTCCCGCTTTTCAGGGGATATGGTTAATGATTTCGATTCCCCTCCCCGCTCATAACGTTGCGGAGATATCGGGAAGTGGAGAGGCCAACGGCGTGCAAAAAGGGATCTCTGGCCTGCCCACAGTCTATAAAAGGGGGGGGGGGCTACAGTATGCATCCCACGCCTTCTCCTACCTTCCGCACTCGTGATCCTTCAGAGCTCCAGCGCCCTTTCTCCCTGCTTCCATAGCCAATCCCACTTTACCTCCTTCGACCATGGCCAGATTCGACGCCAATGGGAAGTGGGAGGCCTCCTCCGTCACCAACGAGGATATACTGAAGCTGAAGGAGGCCGGTTACTTGTCGGCCAACATCGCCCATCGAGCCCCCAAAGAGGGCCAGATCATCCCTACGCCCAAGCCGGGCGAAAGGGTAGTTTTTCTCCCCCATTTCCTTAGGGGGCTTGGATTTCCACTGCACCCCTTTGTGTGGGGGGCTAATGTTTTACTATGGGCTGGATTTCCATGATCTAGCCCCCAACTCCCTCCTCCACATTTCGACCTTCATCGTTGTCTGTGAAGCGCTCCTCTGGGTCCAGCCGCACTTCGGCTTATGGCTGAAGGTGTTCAACGTGAAGCCCAAGGTGGTTGGCGGCGAGCACGCGGACTGCGGAGGGGCCATGATCAGCAAGCTGACACGGGTCCAGTAGATGGACGGCCACTTCATCGACACCGTCCAGATGTGGCAGAAGGAGTGGTTCTATATCACCGAGCCGAGGAAGGTCGCATGGGGAGCGGCCCCCACCTTCCGGTCTGGACCCCCCACCAGATTGGCCTCCTGGACCACCAAGAGTCCGGACTGGGGATGTGTTGCCGACGCCAAAGCACTGCAGAAGCGCGTCAACAATGTAATAGAGACCGGCGCGAAGCTGGTCGACGTGTTCCAGATCATGCTCCACCACGGGCTCCTCCCTTGCCAAGAGAGGGCCAAGCCCATGTGGGAGCATGAGCCCGAGGATCCGGCCACTGTGCGGCACCTCTTTGGCATGACTCCTGACAAGATATGGGGCCAACTATTCTAGCCCCAGAAGGAGTGGCCGGCCGAGGGGAAGGACATCGGTCTTGACTCCGCGAATCCCCCAAGGGAGGTGAGTGGCATGTCTCTTCGAAGAGTATTCGGATATTTACATTACGTGAGACTCGATCTAACCTGGTTATGTGGATTCTGCAGGGCTGGCTCGCCAAGGCCAAGAAGATCAGCGGTCCGGCGCCGCTACCGGAGGGGCCCCGATCAGAGCAGCTGGAGAAGATCCTGGTCGTGGTGCCCTACAAGGTGCCCGCTAAGAAGGGCAATAAGCAAGAGGCACCGGAGGCCAGGGAGGGCCTCCGCCGCAGGATCTGTCCGGGCAACTAGTCCAGAGATGTTGCGGCCTCATCCGTACAGGATGGGGGTGAGGAGGAGGAGGACGAAGAGGGGAGTGCCTCTTCGCACTCCAAAAAGAGGCCGGCGTCCGAGGACGCCGAGGAGGTCCAACCTTCCCCGGCCCCAAAGAGATGACACCGGCCTAAGCTGGTTATACCTGATAGCTCGGATGACGAGTGATAACCCACAAGTATAGGGGATCGCAACAGTTTTCGAGGGTAGAGTATTCAACCCAAATTTATTGATTCGACATAAGGGGAGCCAAAGAATATTCTCAAGTATTAGCAGCTGAGTTGTCAATTCAACCACACCTGAAAGACTTAATATCTGCAGCAAAGTATTTAGAAGCAAACTAGTATGGAAGTAACGGTAATAGTGGCAAAAGTAACAGTAGCAGTTTTGTAGCAATCGTAACAGTGGCAACGGAAAAGTAACGGAGCAAAGATCAATATGAAACGAGCTCGTAGGCAATGGATCAATGATGGATAATTATGTCGGATGGCATTCATCATGCAACAGTTATAACATAGGGTGACACAGAACTAGCTCCAGTTCATCAATATAATGTAGGCATGTATTCCGAATATAGTCATACGTGCTTATGGAAAAGAACTTGCATGACATCTTTTGTCCTACCCTCCCGTGGCAGCGGGGTCCTATTGGAAACTAAGGGATATTAAGGCCTCCTTTTAATAGAGTACCGGACCAAAGCATTAGCACTTAGTGAATACATGAACTCCTCAAATTACGGTCATCACTGGGAGTGGTCCCGACTATTGTCACTCCGGGGTTGCCGGATCATAACACGTAGTAGGTGACTATAACTTGCAAGATCGGATCAAGAACACAAATATATTCATGAAAACATAATAGGTTCATATCTGAAATCATGGCACTCGGGCCCTAGTGACAAGCATTAAGCATAGCAAAGTCATAGCAACATCAATCTTAGAACATAGTGGATACTAGGGATCAAACCCTAACAAAACTAACTCGATTACATGATAAATCTCATCCAACCCATCACCGTCCAGCAAGCCTACGATGGAATTACTCACGCACAGCGGTGAGCATCATGAAATTGGTGATGGAGGATGGTTGATGATGACGACGGCGACGATTTCCCCTCTCCGGAGCCCCGAACGGACTCCAGATCTGGTCTCCCAAGGAAGCGCAGGAGGTGGCGGCGGCTCCGTATCGTAAAACGCGATGAATCCTTCTCTCCGATTTTTTTCTCCCCGAACATGAATATATGGAGTTGGAGTTGAGGTCGGTGGAGGTCTAGGGGGCCCACGAGGTTGGAGGGCGCACCCAGGGGGGTAGGGCGTGCCCCCACCCTTGTGGCCAGGGTGTGGGCCCCCTTCACTTGATTCTTTCGCCAATATTTTTTATTAATTCCAAAACTTATCTCCGTGAAGTTTCAGGTCATTCCGAGAACTTTTTATTCTGCACAAAAATAACACCATGGCAATTCTGCTGAAAACAACGTCAGTCCGGGTTAGTTCCATTCAAATCATGCAAATTAGAGTCCAAAACAAGGGCAAAAGAGTTTGGAAAAGTAGATACGATGGAGACATATCAACTCCCCCAAGCTTAACCCATTGCTTGTCCTCAAGCAATTCAGTTGACAAACTGAAAGTGATAAAGAAAAACTTTTACAAACTCGGTTTGATCTTGTTGTTGCAAATATGTAAAGCCAGCATTCAAGTTTTCAGCAAAGATTATGAACTAAGCATATTCACAATAACATTTAGGTCTCATGTTTACTCATATCAATGGCATAATCAACTAGCGAGCAATAATAATAAATCTCGAATGACAACACTTTTCCAAAACAATCATGATATAATATAACAAGATGGTATCTCGCTAGCCCTTTCTGAGACCGCAAAACATAAATGCAGAGCACCCCTGAAGATCAAGGACTGACTAGACATTGTAATTCATGGTAAAAGAGATCCAGTCATAGTCATACTCAATATAAATTAATAACAATGCATACAAATGACAGTGGTGCTCTCTAACTGGTGCTTTTTATAAGAGGATGATGACTCAACATAAAAGTAAATAGATAGGCCCTTCGCAGAGGGAAGCAGGGATTTGCAGAGGTGCCAGAGCTCAATTTTTTGAAATAGAGATGAATATAATTTTGAGCGGTATGCTTTCATTGTCAACATAACAACCAAGAGATCTTGGTATCTTCCATGCTACATACATTATAGGCGGTTCCCAAACTGAATGGTAAAGTTTATACTCCCCTACCACCAACAAGCACACTCCATGGCTGGTCCGAAACAACGGGTACCGTCCATCTAACAACAATCCTGGGGGAGTTTTGTTTAATTATTTGAAATTTTGTTTCTGATCTTTTGATCATAGGACTGGGCATCCCAATTACCAGCCATTTTCTCGTGAATGATGAGCGGAGTCCACTCATCGTGAGAATAACCCACCTAGCATGGAAGATATTGACAGCCCTAGTTGGTACATGAGCGATTCGAGCATACAAAACAGATTATCATTTGAAGGTTTAGAGTTTGGCACATGCAAATTTACTTGGAACGGTAGGTAAATACCGCATATAGGAAGATATGGTGGACTCATATGGAACAACTTTGGGTTTATGGAAGTGGATGCACAAGCAGTATTCCCGCTTAGTACAAGTGAAGGCTAGAAAAAGGCTGGGGAGCGACCAACTAGAGAGCGACAACAGTCATAAACATGCATTGAGATTAACCAACATTGAGTGCAAGCATGAGTAGGATATAAATCACCATGAACATAAATATCGTGGAGACTATGTTGATTTTGTTTCAACTTCATGCATGAACATGTGCCAAGTCGAGCCACTCGAATCATTCAAAGGAGGATACCATCCTATCATACTATATCACAACCATTTTAAAAGCATGTTGGCACGCAAGGTAAACCATTATAAGCTCCTAGCTAATTAAGCATGGCATGAATAACTATAATCTCTAATTGTCAATGCAAACATGTTTCATTCATAATAGGCTGAATCAAGAACGATAAACTAATCATATTTACAAAAACAAGATAGGTTGAGTTCATACCAGCTTTTCCTCATCTCAATCATTTCATCATATATCGTCATTATTGCCTTTCACTTGCACGACCGAATGATGTGGATAATAATAATAGTGCACGTGCATTGGACTAAGCTGGAATCTGCAAACATTTATTCAAAGGAGAGGACAATATAATATGGGCGCTTTGTTAGATCAACAATAATGCATATGAGAGCCACTCAACATTTTCATCGTGGTCTTTTCCTCTCGACCCCAAAGAAAAGAAATGAATTTCAAAGAAACATACTGAAATATTTTTAGAGTTTTTGTTTTTCTGAAGAAAGTAAAACAAGAACGAGAAAAACTATTTACACGGGAAAGCTCCCAACAAGTAAAAGAAGAACGAGAAATCTTTTTGGGTTTTCTTTAATACTACAACTAAGTATGGAAAGTAAACTAAGCTACAAATAATTTTTTTGTTTTTCTCAAAGGTTTTCAAACACACAAGAAGAAAGCGAGAAAAAGAAATAAACTAACATGGATAATACAATGAAAAAGTATGAACACCGACAACTGGAATGAGTGTGTGAACATGAATGTAATGTCGGTGAGAAATATGTACTCCCCAAAGCTTAGGCTTTTGGCCTAAGTTGGTTTAAGGCCACCACTGGCCCGGATGATATCCAAAGTCATAGTTGGGGTCGTATTGTGCTGCGGCAGCCGTCGCTTGGCGAGCTGCCTCCTGGAGGCGAGCAGCCTCCGCTGTCCTCTCATACTCGTGTGCCTCCTCTCTAGTTATAAAATATTTCCCATTCGCCTGAAAGTTAAAGAAGGCAGGAGCAGGAAGGGTAATATGGACGGCACGCCGTCTATCAAAGATTAGTCGGTACTGGAGGGACTGTTCGTTCCTCTCAAGAAATTGATAGTGTACCATTGCATTATAATCAAGAAAAGCAGGTGGCAACTCCATGTCATTCTCCCTTATGGGTACTCCAAGATAATTAGCTAAGCGAGTTGCATAAATCCCACCAAATAAATCTCCCTCTTTAGCATTATGATGTAACCTCCTCGCAATAATAGCCCCCAAATTATATCGCTTGTCACCTAACACCGCACACTTGAGGATACTAAGATCTCCGCACGAAGGAGTCGATGAGGTAATAATATTGTTGGCACTTGTCTGACAAGAAGTCTTCAAGGTCGGCATTCTGTACGTACGCACCAAATTCATCCTTGAAACCTGCACGAACCATGAATTCATCTGACGGCCACTCACAAGGCCGCACTTGAGCTTCCCTTGGTAGTTCAAGGTCCGGCTCACATATTGCGAGCCTCGGTGCTTGCTTCCTCGAAGAACCACCTTGATACATTTTCCTAGACATTTTTCTTCTCTGAAAAATTTCTGAAATTTTTAGTAACTCAAAATAAAAGTGAACCAAACTCAACAAAATTGATAGCAACTACTCCTACCAGTGCCTAGAGGCTATATCATGCATCAAAACTACTTTGGACCATATAAATTTGACATGCAAGCTCAAGAACAGGGTCACCACAGCAGCAAAAATTTGTAATAAATAAAGCACTAGAACAAAAACTAATTGGACCATTGGAGGAGTCACATACCGAAGAACAATCCCCCAAAACAGTTTTGTGAATGGGGCTTTGAGCAAGGAGATCAAAAATGGCAGCAAAATGAGCAAGAACACGAGTTTGAGCTATGGAGTGATTTTTTCTGGAGGAAGAAGGAATGGATGGGTGCTGGAATAAGTGGAGGGGGGCCACGTGGGGCCCACAAGGTCGGGGGGCGCGCCCAGGGGGGGTAGGGCGCGCCCTCCACCCTTGTGGCCAGCTGGTGAGGCCCCTGGTGTGTGTTCAGTGCCAGAAATTCTAAAATATTCTATAAAAAATCATACTGAATTTTTAGGGCATTTGGAGAACTTTTATTTTCGGGACATTTTTTATTTCACAGATAATTCAGAAAACAGACGGAAAATACTATTCTTACTTGATTTAATCTAAATAACAGAGAGTAACAAGTGGGTACAGAGAGTTGTGCCTTCTAGATTCATCCATCTGATGCTTATCAAAAGGAATCCATTAATAAGGTTGATCAAGTCTTATTAACAAACTTCTTCCGAATGACATGAAACCGGAGAATTTTCGAGTAACACTAGGTTACCTCAACGGGGATATGCACATGCCCAACAATAAGAATATCATATTTCTTTTTGACAGTAGGAAGAGGGAATTCAAAACCTCCAATAGTAATAGTCCAAAATTTTCCAATAGAATTGATACTATGAACTTGAGGTTGTTTCTTCGGAAAGTGTACCGTATGCTCATTACCATTAACATGAAAAGTGACATTGCCTTTGTTACAATCAATAACAGCCCCTGCAGTATTCAAAAAGGGTCTACCAAGGATGATCGACATACTGTCGTCCTCGGGAATATCAAGAATAACAAAGTCCGTTAAGATAGTAACGTTTGCAACCACAACAGGCACATCCTCACAAGTACCGATGGGTATAGCAGTTGATTTATCAGCCATTTGCAAAGAGATTTCAGTAGGTGTCAACTTATTCAAATCAAGTCTACGATACAAAGAGAAAGGCATAAAACTAACACCGGCTCCAAGATCACATAAAGCAGTTTTAACATAGTTTCTTTTAATGGAGCATGGTATAGTTGGTACTCCTGGATCTCCAAGTTTCTTTGATATTCCACCCTTAAAAGTATAATTAGCAAGCATGGTGGAAATTTCAGCTTCTGGTATCTTTCTTTTATTTGTAACAATATCTTTCATATACTTAGCATAAGGAGGCATTTTAACCATATCAGTCAAACGCATACGCAAAAAGATAGGTCTAATCATTTCAGCAAAACGCTCAAAATCCTCATCATCCTTTTTCTTGGATGGCTTAGGAGGAAAGGGCATGGGTTTCTGAACCCATGGTTCTCTTTCTTTACCATGTTTTCTAGCAACAAAGTCTCTCTTATCATAACATTGATTCTTTGATTGTGGGTTATCAAGATCAACAGCAGGTTCAATCTCTACATCATTATCATTACTAGGTTGAGCATCAACATGAACATCATCATTGACATTATCACTAGGTTCATGTTCATCACCAGATTGTGTCTCAGCATCAGAAATAGAAATATCATTGGGATTCTCAGGTGTGTCTATAACAAGTTCACTAGAAGCATGCAAAGTCCCATCAGTTTTCTTTTTCTTTTTATTAGGACTAGGTGCATCGGTATTAGTTTTTTGAGAATCCTACTCAACTCTCTTAGGATGGCCCTTAGGATACAAAGGTTCCTGAGTCATCTTACTGCCTCTAGTCATAACCCTAAAAGCATTATCATTGTTCTTACTATTCAACTCATTAAGCAAATCATCTTGTGCCTTAAGTACTTGTTCTACTTGAGTGGTAACCATGGAAGCATGTTTACTAATAAGCTTAAGATCATTAACAGTTCTACTCATATAATCGCTCAAGTGGTCAAGCATGTAAGCATTACGTTTCAATTGTCTACTAACATAAGCATTGAAATTTTCTTGTTTAACAATAAAATTATCAAACTCATCAAAGCATTGACTAGCAGAGTTATTATGAGGAATATCACCTTCATCAAATCTACGGAGAGAGTTTACCTCTACTACCTATGTCGGGTTATCAAGACCATGTATTTCTTCAATAGGCGGTAAATTCTTAACATCTTCAGCTTTAATACCTTTTTCTTTCATAGATTTCTTTGCCTCTTGCATATCTTCAGGACTGAGAAATAGAATACCCCTTTTCTTCGGAGTTGGCTTAGGAGTTGGTTCAGGAAGTGTCCAATCATTATCATTACTCAATATATTATTCAATAGCAATTTAGCTTGCTCAATAGTTCGTTCCCTGAAAACACAACCAGCACAACTATCCAGGTGGTCTCTGGAAGCATCAGTTAGTCCATTATAAAAGATATCAAGTATTTCATTTTTCTTGAGAGGATGATCAGGCAAAGCATTAAGTAATTGGAGAAGCCTCCCCCAAGCTTGTGGGAGACTCTCTTCTTCAATTTGCATAAAAATAAATATTTCCTTTAAGGCAGCTTGTTTCTTATGAGCAGGGAAATATTTTTGAGAGAAGTAATATATCATATCCTGGGGACTACGCACACAACCAGGAGCAAGAGAATTAAACCATATCTTAGCATCACCCTTTAATGAGAAAGGAAACAATTTAAGAATATAGTAATAGCGATTTTTTTCCTCATGAGCAAATAGGGTGGCTATATCATTTAGTTTAGTAAGATGTGCCACAACTGTTTCAGATTCATAACCATAGAAAGGATCAGATTCAACCAAAGTAATTAACTCAGGATCGACAGAGAATTCATAATCCTTATCAGTAACAAAGATACGTGAAGTAGCAAAATTGGGATCATATTTCATTCTAGCATTCAAGGATTTTTCTTTCAGCTTAGCTAACCGTTTCTTAAGATCCTCTCTATCATTGCAAGCAAAGAAGTCTCTAGCAGTTTCTTCATCCATAACATAACCTTCAGGTACAACAGGTAATTCATATCTAGGGGGAGAATCATAATCTTCAGTTTCAATAATATTTTCTCTAACCCTAGCAAGTTGTTCATCAAGAAATTCACCTAGTGGCATAGTCTTATCAAGCAAAGCAGTAGTATCATCATTAGCATCATGCATAGCAGAAGTGGCATCATCAATTACTTGTGACATATCAGAATTACTAGCAGGTGTAGGTGTCGCAAGCTTACTCAAAACAGAAGGTGAATCAAGTGCAGAGCTAGATGGCAGTTCCTTACCTCCCCTCGTAGTAGAGGGAAAAAATCTTAGTTCTAGTATCTTTCAAATTCTTCATAGTGATCAACAGATATAAATCCCAAGTGACTCAAAGAATAGAGCTATGCTCCCCAGCAACGGCGCCAGAAAAAGGTCTTGATAACCCACAAGTATAGGGGATCGCAACAGTTTTTGAGGGTAGAGTATTCAACCCAAATTTATTGATTCGACACAAGGGGAGCCAAAGAATATTCTCAAGTATTAGCAGCTGAGTTATCAATTCAACCACACCTAAAAGACTTAATATCTGCAGCAAAGTAGTTAGTAGCAAAGTAGTATGGAAGTAACGGTAACAGTGGCAAAAGTAACAGTAGCAGTTTTGTAGCAATCGTAACAGTGGCAACGGAAAAGTAACGGAGCAAAGATTAATATGAAACGAGCTCGTAGGCAATGGATCAATGATGGATAATTATGTCGGATGGCATTCATCATGCAATAGTTATAACATAGGGTGACACAGAACTAGCTCCAGTTCATCAATATAATGTAGGCATGTATTCCGAATATAGTCATACGTGCTTATGGAAAAGAACTTGCATGACATCTTTTGTCCTACCCTCCCGTGGCAGCGGGGTCCTATTGGAAACTAATGAATATTAAGGCCTCCTTTTAATAGAGTACCGGACCAAAGCATTAGCACTTAGTGAATACATGAACTCCTCAAACTACGGTCATCACCGGGAGTGGTCCCGACTATTGTCACTCCGGGGTTACCGGATCATAACACGTAGTAGGTGACTATAACTTGCAAGATCGGATCAAGAACACAAATATATTCATGAAAACATAATAGGTTCAGATCTGAAATCATGGCACTCAGGCCCTAGTGACAAGCATTAAGCATAGCAAAGTCATAGCAACATCAATCTTAGAACATAGTGGATACTAGGGATCAAACCCTAACAAAACTAACTCGATTACATGATAAATCTCATCCAACCCATTACCGTCTAGCAAGCCTATGATGGAATTACTCATGCACGGCGGTGAGCATCATGAAATTGGTGATGGAGGATGGTTGATGATGACGACGATTTCCCCTCTCCGGAGCCCCGAACGGACTCCAGATCTGGTTTCCTGAGGAAGAACTGGAGGTGGCGGCGGCTCCGTATGGTAAAACATGATGAATCCTTCTCTCCGATTTTTTTCTCCCCGAACGTGAATATATGGAGTTGGAGTTGAGGTTGGTGGAGGTCCAGGGGGCCCACGAGGTCGGAGGGTGCGCCCCCCACCCTTGTGGCCAGGGTGTGGGCCCCTTTCACTTGATTCTTTCGCCAATATTTTTTATTAATTCCAAAACTTATCTCCGTGAAGTTTCAGGTCATTCCGAGAATTTTTATTCTGCACAAAAATAACACCATGGCAATTCTGCTGAAAACAGCGTCAGTCCGGGTTAGTTCCATTCAAATCATGCAAATTAGAGTCCAAAACAAGGGCAAAAGAGTTTGGAAAAGTAGATACGATGGAGACATATCAACGAGAAGTTCGAGGCGTCCGAGGAGCTCCCGAAGAAGGGATCCAGGGTCAAGCCCCCCGCCAGCAGGTAAGGTATCTGTATTTTCAGCTATTATGCTTTTAGTAGTTTGTTTTAGTTGAAGGTTAACCCCTCCGAATTGCAGTCCCCCGCATGAGCGCCCCACCGAGCAAATCTTGGAAGGGACGTCTCCGCCCTCCGAGTTGGCGGATAGTGGGTCTATGGCGCACTCCGCGCCTCCTTTGGTCCTCGTAGAGGCTGAGGAGGTGCGGTCCCAAAGAACTCCTCCTCCTCCGAACACGGAGGGGGAGGTAGATGCCATAATGGCCGAGGTCAACACCTCGGTCATCGAAGACCAGGAGGGAGTGTCCCTCCTGGCCGACGAGGGAAAAGAGTCCGGGCCATCCGGACCCCCTCCGTCGACCGCTCCCGAGCCTCCGAGGCCCTCGACAACACAGATTCCTCCCATCGGGGAGGGGGGTGGGGAGCCAACGCCAGCGCCGAACACCTCCGCACGGGCGGTGGTGGGCTGGCCGGACACGCTAGAGGAGTTGGTGAGCAACTCCGTCATCGTTGAAGGGCACCGCACCCTTATGGGTGCGGTTATGCAGAGTGTTCGGTCCGTCCAATCTGGACTGAACGACACTGTCCAAGGCCTTCTAACAGGCTTTGAGGTAAGTCAAGTAATGATCCTTCCTCATAATGCGGTTATAGTTCTTAGTTTAAGTAGGCTGCATACATAGCAGCCCCCGAGACTCTGCCAGGATCTTCGAAGAGACCTGCAGAAGATCAAATTCGGTAGGTCGGTTAACAATGTCGACATTTCTGATGCTAACACAGGCATATTCCGTGGCCGCGGCTGCTAATGCCGCGGTGTTAGAGGAGATGGATTAGAAGCTCAAGCTTTCCGATCAATAGCTGGACCTTGTCAACAAACGGCTTGACGAGGCGCAAGGTAAGCTATGTAAAAAGATGTGTATTTGCTAGATAGGGACTGGCCAGGCCATTGACTGATCCTTTATCTTGATGATCTTGTAGCTGTTGCCGCTGAGGTCGAGGGCTTAAAGGAGGCCCTTAAGAAAGCTGAGGCTGAGGCGGCCGAGAAGAGGACAGCCGCTGAGAGGGCGGTGTCCGAGCTTGAGCATGCCAAGTGTGCTGCTAAGCAGCATGAATCTCGGGTAACCGAGGTCCAAGGGGAGCTCCAGGATGCTGCTGAGAAGCTTGAGGCCCTTGAGAAGGGGCGGGAGGAGCAATCCTCCTGTCTCCAGGCGCACGACGCCAGGCCTGGAGACGCGGGCGATCCTGAATGGGCCCTCCCACATGGGCGAGAGCTTGTGAAGGCCCTCCCAGGAGATGACCCACCTCAGGACGAGGTCACCCACCTCGAGGGTCCAGGAGCGAATGCTGTGGCAGTGGTAACGCCGCAACGCCTGCTGGTACCTTGCCGTGCGGAGTGAGGCCTGGCGACGGGCCTCCTCTCTGAGCACGAGATCCGTTCCCCGCAAGGCATCCTGACACACCTCATCGAATGCCAGGACCCATGGGGAGCGATGCTTGACCTCGTGCGAGAGGACCGCCTCAGCCCCGTAAACGAGGAAGACCGAGGTCTCGCCGGTGGGCTTAGTCATGGTGGTGCGGATGGACCACAACACGGACTAAAGCTCACTGAGCCAACCCCTGCCCAATATGTCCTGAAGCATAGCATATCTGTGTTCCAAGGTTAGCACAATATGTCCTGAAGAGGTTGCTTGTGAATTGGGAGCCATTGTCAGTAATGATGCAATTGGGGACCTCGAAATGGCTCACGAGGCCCTTGATGAACTTGACGGCTGAGCCAGTGGGGATGGTGCGCACGGGCTCTACCTCCGCCCACTTGGTGAACTTGTCGATGGCAACATAGAGGTAGCGGTATCCACCGGCTGCCCGAGGAAAAGGGCCCAGGATATCCAGCCCCCAGTCCGCGAAGGGCCATGAGAGCGGGATGGTCTGGAGCCCTTGCGCGGGCTGGTGAATCTACTTGGTGTGGAACTGGCAGGCCTCGCAGGATCGCACCAGCTCGGTGGCATCATTGAGTGCCGTAGGCCAGTAGAACCCGCTGCGGAACACCTTGCCCACGAGGGTGTGCGATGAGGAGTGGTGTCCACAATCTCTGCCGTGGATGTCTGCCAACAACTCACGCCCTTATTCCTTGGATATGCACCGCAGCGAAACATCATTGGGGCGCCTTCGGTATAGCTCACCGTCCTGCAAGCAATAAGCGGTGGCCTAGCGAACCACACGTTCTGCATCTTCCTCCTTCTCTGGCAGGGCACCACAGAGTAAGTACGCCTTGAACTCCTTGGTCTAGCAGCCTTCCCGTGGCTCCAGCGCTAGGAGTAGGCGGGCTCCTAAGGTCGGACCGCAGGCTGGGACGCCCGAGGTTGGGGCCGAAGGTGTCTCTTCCCAGAGTAGCACAGGGCCTGCGGCGGGGGGGGGGGGGGGGGGGGGGGGGGGGGGGGGGCCGAAGGCTTGAAGAGCCTTTTGTCAAAGTTGCTAGGCTTCTGGGGCTCGCAACGAGATGCCCTCTTGGTGATTTCATCCGCCTCCTTGTTTGCGCCGCGCGGGACGTGCTACAATTCCAAGCCCAAGAAGCATTTTTTGATTTTACGTACCTCTTCCATGTAAGCCTCCATGTGCTCGTCCTTTGGTTTGTACTCCTTGTTGGAGAAGTTGACGAGGAGCTGGGAGTCACCCTGGATGGTGAGGCGCTTGACCCCCAGGGCGGCCGTGGCCCTGAGGCCAGAAATCAAGCCTTCGTACTCTGTGATGTTGTTGGAGACCTTCTCGCCGTGCTGGAAGCAAAGCTGCACGGCATAGTAGAGCTTGTCCTTGGTTGGTGAGATGAGTACGACTCCAGCCCCCGCGCCCTACCGCGCGAAGGCACCGTCGAAGTGCATGACCCAACCATCGGGCGCCTCGTCGCCAGGCGTGAGGGATTGACCCTCATCCAGCCCCCGGTCGGGAGTGTCCATCCACTCTGCCACAAAATCAGCAAGGGCCACACCCTTGATGACCCTGGTTGTGCTGAACTGCAGCTGGAAGGCCTGTAGCTCTATGTTCCACTTTGCAACCCTCCCAACGGCGTTGGGGCTGCGCAACACCTTCTCCAGGGGGTACGCGGAGATGACCTTGATGGGGTGGCCCTAGAAATAATGATGCAGCTTTCTTGAGGCGATGATGAGTGCGAGTAGGAGCTTCTGCTGCATGGGGTAGCGCGCGCGCATCCCACAACACTGTGCTGACGAAGTACATCGGATGCTCGACGAGGGATGAGGCATCGACGGCGCTTTGCTTCACGTGGGGCGCGAGGGATTCGGGAGCCCCGCAGGCTACTGGAGCGCTGGGATCCTGAGGAGCGGCTTCCTGAGGCGGCGAAGATTGCGTGAGCCTTCGTGGGTCGCCCTGCTTTGTGCCCGTGTCGGCGTGCTCATCTCGGACTGCCATGAATGCTATGCTAGCTAAGTGGGGGGTAGCGGCCAGGTAGTGCACCAGGGGCTCGCAGGGACGAGGCGCCACCATGACAGGCGGGCTCGTGAGGTATCTCTTGAGGTCTTCGAAGGCTGCTTCAGCTTCTGGGGTCCACTCGAAAGGGCCCTTCCTCTTCATCAACTTGAAGAAAGGGAGAGCACGCTCGCCAAGCTTGGATATGAAGCACCCCAGGGAGGTCACGCAACCTACGAGCTTCTGCATCTCCTTGAGGGTCTGAGGTGGGCTCATCCTCTCTATTGCCTTGATCTTCTCAGGGTTAGCCTCAATCCCCCTTGCGTAGGTTGGTGAAGGTCTCCTCCAAGTCTTCGATCAAGGTTCTCGCCTCTCGTGATTTGACCATGATGTCATCGACGTACGCTTCTGCATTTCTCCCCAGCTTGGCCCCAACGTGATTTGCATCAGCCGCTGGAAGGTCGCCCCGGTGTTCCGCAGCCCAAAGGGCATGCAGGTGTAGTAGTACACACCGCACAGGGAGATGAAGGCCGTCTTCTCGACGTCCTCTGTCACCATCTTGATTTGATGATATCCTGAGAAAGCGTCCAGGAAGCACAACAGATCATACTCGGCGGTGGAGTCTTTGTTCTGGTCAATGCGCGGGAGCGGGAAGGGGTCCTGAGGATAGGCCTTGTTGAGGTTCATGAAGTAGATGCACATGCGCTCCTTTCCCCCCTTCTTGGGGACGATCACCGGATTTGCCAACCAATCCGGGTGCCGCACTTCTCGAATGACGCTGGCCTCTTGCAGCTTGCGGACCTCTTGGACGATGAACGCTTGCTTCTCTTGTGCTTGAGGCCATGCCTTTTGCTTCACCGGGCGCGCACCGGGGCATACCATCAAGTGGTGCTCAATCACCTCCCTTGGGATGCCAACCAAGTCGGACGCTTCCCATGCAAACATGTCTTTGTTGGCCCTCAGAAAGCCCACCAACACCTCCTCCTAGCCCGGGGAAAGGCCGGCGCCTATGGTGAAGGTGGGCCCCGAGGCCCCGCTATCGACAGGCACCTGCTTCGTCTCGGCCCGGTCCTGAGAGAACAACTGCTTTTTCTTCACGAGCGCGGCCTCCAGAGCTTTCGGGGCATCCCTGGCATCGGGGCACAAGGCTGCCGCAGCCTTGTAGGCGAGCTTGAGGGCCCGGAGCGTGTCCTTTGTGTCCCCGACCACCGTGATGACGCCGCCGCTGCCAGGTATCTTGATGATGTTGTAGCCCGGATGGGTCGCCGCCATGAACTTGGCGAGAGCCGGATACCCCAGGATGGCGTTGTACGGGAGGCCGATGCGGGCGACGTCAAAGTTGATGAGCTCGGTGCGGTAATTGTCGCGCTTGCCGAAGGTGACGGGGAGGCGTACCTACCCCGGGGGCTGGCCGAGCCCTTGACCACCCCCGAGAAGGGCTTGGTGGGCGTGAGCTGGTCGTAAGGCACCTGAAGCAGGTCGAACGTCTCCACAGAGAGGATGTTTAGGCTGGCGCCGCCATCGATGAGGGCTTGGTGACCGCGACATTGCTGATGGTGGGCGTGCATAGCATGGGGAGCGCGCCCGCAGCGATCGTAGTCTTGGGGTGATCCTTGGAGTCAAAGGTGATGTCGACCTCAGGACCGGCACACCCCCGGGAAGACTCATGCTGCGGCTGAGTGGCGCCCGGCCGATGGAAGAACTGCTTGATGTGGCGGCCGGAGGCAGGCGCCTGCGATCCACTGATGATGCATGCGACCGCATGGGGCACCGGAGCCGCGAAGTGCGCGACGAACTGGCCACGGAGCTCCTCCCAAGAAGAGATCGAGGCGTCCGGGAGACCGCAAAGCCAAGATTGAGGGTCCTCCATGAGGGCCAGGGGGAGCCAGTTTGCCATGGCCTTGTCATCGCCACGAGTTGCATGGATGGCCTGCGCGTACAACCAGAGGAATTCTTCGGGGTCCGCTGTGCCATCGTACAGCGGGGGCAACGCTGGCCTGAACTTCGTGGGCCACCGCACCCGGCACAAGCCGGGGGTGAAGGCCGGGCAGCCCGCAACACTCCCATAGACTTCGGGTGACCATTCCCGCAGGGCAATGTCCGCCATAGGGAAAACAAAGTGAGGGTGGGGCGCAGTTGGTGAAGTGGTGGAGCTCCGACACGCCCCTACCTGGAGCGCCAAATGTCGGATTCAGGGCTCTGCAAACCCAAGAAGGTTCGAACTCTGGGGCATGTGCGAAGATCTCAACCAACCCAAGTCTCAGCTCACCACCCTACAGCCTAGCCTCGCCGAACTCATGCGAGCGGGGAAGAAGATGAACATGGCAGTTTACCCAGGTTCGGGCCACCTTGCGGTGTAAAACCCTACACTTGCTTTGTGGTGGATTGGCCTCACAAGGAGGCTGAGGATGAAGTAGTACAGTGGCTTGAGAGGCCTCGCGAGGGCTTAGGTGGTGAGGGTGAAAATGGATCTGATCCGGATCCCCCTCTATGGTGGTGGCTAGGCTATATTTATAGCGGCCTTGGTCCTCTTCCCTCAAAACTTAGGCGGGAAGGGATCCCACAATGGCCAATTTGAAAGGGGACAAGAAGTACATCTAATCCTGGCGAAAGGTAGTCTTCGCCTGCAAAGCTTCTGGTCGTGACGCAGTGGTCGGCTCGGTGATGACATCCGTCCTGCCGAGCTCGTGGTCTTGGTCTTGTTGCATCGAAATGAAAACCTTTGGGGGATTCCTTGGGAACCTGCGTCTGTCCTTGCTCCCTTAGCACCAAAGGGGAAACTGCATCCTCTGCGCCCGCTGGCGCCTACCTGGCCTTGGTCATCATGGCTCACGTCATCGCAGCCTCGTGAGGCTGGATACCTGCATAGGAATCTCCGCTCCTTGGGAGGAAGCCTGGGGAAGCCGCTCCTCTAGAGGCCTTGATGCCATCCGCCTCGCGAGGCTGGGGGTCCTCGCGAGGGTCTTGTCTTGGAGGTCTTGCCGCTGGGCCGTACCGGGCTATCGAGGGAGCCACGCCGTGGACCGCAGGCAGGCAGATCTGGGTACCCCCGATCCCAGAACACCGACATAAAATACGAATGCATGTCGCCAAAGATTATATCATTAGATTCATATTTGAACATAGTTTCCAATTATATAATTTTTATAACATGCATTAACATTTTGTTAGTTAAATTTAAGGTCAAAATATGGCACAGAATATGAAGGGGACTAATTGACCAAGACAGAGGTAGTAGCACACGGCCGCTCTCTACGCAGCGTCGCAACTGCCGACCGGCTTGCAGACGACCATTCCCTGCGTGTTCAACTGCTCTATGCGTGTGGTTGCTCATGGTTGAGGCGGCCACGGCGCAGTCTGCTCTCGCCGCCCTACAGGGGCTCTGCCCTCGTCCCTCCACGCGCGCTGCCAGTGTTTGGGGCCGGCGCATGATCATGTATGTTTGTGCTGCCATTATGCATGCGGTTGCGCCGGGTGTGGCGCCACGATGTAGTTACCCGCTGCAAAAACTGCCATGCGGACGCGCCGAGAATCCAGGCCACCCGGCTCCCATTTATTCCTGCGGCCATTTTCCTTCATCTCTTGCGTCACACGACACAATAAGGAAAGATAGGTGACAGAGAATCAAAGTAATTAACTCTGGGTCGATAACAGTTTCATTTTCATAGCCATGGAAAGGATCAGATTCAACCAAAGTAATTAACTCTGGGTCAACAGAGAATTCATAATCCTTATCAGCAACAAAGATAGGTGAAGTAGCAAACTGAGGATCACATTTCATTCTAGCATTCAAAGATTTTTCTTTTAGTTTGCATAATAATTTCTTAAGATAATCTCTATCATTACAAGCAAGAAAATCTCTAGTTGCCTCCTCATCCATAACATAACCTTCAGGTATCTTAGGCAATTCATATCTAGGAGAGCTATGTCTAATAGGTGTTTCAAGATTTTCAGTTTCAAGTATTTCATCAGTTTCAGTAATTTCATCAGTTTCAACATTCTCAATATCTTTAGCTCTAGCAATTTGTTCATGAAGAAATTTACCTGGTGGCACATTATCATCAAGCAAGGTACTAGCATCATCATGAGTAGCATTCATAGAAGTAGCATCATCAATAACTTGTGACATATCAGGATTAATAGCATGTGGTGGTGTTACAAGTCTACTCAAAATAGAAGTTCAACCAAGTGCAGAGCTAGATGGCAGTTCCTTACCTCCCTCGTCTTAGAAGGAAAAATCTTAGTCTTGGTATCCTTCAGATTCTTCATAATGATAAATAGATAATAATCCCAAGTGACTCAACAAATATAGCTATGCTCCCCGACAACGGCACCAGAAAAAGGTCTTGATAACCCACAAGTATAGGGGATCGCAACAGTTTTCGAGGGTAGAGTATTCAAACCAAATTTATAGATTCGACACAAGGGGAGCCAAAGAATATTTGCAAGTATTAGCAGTTGAGTTGTCAATTCAACCACACCTGGAGATTAAATATCTGGAGCAATATGATCAGTAGCATAGTAATATGATAGTTTTGATAGTAGTGATGATAGTAGCAGCAACGGTAACAGTGATAGCAATGATTTTGTAGCAAGTGTAACAATAGCAACAACAGTAGTAACTTAGCAAGAACAATATGTGGAAAATTCGTAGGCATTGGATCGGTGGATTCGTTGGATGATATTCATCATATAACAGTCATAACCTAGGGCAATACAAAGCTAGCTCCAGTTCATAAATATAATGTAGGCATGCATTCCGTAAATAGTCATACGTGCTTATGGAAATAACTTGTATGACACTACCGCAGGTTGCTGCTAACGCGACACTACGATCAGAGACCCTTTGACGAAACTGTGTGCGATGCATTAATCGCAAACGGTGGTGTAAAAAAACCATCAAAAAAGGTGCAAAACATTTGCGATGACAGATGCATCAAACACAGTTCAGATTTTAATTGCGTGTGCGATGCAGGGCATACGATTTAGTTCAATTAACTGTTTGCGATGTGGCAGAACAAAAGAAACGGGCAGCCAGATGAAGGCATGTGCGATATACAGCTTACGGTTCACTCGGATGAACTATTTGTGATTAGGCAACACAACAGAAACGGTCAGCCAGATCAAGGTGTGTGCGATATACGGCATACGGTTCACTCGGATGAACTGTTTTCAATTAGGCAATGCAACAGAAACTGTTCAACCAGATCAAGGTGTGTGCAATGGAGGGCATACAGTTCATTCTGATAAACTGTTTGTGTTGAGCCAAGAGAATAGAAACGTTTCACATAAACAAGATGTGTGTAATACACGGCAAACATCCAATTACATAGGTTTCTAGTACACACATGACATTTCCACGCACCAAAGTAAACTATTACATGCATAATAACTAGGATAAACGATCATCTGATCATCATCTACTTCTTGTGCTAGCTCGATGTTCCTTCTATTCTAAGTTTCCATTAATTGATGGCATTTTATGAACACGCCATCGTTTCCCGCTATTTCCTCACCGGATTCCCGCCACCCAGCGATATTGCGCATAAACCTAGGCGGCGCGCGATGCACGGAGGCAACAAGCGCAGCCTGTAACACATCCACCTTTTCCAAGCATGCCAACCCACCAAAGCGCCGCCTATGCCATCAATCTCATCGACGAGGAAAACGAGCAGGCGCCACGGCCCGTCGAGGCAGAGGCGCCCCCCGGCAATGCGATGGACGACGCCATGATGCGCGTCATCGCCAGGGTTGAGTAGACCCTTGGCGCATGGCGCTTCAGCGCCGTGGATCAAGATAGGCATGTCAGCGCCGAGAGGCTGCAGCTCGCTGCACAACATGATCGATGGCGCGCCGCAGAGCAAGCTAGGCGCGTCCGCGCCTATAGGCTGCGGCTCGACGCACGGCGAGACCGTTGGAGCACTGTAGAGCGAGAGGCACGGCGCGCCGCATAGCAAGAGCGGATCCATCGACGCTTGCCTGCTGTCAACAGGGCGTTGCAGCTGGGTATATGTCCCGTCAGTACCCCCATTCCTCGCCAGGAGTTGGAAGAGGCCCTCTGCGCCGTACTTGCACCAGAGGCCGGCCGCGCCGTACTTGCACCGGACGCCCGCCGCACCGTTCGCATGGGTCACGCCGTTCGCCTTGTCCGCGGCCCGCTCGATGCCAACACGCTGGTCGGTAGGCTCGACCGCCTCACCTGGGCGCAGTAGAGGAACATGGCCATCGCATCCTCGAACTGGTGATCTCCGATGAAATAGCCAACTTGGAGCTCGAGATCGCACTCCAGATGTACCGCGAGCGTGTCGACCGCTTGGACGAACGCCTGCATGAGTTCAGGCAGAGCCAAGAGCTACCGTAGGCAAGGGCTGCTGGTCATGGTCTCATGGACGCATTTTATTTTGTTGAGTCGTTTCGACGTGGATAGCTATGTATTCATAGCAATCATAGTATTGCTCTGTTTATTGCTCTGTTTCAATGTGTGTACTCTGTTTTCCGTTCTTATATGTTCTGTTTCAATGTGTGTATATACGCTTTCCATTCTGTATATGTGGATGATAACAGCTAGATTAAATTAGTATAGAAAAACATATAGAAAATGGAATTCATAATATATATATATATATATATTAATTGTTCATTAGTTCATCACAGAATATATATAATATCATCACATATACGTGATGATACTTAACTACTAGGTACAATGCATAAAATTGAAAACGAACAATACTAAAACTAATAATCCCTCCTGGGCCAGTATTCCGGCAGCCCCTCGCCAGCAGCTCCCTGGTGCGTGGCGTATTCCCAGTGCGGAGGTAGTACTCCGCCTCCTCCGCCTCGCAGCGCTTGACGTACCGATCTGCCTCTTGCTGGCGGACGAGCACGAACGATCTTGCCATTTTGTTGGGCGCCCACCAGAGCTCCTCGTCGCTGGCACGCTGGAGCTTATCGGCCCACCTCCACGCAGCGATGAGGCGCCCAATGCCTTTGACCTTCCTCATGAAGTACCCGTCTTCGTACACCTCCTCCGCACGACGACTCACCCGCCCCCAAAGCTCCGCCGCCTCCTTTTTCCAGGCGGCATCACGGGCTTCACAGGCCGCCTGGTACCTGGCTTTCTCCTCCGCATCTCCTTCTTGAACGCTACTTGCCTGGCTTTCTGAGCCGGCGGCAGCGACTTCCACAGACAAAGATTGTACTGGCCCCAAAACCAATCCAAAGTTGGGGGGGTCCGGCGCAACCTCGTTCGGCGGCGCGTAGGGGTCCTCGTCGCTGCTATTCGAGTGAGCGTCCTCGGGGGGCGGCGACTCCTCGTCGGCGCGTGTGCAGACCGGCGGTGCCATGGCAGAGATTTGAGAGAGAGAGAGAGAGAGACAGAGAGAGAGGGTGAGCGAGGGGACGATGTAGATGAGAATGTAGGCGGGACGATGTGAGCAAGGTACTATTTATTGGCGGCCGGAATCTAGATCGACGGGAACAGTACACACGCCGATCGCCGGAATTTACGAGTACTGTAGTTTGACTTACACACGATTCCCGCAGAAAAATCCGTGTGTGAACTTAATAGCTGACGGTTTCCAATACAGAACTGTGTCTGATTAATGACCCCCACCACTCACCTACCAAACCTCGAGCCGCGAAATAGAGTGCCAATCGTGTGGGGGCCGGTTGTCTTGCCAGATCTTTACATTTTCTTTTTTGAACACCAGATATTTACATCATCTGATGATTTTTTAACTCGCACACGAGTACACAAAAAAATGATTTTTCAAACCGTTATGGTTAGCCGTTGCATGTAGATGTAGTTCAAATTTGAATTACGGTCACTAAATGGCTAGAAAATCACTTAAATGTCTTTAAAAGGTCAAATGACCCCTAGAATTTTCCAAATTTTCACATGACAGTTGTAGTAGTGCACGTTAAACATAGAATAAATTTGAAGGCCGTAAGAGGAAGCTATCTCCCGTTCGTCATCAAACATGCATTGTTCTCTCTCGGAACCACGAGCCTTCTAGTGAGTTGCTCTGGTTTGTGAGGGGTGTGTATCCAAACTTTCGTCAAACAGGCCAATTTTTTTACCACATCATCTTGGTGGCATGACATTACATCACGCAAGGTTTCATGTTGTTCTCATCATTTTTTAATTTTTTGGAATTAAAATGCCATGGCACTCCATGCATGTGTCCATGCCATGAGACCAATATGTTTGAAAATTCCTTCTAATTTACTGCACATGGAATTAACTCGCACACAAGTACACAAATATGATTTTTCAAACCGTTATGGTTAGCTGTTGCATGTAGATGTAGTTCAAATTTGAATTACGGTCATTAAATGGCTAGAAAATCACTTAAATGTCTTTAAAAGGTCAAATGACCCCTGAAAATTTCCAGATTTTTACATGATAGTTGTTTTAGTGCACGCTAAACGTAGAAAAAAATTTGAAGTCCGTAAGAGGAAGTTATCTCCCGTTCGTCATCAAACATGCATTGTTCCCTCTTGGAACCACGAGCCTTCTAGTGAGTTGCTCCGGTTTGTGAGGGGGGTGTGTCCAAACTTTCGTCAAACAGGCCAATTTTTTTACCACATCATCTTGGTGGCATGACATTAAATCAAGCAAGGTTTCATGTTTTTCTGATCATTTTTTTATTTTTTGGAATTTAAATGCCATGGCTCTCCATGCATGTGTCCATGCCGTGAGACCAATATGTTTGAAAATTCCTTCTAATTTACTGCACATGGAATTAACTCGCACACAAGTACACAAATATGATTTTTCAAACCGTTATGGTTAGCTGTTGCATGTAGATGTGGTTCAAATTTGAATTACGGTCATTAAATGGCTAGAAAATCACTTAAATGTCTTTAAAAGGTCAAATGACCCCTAGAATTTTCCAAATTTTCACATGACAGTTGTAGTAGTGCACGTTAAACATAGAAAACAATTTGAAGGCCGTAAGGGGAAGCTATCTCCTGTTCGTCATCAAACATGCATTGTTCCCTCTCGGAAACACGAGCCTTCTAGTGAGTTGCTTCGGTTTGTGAGGGGTGTGTGTCCAAAATTTTGTCAAACATGCCAATTTTTTTACCACATCATCTTGGTGGCATGACATTACATCAAGCAAGGTTTCATGTTTTTCTCATCATTTTTTAATTTTTTTGATTTAAAATGCCATGGCACTCCATGCATGTGTCCATGCCGTGAGACCAATATGTTTGTAAATTCCTTCTAATTTACTGCACAAGGAATTAACTCGCACACAAGTACACAAATATGATTTTTCAAACCGTTATGGTTAGCCGTTGCATGTAGATGTAGTTCAAATTTGAATTACGGTCATTAAATGGCTAGAAAATCACTTAAATGTCTTTAAAAGGTCAAATGACCCTTGAAATTTTCCAAATTTTCACATGACAGTTGTATTAATGCACGTTAAATGAAGAAAAAATTTGAAGACCGTAAGGGGAAGCTATCTCCCGTTCGTCATCAAACATGCATTGTTCCCTCTCGGAAACACGAGCCTTCTAGTGAGTTGCTTCGGTTTGTGAGGGGTCTGAGTCCAAACTTTCGTCAAACATGCCAATTATTTTACCACATCATCTTGGTGGCATGACATTACATCACGCAAGGTTTCATGTTCTTCTGATCATTTTTTAATTTTTTGGAATTAAATTGCCATGTCACTCCATGCTTGTGTCCATGCCATGAGACCAATATGTTTGAAAATGCCTTCTAATTTACTGCACATGGAATTAACTCGCACACAAGTACACAAATATGATTTTTCAAACCGTTATGGTTAGCTGTTGCATGTACATGTAGTTCAAATTTGAATTACGGTCATTAAATGGCTAGAAAATCACTTAAATGTCTTTAAAAGGTCAAATGACCCCTGAAATTTTCCAAATTTTCACATGACAGTTGTATTAGTGCACGTTAAATGTAGAAAAAAATTGAAGGCCGTAAGGGGAAGCTATCTCCCGTTCGTCATCAAACATGCATTGTTCCCTCTCGGAAACACGAGCCTTCTAGTGAGTTGCTTCAGTTTGTGAGGGGTGTGTGTCCAAACTTTCGTCAAACATGCCAAAAATTTCACCACATCATCTTGGTGGCATGACATTACATCAAGCAAGGTTTCATGTGTTTCTGATCTTTTTTTAATTTTTTGGAATTTAAATGCCATGGCACTCCATGCTTAATTGTGTCATAGCCGTTAGACCAATATGTTTGAAAATTCCTTCCAATTTACTGTAGATGGAATTAAATCGCACACAAGTACACAAAATATGACTTTTCATACCGTTATGGTTAGCTGTTGCACGTACATGTAGTTCAAATTTGAATTACGGTCATTAAATGGCTAGAAAATCACTTAAATGTCTTAAAAGGTCAAATGACCCCTGAAATTTTCCATGTTTTCACATGACAGTTGTATTAGTACTACAAATTTTCTCGTACATTTAAAACATCATCCGTTGCCACTTTACTCCAAATTCGTCTTTCACAGCTAATAAAATATATCCACAACATCACACACAATTTTTTTGTAGGAACCGTTTGCGATGAAATTTTCTAGGTCTTTTTAAGTCTTCCTCCTTAAGCTTCGCCGGCTCGTCTGCTCTAGTGCCGGCAACCCCCGAATCCACCAATCCCGATCCCCATTCCCGCACCCCCTTCTTGCAAAGATGATGCCGTGGAAACGCTTTGTGAAGGCCCGTACGATGGCTGCATCCTCCCCTAGCGCTGTCGCCTGCGCCGAGAGCGCGGCCGCCTACACCGAGAGTGCCGCCGCATCTGCCAAGAGGGCGTCTACGACAGCCGACAGGGTAGCTGCAGCAGCCGAGATGGCTGCAGCTGCTGCTGCGACGGTGGCAGCAAACGCCGAGAGTGCTCAAGCTGCCGTCCGTGCCGCCGATGTTGCCCTGGCCCGGGTCGAGGCCATCCACACCAAGATCGAGGACGCACACGCCAAGATATTCCAGGCCACCTCGGAATCCAGCATGCAACCCACGTACAAAAAGGCGGCGATGGCCATGGAGCATCTGCTTCCTCATGAGATCGCCAAGCAGGAGCTCGAGATGTAGGAGGCGGCAGAGATCGAGGAGCGCCGGGAGGAGGAGTTGCGCGTGGCCGAGGTCGAGGTAGAGAAGAGTCTGTCCGTCGAGGAATCGGTGGTGGAGTACCAATGCGAGCTCTGGCGCAGCCACTACTATGAGTACTACAACCTTGAGGATGGCACCAAGGACGAGGACGAGGACGTGGTCGACTTCAGCAGGGGGGACGCGGAGTCCACCAACGGCGGCATTTTGCCAGGACAAGTCATCGACGTCTCATCTCACACCGGCGATGCATAGGCCGGCGCAACGGCGGATTTGTTAAAATTATGCGTTCTTAGGCTTTGTTTTTAATGCTGGTCTTTTGTTAGAGCAATGTTTAGGTCAACTGGCTCTGTTTAATTACTAAAATTGCTCGATTCAGTAAGTGTGGTCTGTGTGCTGTACGCTCTTTTGTGTGCCCAAATTAGCAAGCGATGTTAAATTATACAATGACGTACCCGGGGAAA
Organism: Thinopyrum elongatum; assembly: GCA_011799875.1. Classification (NCBI taxonomy): domain Eukaryota; kingdom Viridiplantae; phylum Streptophyta; class Magnoliopsida; order Poales; family Poaceae; genus Thinopyrum; species Thinopyrum elongatum. The sequence goes on from CM022302.1 coordinate 133,665,300, forward strand.
TTTCCACCAAAATTTGAATTATCAAACTCATCCCATGCGCGTAAAGCAGAAGAATCGTTTGCGATGCACACAATCGTTCAAAGTGAATGGTGTTCGGCGGCACCGCGCGCAAAGTTTCCCTCCACATTTCCAAATTTTTGGCCTACCGCCAAAATATCTACCCCCGCCCCCCTCCCCCCTTCCCCACCCCCTTTTCTCCCTGACCACAAGTCACATTTCTCCTATTTCCTCCTTCCTTCCTAAGCTATAGCCGCTTCCTCGCTCTCGCCGTCTCGCATCCTACCGCCGGGGTCGCCATGGTCTTCTTCAATGACCACTCCAGCGGTTCCTCCTCCGACGACGACTCCTTCACCACCCGGGTATGCCTCTCTTCTCTCTCTCGGGCTATGACTTGGAATGAAGGATTTTAACCCGGCGGTCGATTTGAGTCATTTCTTCCTCTTGTAGCTCCCTAGGACCATCAGTTGCAACGAATGGAGCAGGGTGGCTGAAGATCTGTCTGCTCGTTGTCACCATCAATCTCCATGCATGAAGCTAGTTGCGTTTGAATCTGTGGACAGTGGGGGAAGTTTCTGGCATGTGCAAAGAAGGTTAGACCCTCTTTCGTTGTTACAAATCATTTGTTAGATGTGATTCAGACACTGTCATGGTCCCAACCCATTCTTACCACACCTTCAACCAAACGCATCCTAAGACAGTGTCACAGTTTGTACCTAGTATCTAAAAATGTTGCCATCTCATCAGCGGTGCCATTAAAAAATTATTTGGCACCGATTCAGTAGTTTATGCAGTCAACTTTGGTCCACACATCCGAGCAGCCAAGCAGTAAAATACTAAATCTTTATGGCATGAAGGAACTGGGCATCGGAGCAACTAGGTGCTCCGGAGTCTGGGTCCTTGATTTTTTTCCGCTGCATCGGCTCGCCAGCGCAGGGCACCAGTGCGAGATGTAGCAACAGTTGTCTTTACACCGGTTTTGGCATACATAGAGGACGGCCTTAGTGCTATTAGTTCTATGTTACTAAATTTGTGCATGTACACACCTGTTAGTATCAATTTGCTGTCATCCAAACACTGTCGCTATGCTGTTGCGGTTATATTTACCTTTCATAAAATGTTCAGTTTGTTATTTATAGTAGACGAGTAAGAACTTGTAGCGTTGTTGTAGTTAATTATAGCTACTGATGTTTCAGAATTTGGTTGTTATCTTAGTAGCAATTAATTCATTTGCACATTGATCTTTTTGAGAAGATATGTCATAATTAACCTGTTTCTTCAGTTTTTCAAAATAAGTATTGGTGATTTTCTATGTTGCTATAAACCCATTTCCCCTACAATTGTTACTGATCTAGTTTTAAATATTATAGGATGAACGGAAGTGTTCTTACTTGGAGTGGGTTGATCAAGAGTGGCCACAGTCTTTGAAGATGTGCCTAGCAAAGCTCTGGAGCATGTATGAAGAAGAGAACAGAGGTAGGCTTAGAGAAAGTGTTGTCAACGCTGAAGAATACTTGAAGATGCGGGATAAATAGAGGAAGGTGGAGAATGAGCTCAGATTTTTTAAATCAGACTTTGCTAAGATGGTGTTGGCGAAGGAGGAGGCACTTTCCCAGTTGGACAGTGCAAAACAGGTTCTTACTGAACTGAAAGCAGAGGTGGATAAGACGTGCCTGGATGATCTCGATTAGGGAAATGTATATATTGTTCTAGTATTGTTCTTATGAAGTTGAACTAGCTATATGTTGTACTGTGCTGTTTTCATGTAGCTATCATACTGTGATGTTAAAATATATTTATGTGCCTGATATGAAATTGGCAAACAGCTGTTCGATATGAAATGTGAATTTGCGTAATACTGGAATTATTAATTGTAAACTAATAAACCTACTAAATGCGTCATGGAACTTTGCAAACGGTTCTAGCAGTAAAAGCGCTTGTGATGGATAGCCCAATGCCACACAGTTTTCTTCATCAAATCGTGTGTGCTATAGTTGATAAAAGCAAACGGTTAACCAAGGCAGAGCGTGTGTGATAGTTACACCTTTCACACACGAGCCTATACATAAAACTGTGTGGGATGTACATACAAACGGAAACGTTTTCCCTAGATTGACTGTGTGGGATGTACATAAGAACGGAAACGTATTCCTTGGATTGACTGTGTGTGATATACATATGAATGGAAATGTTTTTCTGGGATTCACCGTGTGGGATGTACATACGAACGAAAACGATTGGGTTTCGATGCCTCGCCCGATCGCACACGAGCTCATTTTGCCCCAGCCTTTGTGCCAGGAGGGCCTATCCCTGACGGTTTCTTGGTCGTGTGGGAAGGACCCCCCTATCACCCACACTCACTTGGCGATGGTTTCAAATGCCGTCGTGGAAAGGGGTTAAAAACAGTTTGTATAGCACCGATGCATACCAGTGTGACATCTTTTGTCCTACCCTCCCGTGGCAGCGGGGTCCATAAGGAAACTAAGGGATATTAAGGCCTCCTTTTAATACAGAACCGGAACAAAGCATTAACACATAGTGAATACATGAACTCCTCAAACTACGGTCATCACCGGAAAGTATCCCGACTATTGTCACTCTGGGGTTTACGGATCCTAACACGTAATAGGTGAATATGACTTGCAAGATCGGATCTAGAACATAGATATAATGGTGACAACATAAATGGTTCAGATATGAAATCATGGCACGCGGACCCAAAGTGACAAGCATTAAGCATGGCAAAGTCATGTCAACATCAATCTCAGAACATAGTGCATACTAGGGATCAAGCCCTAACAAAACTAACTCGATTACATGATGAATCTCATCCAACTCCCTAACGTACCAGGAGAGCCTATGAAGGAATTACTCACTCCCGGTGGGGAGTATCATGGAATTGGCGATGGAGAAGGGTTGGTGATGACGAGGATCGAAGATCCCCCTCCCCAGAGCCCCAAACGGACTCCGGATCTGGCCTCCCAATGAAGAACAGGAGGCAGTAGCGGCTCCATCTCGTGAAATGCGATAATTCTTCCTCCCTGATTTTTTTCTCCAAAAATAGTATTTTATAGAGTCGGAGTCAGGGTCTGCGAGGCCACCAGGTGGGCACAACCCACCTAGGCGCGCTTGGAGGGGGGCGCCCTGGTGGGTTGTCCTCACCCAGGGGCTCCCCTCCGGTGGTTCTTGGCTCCTGTATTTTTCTTTAATTGTATAAAAATTCTCCAAAAAGTTTCATTCCATTCCGAGAACTTTTATTTCTGCACAAAAACAACACCATGGTAGTTCTGCTGAAAACAGCGTCAGTCTGGGTTAGTTTCATTCAAATCATGCAAATTAGAGTCGAAAACAAGAGCAAGAGCGTTAGAAAAAGTAGATACAACGGAGACGTATCAACTCCCCCAAGCTTAAACCTTTGCTTGTCCTTAAGAAATTCAGTAGACAAACTGAAAGTGAAAAAGAAAAATTTATGAACTCTTTTGCTCTTGTTTACATAAATAAGCTTAAGTAGCACCTAGGTTTTCAGCAAAGATTATAAATAACCATGTCAACAATAACTCTTTGAAATTATATTAACTCATATCAATGGCATAAGCAACTAGCGAGCAATAATAAAATATCTCAAATGACAACACTTTGTCAAAACAACCATGATATAATATGACAACAGTGGTACCTCGCTAGCCCTTTCTGAGACCGCAAAACATAAATGCAGACCACCTCCAAAGTTCAAGCAGCGAATACACATTGTAATTCATGGTAGAAAAGATCCAGTCATGATGCATCCAACATTAACTATACACAATGCATGAGGATGACAATAGTGCTCTCAGATCTGGTGCTTATTTGAGAAGGTGATGACTCAACATAAAAGTAAATAGATAGTCCCTTCACAGAGGGAAGCAGGGATTTGCAGCGGCGCCAGAGCTCAAAGTTTTTAAAACAAAGGTAAATGCAATTTTGGGAAATGCACCCTTCCTGTTTACGTCACAACCCGAAGTTATCAATATCTTCCATGCTAAACACATTAGTGGCGGTTCCCAAGTGATAAAAGTAAAGGTTTACTCCCCCTTCACCAACAAACACACTCCACGGCTAGCCGAATCCATGGGTACCGTTCATACCAACATCAGTCCTGGGGGAATTTTGTTTAATTATTTGCAATTTTTGATTTCAGGACTGGGAATCCCTATTACCGCTCCTCTCATGCAAGGACGAGTGAATAAACACTCATCATGAGAATAACCCGCTTAGAATGGAAGATACTGACTACCCCCTGTTGCTCTATGAACAATCCAGGCACACAAAAATGGATGGTCATTTGAAGTTTTCAGAGGTGGCACATGCAAATTTACTTAGAAATGCAGGGTAATACCGCATATAGGTAGATATGGTGGACTCATCTGGAATAACTTGGGTTTTAGGATTTTGATGCACAAGCAGTATTTCCTCTTAGTACAGGCAAATGCTAGCAAATAGGTTGAGAAGCGGCTAGCTAGAGAACAAAAACGGTCATGAACATGCATTATGCATAATAAACATTGAATACTAGCATGAGTAGGATATGAACACCATGAACATAAATATCATAGAGGCTATGTTGGTTTTGATTCAAGTACATGCATGAACATGTGCCAAGTCAAGCCACTTGAAACATTCAGAGGAGGATACCATATTATCATACTACATCACAATCATTTTAACGCAATGTTGACATCCAATATAAATCATTATCCACTCCTAGCTACTTAAGCATGGCATGAGAAACTATAATTTCTAATTGTCATTGCAAACATGTTTGATCATAATATGCTGAATTATGGATACTAGGTTAAACATATTTACAAAAACAGAGCAAGTTGAGTTCATACCCGTTTCTCTCTGCGACAGCCAGTTCATCAAATATTGTCATTATTGCCTTTCACTTGCATGACCGAATGGTATGCAAATAATAATAGTGCAAGAGTGCCGTGGACTAAGCTGGAATCTGCAAACATTTTATTCAAAAGGAGAAGACAAGGTAATATGGGCTCCTTGTTAGATCAATAACAATGCATATGAGAGCTACTCAACATTTTCATCGTGGTCTTCTCCTTGGTATGACTCAATAAAAAGAAAAGAATTTCAGAGAAACACACTGAAATATTTTTGGAGTTTTTAGTTTTTCTTGAAGAAGGCAAATTAAAGAAAGAAAAAATATGAGAAAAACTATTTACACGGGAAAGCTCCCAACAAGCAAGAAGAAGAACAAGGAAATCTTTTTGGGTTTTCTTTTTAATACTACAACTAACTAAACTGGAAAGAAAAACCGAAAAGAAGCAAGAAACATTTTTTGGATTTTCTCAAAGTTTTTCAAACACACAAGAAGAAAGCGAGAAAATAAATCTAGCATGGATAGTACAATGAAAAAGTGTGAACACCGACAACTAGAATGAAATGTGTGAACATGAATGTAATGTCGGTGGAAACACGTACTCCCCCAAGCTTAGGCTTTTGGCCTACCTTGGTAATCACTGTCCGCGGCCTGCGTAATAATCAGAGTGATAGCTCACGGAGGCTCTTGGTGCAGCCTCCTCAGCCCGCCGAGTAGCCACAACCTCCGCATTGTGTGCGTGGGCCTCGCTCTCAAAAACATAATACCTTCCTTTGCTGTGAAAATCAAAGAGAGCAGGCACAGGCAAAAAGGTATGCACAATGGTTTCTTTATTGAACCTCAAGTTATAAGTGTAATCAGTGATCTCACCCTTAAGGAACTTATGGCGCTTCATGGCCTCAAAGTCTTAGTACTGAGTAGGTAGGATGGGATCATTTGGCCAAGGTGATACACCTAGCTCCTTTGATAAACATGAAGCATAAATCCCCCCATAAAAATATCCACTACCAGCGTTGTGTTGCAATCTGCGTGCAACAATCGCCCCAAGGTTATAGCGTTTAACATCGGTGAGAGCAGTGTGTATGAATCTCAAGTCAGGAGCTCATAGTGTACTACAGTCTTGTTTGCCTACGATGCATTTGCCATTAAACAGTGCAAAGTATTGAATTGATGGGAAATGAACGCTTTTTATTCTACCTTGTGTCACTCCTCTATCCTCACTGTAGCAAAGATTAATAAAAAATGACTCATACTCAGACCTTGGTGGTTCGTCCAACGAACCCCTAAATGGAATTTTACACACACCACTAAACGCGTCTATAGGCATGGTAATTGGACAGTCATAAAGTTTAAACGAAACTCTAGACTCATGAGGATGAAATTTAAATTCTTTAGTGAACAATTCTGTGAGGCTGAGATGCTGGATGCACTTATCTTCAATGTAGGGGCCGAGCTCGGCATTGTGCATATATTGCTCAAATTCTTCTTTGATACCTGCACTCACCATGAAATCGTCGAACGGCCATAAGCATGATTTGATAGCGGCATCTCGTATTGAACTTGCGCTTGATTCAACATCAGACCGGCGAGTTAAGCCACTACTAGAAGATGCCTCTGAGGACCTCCTCCTTGAAGAACTCCTTCCAAAGAAGCTCATCTTATTTGCGTACAAATTTCTGAAATTTTTGAGTCACAAAATTTTGTCAACAAAACTTCACAAGATTGATAGCAACTACTCATAGGGATGCATAGAGGCCATATTAAGCATTCAAACTACTTAGAACTCTAAGAATTCAACATGCAAGCTCATCTACAGCAGCACCAAGTGTAGCTAATTATTCAAAATATAAACCACTAAAGCAAAAACTAATTGGAGCAATGGAGGAGTGACATACCAAGTAGCAATCCCCCAAAACAGTTTCGGAAATGGAGGTTCAAGCAAAGAGATTGAAATCCGCGGGTCTGAGAGTAAGAACACAAGAGAGAGAGAGCAATGGTGATTTTTTTCTGGAGGTAGGAGATGGAATGGCTGAAGAGATAAGTGAGGGGGCCCATGTGGGGCTGCTGGCGCGCTCAGGTGGGTTGTGCCCACCTAGTGCACCCCCCTCTGATGGTATTTGTACTAAAAATTTAGAAAAATTAAAAAAATCATATTAAATTTTCAGGGCATTCTAAGAACTTTTATTTTTGGGTCATTTTTTATTGCACGAGAAAATCAGAAAACAGACAGAACATGGCATTTTATTATATTTAACTAAGAAAAACTAGAACGAAAGGTAAGGACAGAAGGTAGTGTCTACTAAATTCATCAACTTCATACCTCTCAAAGATGATCCATTAATAAGGTTGATCAAGTCTTATTAACAACCACCTTCGATTAGCATGAAATCAAAGAACTTTCGTAAAACACTAAGTTACCTCAACGGGGATATGCATGTCCCCAACAATTAGCATTTCATATTTCTTCTTTGGCAGTAGGTAGAGGTAGTTGAAAACTTCTAATAGTGAGTGTCGGAGATTTTTCAATAACATTAATACCATTCACTTGAAATTGTTTCTTCAGAAAGTGCACTGTATGTTCATTACCATTGATATGAAAAGTGACCTTGCTCTTATTGCAATCAATAACAGCCCCTATAGTATTCAAGAAGGGTCTACCAAGGATAATCGACATGTTGTCGTCCTCGGGCATCTCAAGTATAACAAAGTCAGTTAAGATAGTAACATTTGCAACAACAACGGGCACATCCTCACAAATACCGATAGGTATGGCAGTTGATTTGTTAGCCATTTGCGAAGATATTTTAGTAGGTGTGAGTTTATTCAAATCAAGTCTTTTATATAAAGAGAAAGGCATAACACTAACACCAGCTCCTAAATCACACAAAACAGTTTTGACATAATTTCTTTTGATGGAGCAAGGTATAGTTGGTATTCCCGGGTCTCCAAGTTTTTTAGGTACTCCATTCTTAAAAGAATAATTAGCAAGCATGGTGGAGATTTCAGCTTCCGCTATCTTTCTCTTATTAGTGATGATGTCTTTCATATATTTTGCATACGGGGCCATCTTTAAAATATCAGTCAAGCGAGTGCGCAAAAATACTGGCCTAAGCATTTCAGCAAAGTGCTCAAATTCTTCATCGTCTTTTTTCTTAGTTGGTTTAGGTGGAAAGGGCATGGGTTTTTGAACCCATGGTTCTCTTTTTCTTCCATGTTTCTAGCAACGAAGTCTCTTTTATCATATCTTTTATTTTTAGTTTGTGGGTTATCAAGATCAACACCTGGTTCTATTTCAACATCCTTATCTGGTTATTTATCATTGTCTAGTTGAGTGTCTTCATGAACATCATCATTATCTTTTTCATTATCACTAGGTGAATGTTCATTACCAGATTGAGTTTCTGCATCAGAAATAGAAACATCGTTATTATCTTCAAGAGGTTTTTCTTTCTCAGGTTCACTGGAAGCATGCAAAGTCCTATCATTTTTCTTTTTCTTTTTTCCTTTTAGAAGGACTAGGTGCATCGGTATTAATTCTTTGAGAGTATTGTTCAATTCTTTTAGGGTGTCCCTCAGTATAAAGTGGTTCCTGAGTCATTTTACCTCCTCTAGTTGCTACTCTAACAACAAAGTCATTTATATTACTATTCATTTCATCAAGCAACTCTCTTTGGGATTTAGCAACTTGTTCTAGTTGAGTTTGAACCATAGAAGCATGCTTACCTACACCTCTTACATCATTAGAGATTCTAAATAATAAGTCACTCAAGCGAGCAATCATATCAGAGTTGTATTTCAATTGTTTCATAACATTTGAATTGAAGTGATCTTGTTTTCTAATGTAGTTGCCAAACTCATAAAGGCATTGACTAGGATGCATATTATAAGGATTGTCAATTTCATCAAATTTCATTAAAGAGTTTACCTCTACCACCTTTGGTGGTGGTGTGTCAAGTCCATGTATTTCTTTAATAGGAGGTAAATTTTTAACATCCTCTGCTTTAATACCTTTTTCCTTCATAGATTTCTTTGCCTCTTGCATATCTTCCAGACTGAGATATAAGATACCCCTCTTCTTTGGAGTGGGTTTATGCAGTGGTTCAGGGAGAGTCCAATCATCATAATTCTTTAATATGTTATTCAATAATTCCTCAGCTTGTTCAGAGGTTCGTTCCCTGAAAACACAACCAGCACAACTATCTAGGAAATCCCTAGAAGCATCGGTTAGTCTATTATAGAAGATATCAAGTATTTCATTTTTCTTAAGAGGATGATCAAGCAAAGCATTAAGGAATTGGAGAAGCCTCCCCCAAGCTTGTGGGAGACTCTCTTCTTCAATTTGCACAAAGTTAAATATTTCCTGTAAGGCAGCTTGTTTCTTATGAGCAGGAAAATATTTTTCAGAGTAGTAAATCATATCCTGGGGACTACACACACAACCAGAAGCAAGAGTATTGTACCATGTCTTAGCATCACCCTTTAATGAGAAAGGAAATAATTTGAGAATATAATAGTAGCAACACTTTTCATCATGAGCAAATATGGAGGCTATATCATTTAATTTAGTAAGGTGTGCCACAATAGTTTCATTTTCATAGCCATGGAAAGGATCAGATTCAACCAAAGTAATTAACTCTGGGTCGACAGAGAATTCATAATCCTTATCATCAACAAAGATAGGTGAAGTAGCAAACTGAGGATCACATTCCATTCTAGCATTCAAAGATTTTTCTTTCAGTTTGCATAATAATTTCTTAATATCATCTCTATCATTACAAGTAAGAAAATCTCTAGGTGCCTCCTCATCCATAACATAACCTTCAGGTATCTTAGGCAATTCATATCTAGGAGAGCTAATTCTAATAGGTGTTTCAAGATTTTCAGTTTCAGTAATTTCACAAGTTTCAACATTCTCAATATCTTTAGCTCTAGTAATTTGTTCATCAAGAAATTCACCTAGTGGCACATTATCATCAAGCAAGGTACTAGCATCATCATGAGTAGCATTCATAGAAGTAGCATCATCAATAACTTGCGATATATCAGGACTAATAGCCTATGGTGGTGTTGCAAGTCTACTCAAAATAGAAGGTGAATCAAGTGCAGAGCTAGATGGCAGTTCCTTACCTCCCCTCGGCTTAGAGGGAAAAATCTTAGTCTTGGTATCCTTCAGATTCTTCATAATGATAAATAGATAATAATCCCAAGTGACTCAACAAATATACCTATGCTCCCCGGCAACGGCGCCAGAAAAAGGTCTTGATAACCCACAAGTATAGGGGATCGCAACAGTTTTCGAGGGTAGAGTATTCAACCCAAATTTATAGATTCGACACAAGGGGAGCCAAAGAATATTTGCAAGTATTAGCAATTGAGTTGTCAATTAAACCACACCTGGAGATTAAATATCTGCAGCAATATGATCAGTAGCACAGTAATATGATAGTTTTGATAGTAGTGATGATAGTAGCAGCAACGGTAACAGTGATAGCATTGATTTTGTAGCAAGTGTAACAGTAGCAACAACAGTAGTAACTTAGCAAGAACAATATGTGGAAAATTCATAGGCTTTGATCGGTGGATTCGTTGGATGATATTCATCATATAATAGTCATAACCTAGGGCGATACAAAACTAGCTCCAGTTCATAAATATAATGTAGGCATGCATTCCGTAAATAGTCATACGTGCTTATGGAAAGAACTTGTATGACATATTTTGTCCTACCCTCCCGTGGCAGCAGGGTCCATAAGGAAACTAAGGGATATTAAGGCCTCCTTTTAATAGAGAACCGGAACAAAGCATTAACACATAGTGAATACATGAACTCCTTGAACTACGGTGATCACCGAAAAGTATCCCGACTATTGTCACTCCGGGGTTTACGGATCATAACACGTAATAGGTGAATATGACTTGCAAGATCAGATATAGAACATAGATATAATGGTGATAACATAAATGCTTCAGATCTGAAATCATGGCACCCGGGCCCCAAGTGACAAGCATTAAGCATGGCTAAGTCATATCAACATCAATCTCAAAACATAGTGGATACTAGGGATCGAGCCCTAACAAAACTAACTCGATTACATGATGAATCTAATCCAACTCCCTCACCGACCAGCGAGCCTACAAAGGAATTATTCACTCCGGGTGGGGAGCATCATGGAATTGGTGATGGAGAAGGGTTGGTGATGACGAAGATCGAAGATCCCCATCTCCAGAGCCCCAAACGGACTCCAGATCTGGCCTCCCGATGAAGAACAGGAGGCGGCGGCGGCTCCGTCTCATGAAATGCAATAATTCTTCCTCCCTGGTTTTTTCTCCAAAAATAGGATTTTATAGAGTCGGAATCAGGGTCTGCGGGGCCACCAGGTGGGCACAACCCACCTGGGCGCGCCTAGAGGGGGTCGGCGCACCCTGGTGGCTTGTGCTCACCCAGGGGCCCCCCTTCGGTGGTTCTTGGCTCCAGTATTCTTCTTTTATTGTATAAAAATTCTCCAAAAAGTTTCATTCCATTCTGAGAACTTTTATTTCTGCACAAAAACAACACCATGGTAGTTCTGCTGAAAACATCGTCAATCCGGGTTAGTTTCATTCAAATCATGCAAATTAGAGTCCAAAACAAGAGCAAAAGCAATAGGAAAGTAGATACGACAGAGATGTATCAAGAGCTCCATCCAAACTATGGAGCAGTTGCTTGCTGAGGACAAGTACCAAGTGGTTGGCTTCGACCTCGAGTTCACCAGCGGTCGTGCCGGGCATGATCAGAAGATTGCCGTCACCCAGTTGTGCGTGCGACATGACGTCCTTGTCTACCACTACCACCTGGCCACAAGGCCTCGCGAGCGTTTCTCCAGGTTTATCAACAACTCCGACTACAGTTTCGCTACGGTGGACACCACCAACGATCTAAAAGCGCTCAAGGTTTCGGGCTTGACCTGCCAGAATCTTGTGAACATCCGTGACCGCTACAAGGTCTTGGTCAGCGACGATAACAAGCAGAACTCCCTGGTTGACCTCGCCTCGGCCATCATCGACCCCTACTACATGAAGATGAAGGATGAGAGCAAGAAGGACAAGAACGCCTGGCACAGTGTCTGGCATCAGAGACTGGATGAAGAACACATCAAGTACGCAACCAAGGACGCGTACACAAGCTACGAGATGTACAGGCGGATCATTGACATGAGGAAGTGTCTTCTTCCTGCCCCAGACGAGGGATCGAGCCACAAAGCAGTGGCGGGAGCATCACAAGAAGTAGATGACTAGACGATCATTTCTCCTAGTTTAGAATGCATGCAATTGTTTATTGAGGTGTGTGCGAATGATCTGTATAGTCACTTATGTAATTGGATGTTTATTTCAGTTATATATATATGTTATTCTTCTATAGACAGAGCAAATCACATGGCTTATTAGCAGCAATCATCTGTGTTATTATTGGTCTTCACACACATTTATGATTACGGACCTGTTTGCCACGTATCACACACATCTTGTTCAGTTGAACTGTTTCTGCTGTCTTGGCTCATCGCAAACAGTTCATCTGAGTGAACTATATGCCCGCCATCGCACACACAATGATCTGGCTGACCGTTTCTATTGTGTTGCCTAATCACACACAGTTCATCCTAGTGAACTGTATACCGTATATCGCACACACCCTCATCTGGCTGACCGTTTCTGTTGTTCTACCTCATCACAAACACTTCTACTGTATTAACCGTTTGCCACGCATCGCACACGCAACTCTAGTCTGAATCGTGTTTGATGTCAACGCCATCGCAAATGTTTTGTATCTCTTTTGATGATTTTATTACATCACCGTTTGTGATTAATGCATCACACACAGTTTCATCGAAGGGTCTCTGATTGGACTGTCGCGTTTGGACCAACCTGTAGTAGTGAGTACATCAAGAAATAGATAAACTATGTCTGCTATGGTTGGATATATTATGATCATTATCTTTCGGTAATCTAACCTTGCAGGAAAAGAATGTCAGTGACTTGAAAGCTATTCTTATGACAGACTAAATGTTTTCCAGCGCATATATTCTTCGTATCATCTCTATTGCAGGAAAACCACATCTGAAGCTTATCCACTCTGAGCTATTTACTCGTATTTATCTTGCTCTGTTCATTGACGAATATCTAACTTGCAAGAGATTATGATGACCCACAAGTATACGGGATCAATTGTAGCTCTTTTCGATAAGTAAAAGTGTCGAACCCAACGAGGAGCAGAAGGAAATGACAAGTGGTTTTCAGCAAGGTAATGTCTGCAAGTGCTGAAATTGTAAGTAACAGAGTAGTTTGATAGCAAGATAATTTGTAACGAGCAAGTAACGATAATAGTAACAAAAGTGCAGCAAGGTAGCCCAATCCTTTTGAGGCAAAGGACATGCCAAAACGGTCTCTTATAATAGGCAAAGCGTTCTTGAGGGTACATGGGAATTTCATCTAGTCACTTTCATCATGTTGATTCGATTCGTGTTCGCTACTTTGATAATTTAATATGTGGGTGGACCGGTGCTTAGGTGCTGTTCTTACTTGAACAAACCTCCTACTTATGATTAACCCCCTCACAAGCATCCGCAAGTACGAGAAAAGTATTAAGAATAAATTCTAACCATAACATTAAACTTTTGGATCCAATCGGTCCCTTACGGAATAGCGCATAAACTAGGGTTTAAGCTTCTGTCACTCTCGCAACCCATCATCTAATAACTACTCCACAATGCATTCCCTTAGGCCCAAATATGGTGAAGTGTCATGTAGTCAACGTTGACATGACACCACTAAGGGAATCACAACATACATACTATCAAAATATCGAACACATATCAAGTTCACATGATTACTTGCAACATGATTTCTCCCGTGACCTCAAGAACAAAAGTAACTACTCACAAATGATAATCATACTCAAGATCAGAGGGGTATTAAATAGCAATTTGGATCTGAACATATAATCTTCCACCAAATAAACCATATAGTAATCAACTACAAGATGTAATCAACACTACTAGTCACCCACAAGCACCAATCTATAGTTCCGGTACAAAGATTGAACACAAGAGATGAACTAGGGTTTGAGAGGAGATGGTGCTATTGAAGATGTTGATGGAGATTGCCCTCCCCAAGATGGGAGAGTTGTTGCTGATGATGATGACGATGATTTCCCCCTCCGGGAGGGAAGTTCCCCCGGCGGAATCGCTCCGCCAGAGGGCAAAAGTGCTCCTGCCCAAGTTCCGCCTCGAGACGGCAGCATTCCATCCCAAAAGTCTTCCCTTTATTTTTTTCTACATCAAAATGACTTATATACCAGAAGATGGGCACTGGAGGTGGGCCGAGGGGAGCACAACCCACCAGGGCGCGCCTGGGCTCCCTGGCGCACCCAGGTGGGTTGTGCCCACCTGATGGGCCCCCTCTGGTACTTATTGGCTCCAATATTCCTCATATATTCCATAAAAAATCTCCGTAAAGTTTCAGCTTGTTTGGAGTTGTGCAGAATAGGTAGCCTGACGTAGCTTTTCGAGGTCCAGATTTCCAGTTGCCGGAATTCTCCCTCTTTGTGTGTACCTTGCATATTATGAGATAAAAGGCATTAGAATTACTCCAAAAAGCATTATTATGCATAAAAACATCATAAATAACAGTAGGAAAACATGATGCAAAATGGACGTATCAACTCCCCCAAGCTTAGACCTCGCTTGTCCTCAAGCGAAAACCGAAATCGAAAAACATGTCCACATGCTTGGAGAGAGAGGTGTCGATAAAAACAAAATACGGACATAGAAGCATCATGTAGATTATTATAACAGCAACAAATTTAAACATAAAACTTTATCATGGAACTTTTATCATAGACTTCTCATGAATAAGTAACAATTCATCACACTATCGAAGTATAAAGCATAAACTCTATTAGAAACCAACACACTATGTTCTCAGTCAACTTTGCAACTACAATTCATCATCTTTTCAGGAAGGGTCACGTATCGGAGCCTTTAGGAAAGTCCACATACTCAACCATCATATAGTCTTCTATGATTGCTAACACTCACTGCATACACATGAGCAAAACATTTCAACCGGACACATAGAAAGATAGGGGCTTATAGTTTCGCCTCCCAACGTATTCACCTCAAGGGTGATGTCAACAATAATAACTCATGCCACCCATATTCAACTGGACATATGTGCCTAGATCTTTCCTCACCACATGATGCTTGCCAAAGGAGAAAAATAAAATAGGATAGAGAGAAAAACTTTGACTCTTGCATAAAAGTAAATACATAAAAGTAGAAGATAGGCCCTTCACAGAGGGAAGCAGAGGTTGCCATGCGCTTATTTGTTTGTATGCTCAACCCCTTAGTGCAAAAGAACATCACATTATATTGCCCTTATGATAGCAACCTTTATTATGCAGTCTGTCGCTTTTATTTCTATGCTATCACAAGTTCGTACAATGCTCAATTTTCTCTTACACTAAATGATCTAACACTTTTAGAAGCAATTTTTATTGCCTTATTGCACCGATGACAACTTACTTGAGGGATCTTGCTCAATCCCTAGGTAGGTATGGTGGACTCTTGAAAATAAGATTTGGGTTTAAGGGTTTTTGGATGCACAAGTAGTATCTCTACTTGGTGCGGAATTTTTGGCAAGCAAAGATAGGGGGCAAGCACCACATGTTAAAGGATCTATGACAATATAACTTCTATGTGAATATGAACAAGCATAAATCATTACGTTGTCTTCCTTGTCCAACGTTAACAATTTTGGCATATAATATTTTGATGGGGGCTCACAATCACAAAAGATTTCCAGGATAGTGTATTTATATGTGAATCTTCTCTTCCCTTATTAATTCTTTCATGAATTGCATCATTGACTAATGCTATGTTTGTCAATCTCTAATAAATTTTTCTACTTATACTTTTCCTTATGTGGTGTCATCACCTACCATAAGATTAGCATATGATCTTTTTGATTTATTTCCTTTCTTTTTATTGCAACATGAAAGTAAAGAAAGCAAAAACTCAAACTAAACTTTATTATATATCTTGCACACGATTACAAGGATAGATCACTAAGCAAACTCTCGAAAAGAAAGGATCGGACTAAACTTTTATTCATCTAAAGAAAAAGATAGAACTAAAATAAGTAAAGGCAAAAGATAGTGGGGGTGATACTATACCGGGGCACCTCCCCCAAGCTTGGCAGAAGCCAAGGGGAGTGCCCATACCCGATACTCAATTTTCTTTTGGTGATGAAGAAGATGGTGGTGGTGATGAAGTAGAGATCTTGTCCTCGGGTTTCCATGGTAGAGGTCCACCATCATAAGAGGAGGAATGAGTCTCACGGGTCCTGCAACTGGCAGCCAAACTCATACCTTTAAACCTTGCCTCATATTCAAAGACTTGGTTTTGGAGATCGTAGATCTGGCTTTGGAGGAAGTTGATTTTCTCGTTGAGGGTGAAGACGATGTCCTTCATGGACTTGCCATCCACCTTGAGATCACGGGTAGGGTCCGTGATCATGAGGTGATTGGCATTGAGTCCACGCTCCACCATCCCCTTGCACCGGAAGACCTCTTGCTCCATAGCTTCAAGCCTGGCCTCCACGGTTCCCGTCCTCTTGGGACCTTGCACATCACGGATGTGGAGCACCACCTCATGCATCTGGATGACCTGAGGGTGTTGCACCACCTCCCGCAAATATGGGTTGATGACGTTCTTGAAGAACTTGTCCTTGGAGGAGCTTGAAGCAGCCATGGCACATGGGATCTGACAGAAAACAGCAAGGAAAAGAAAACAGAAGATTTCTCTGTAATACGGTGGTCAATAGGTTCGGGGGGTATATAAAGATTTTTTATCTTGGGAAACAAGCAAGCTGTAGAAAAACGGAGTCCGGAAGGTACTCGAGGTGGGCACAACCCACCTGGGCGTGCCTGGCAAGCCAGGCGCACCCTGGTGTTTTGTGCCCACTAGGGTCACTTTCCCGGTAGTTTATTATTTTCCTAATCTTTGTTATATTCCAAAACTGACAAAAAATATTTTTGCGGATTTTTTGGAGTCCGTATACTTACCGTATCACGTACCTCCCTTTTTTCATGATTCTGGAGTGTTCCGGAAGGACTCTTTTATGTGTTCTTCCGGTGTCAAAGTTTGGATAATATTACTTTCAACATTAATGGGCGCACCTGAGATATAATATTTTATTTGTTTCCCATTAACAACCTTCGGGTTAGTACCTTCGGCATTATTTATTTTGATAGCTCCAGACCGATAAACCTCCTCGATAACATAGGGTCCTTCCCATTTGGAGAGGAGTTTTCCTGCAAAGAATCTAAAACGAGTGTTGTACAAAAGAACATATTCTCCAACCTTAAACTCACGCTTTTGAATTCTTTTATCATGCCATCTTTTAACCTTTTCTTTAAATAACTTGGCATTTTCATAAGCTTGGGTTCTCCATTCATCTAATGAGCTAATATCAAATAACCTCTTTTCACCGGCAAGTTTGAAATCATAGTTGAGTTCTTTGATTGCCCAATATGCTTTATGTTCTAACTCAAGAGGTAAATGACAAGCTTTTCCATAAACCATTTCGTAAGGAGACATACCCATAGGATTTTTGTATGTTGTTCTATAAGCCCAAAGTGCATCATCTAATTTCTTAGACCAATTCTTCCGAGACCTATTGACAGTCTTTTGCAAAATTAATTTTATTTCTCTATTGCTAAGTTCAACTTGACCACTAGACTGAGGATGATAAGGTGATGCAATTCTATGGTTAACATCATACTTGGCAAGCATTTTACGGAAAGCACCATGAATAAAGTGTGAACCACCATCAGTCATTAAATATCTAGGGACTCCAAACCTTGGGAAAATAACTTCCTTAAGCATTTTAATAGAGGTGTTGTGATCAGCACTACTGGTTGGAATAGCTTCTACCCATTTAGTAACATAATCAACAGCAACCAAAATATGTGTATACCCATTAGAGGAAGGAAAAGGTCCCATGTAATCAAATCCCCAAACATCAAATGGTTCAACAGCAAGTGAATAATTCATAGGCATTTCTTGACGCTTACCGATATTACCTATTCTTTGACATTCATCATAAGATAAGACGAACTTACGGGCATCCTTGAAGAGAGTAGGCCAATAAAATCCAGATTGCAATACCTTGTGAGCAATTCTGTCTCCAGCATGATGCCCTCCATAAGCTTCGGAGTGAGATTTCCGTAGGATTTGTCCTTGTTCATGCTCAGGTACACAACATCTAATAATACCATCTACTCCTTCTTTATAAAGATGTGGGTCATCCCAAAAGTAATGTCTTAAATCATAGAAGAATTTTTTCTTTTGTTGGTATGTAAAGCTAGGTGGTAAATATTTAGCAACAATGTAATTAGCATAGTCAGCATACCAAGAAGTGTTATGAGAAACATTTATGGTAGCTAACTGCTCATCAGGAAAACTATCATCAATAGGTAGTGGGTCATCAAGCACATTTTCAAGCCTAGACAAGTTATCAGCTATGGGGTTTTCAGCTCCTTTTCTATCAGTGATATGTAAATCAAATTCTTGTAGCAAGAGAACCCATCGAATAAGTCTAGGTTTAGCATCTTTCTTCTCCATAAGATATTTTATAGCAGCATGATCGGTGTGAACAATTACTTTTGAATCAACAATGTAAGATCTAAATTTATCACAAGCAAACACCACTGCTAGGAATTCTTTTTCAGTAGTTGCATAATTTCGTTGAGCACTGTCTAGAGTTTTACTAGCATAATGAATAACATTCAGTTTCTTATCAACTCTTTGTCCTAGAATACCACCAACAGCATAATCAATAGCATCACACATAATTTTGGGATAATTAGATTTATGCCCCTAGTTGTGTCCCACTCGTCTGTTTTACCCCTAATTTCCAAAAGTCACCGGTTCTGTCCAAGTCACTTTGCTCCTCTTATGGTTTTGCCCTTTGACCGTCTGACCGTCAGTTTGAAAACTTCATAACTAATTCATACTAAATCAGAAAAATACAAATAAGATACCAAAATGGTCAGAAAAACATCACCTATATGTCAGTGTCATTTGCATTCATGAAATAAGTGTTGAAAAGTGCACATCTGAGTTTTAGCTCTTTTGATACCACCATGAATAGTAAAATCTAAAAAAAATTCAAAAAAAACACGGTGGCAAAGAACTACAAATGTTGTAAGGGCTTGCCAAGTTTCATCAAGGAACGACATTCGTGGAAGTCATGGCAAAAAAATAATCTATTTTGGAGTGCTGATTGTTTTTTTTGCCGTGGCACCCACAAATGTCATTCCCTAATGAAACTTGGCAAGCACTTAAAACATTTGTAATTCTTTGCCAACATTTTTTTTTGATTTTTTTAGATTTTACTATTCATGGTGGTAGCATAAGAGCTAAAACTCAGATGGGCACATTCCAACACTTTTTTCATGAATGCAAATGACACTGACATATAGGTTATGTTTTTTCGAACATTTTGGTATCTTATTTGCATTTTTCTGAGTAAGTATGAATTAGTTGTGAAGTTTTCAAACTAACGGCCAAACGGTCAAAGGGCAAAAGCATAAGAGGAGCGAAGTGACTTGGACAGAACCGGTGACTTTTGGAAATTAGGGGTAAAACAGCCAAGTGGGACACAACTAGGGGCATAAATCTAATTATCCCTAATTTCAAAAGGCAAGTTCTAATCAGGTGGTTGAACAACAGGTGCAGAAATTAAGGCTTTCTTGAGTGTTTCGAAGGCTTCTAAATAATCATCATAAAAACAAAAGGAACATCCTTTTGCAAAAGATTTGTAAGAGGCCTAGAAATTTTAGAAAAGTCTTTGATAAATCTCCTATAGAAACCAGCATGACCTAGGAAACTACGAATACCTTTGATATCTTTAGGACATGGCATTTTCTCAATTGCATCAACCTTAGCTTTGTCCACTTCAATACCTCTTTCAGAAATTTTATGGCCCAAAACAATACCTTCATTAACCATAAAGAAGCACTTCTCCCAATTCAAGACAAGATTTGTTTGCTCGCATCTCTGCAAAACTCGATCAAGATTGCTTAAACAATCATCAAAAGACTTCCCATAAACAGAGAAGTCATCCATGAAAACCTCAACAATCTTTTCACAAAAGTCAGAGAATATAGCAGTCATACATCTTTGAAAGGTAGCAGGTGCATTGCATAAACCAAAAGGCATACGTCTATAAGCATAAGTTCCAAAGGGACAAGTGAAAGTGGTCTTTTCTTGATCAGGTTGAGAAATAGGTATTTGTGAAAAACCAGAGTATCCATCAAGGAAGCAAAAATGTGTGTGCTTGGATAATCTTTCTAGCATTTGATCGATAAAAGGCAGAGGGTAATGATCTTTTCTAGTTGCTTTGTTTAATTTTCTAAAATCAATTACCATTATATAGCATGTAACAATTCTTTGTGGAATAAGTTCATTCTTATCATTAGGAACAACAGTAATACCTACTTTCTTAGGGACACAATGAACAGGACTTACCCATCTACTATCAGCTATAGGGTAGATTATACCTGCTTCCAGAAGTTTTAGTATTTCCGTTCTTACCACTTCTTTCATTTTTGGATTCAACCGACGTTGGTGATCAACAACGGGTTTAGCATCAGGTTCCATATTAATCTTGTGCTGACATAGAGTGGGACGAATGCCCTTTAAATCATCGAGAGTATATCCAATAGCAGCTCGGTGCTTCCTTAGCAATTTCAATAATCTTTCTTCTTCATGTTCTGAAAGGTTAGCACTAATAATAACAGGATATATCTTCTTTTCATCAAGATAAGCATATTTCAAAGTGTCTGGCAATTGTTTTAATTCAAACACAGGATCACCTTTAGGTGGAGGAGGACCTCCTAGAGTTTCAATAGGCAAATTGTGTTTAAGCAGAGGACGTTGTTCAAAGAAAATCTTATCTATTTCATTTCTTTCATGCATATGTAAATCATTTTCATGGTCTAGCAGATATTGTTCTAAAGGATCAGTGGGAGGCACAGCAATAGAAGCAAGACCAATTATTTCATCCTTACTAGGCAATTCTTTTTCATGAAGCTTTCTACTAAACTTGGAAAAAATTAAACTCATGAGACTCACCACCAAAACTAACACCGACAGTTTGTTTCTTACAATCTATTTTAGCATTAACGGTGTTCAAGAAAGGTTTACCAAAGATAATGGGACAAAAATCATCTTGTGGGGAACCAAGAACAAGAAAATCAGTAGGGTATTTTATTTTCCCACACAAGACTTCAACATCTCTAACAATCCCAAGTGGTGTGATGGTGTCTCAATTAGCAAGTTTAATAGTGGCATCTATTTCTTCTATTTCAGCGGGTGCTATGTCATTCATAAATTCTTGATATAAGGTAAAGGGAATAGCACTCACACTAGCACCTATGTCACATAAACCATGATAACAGTGATCTCCTATTTTAACTGAGACAACGGGCATGCCAACAATGGGTCTATGATTGTCCATTTTATTGGGTTTGGCAATTCTAGTAGCTTCATTACAGAAGTAAATAACATGCCCATCTATATTTTCTTCCAAGAGATCCTTAACCATAGCAACACTAGGCTCTACTTTAATTTGTTCATCAGGTTTAGGTGTTCTAATATAACTTTTGTTGACCATAGTTGAAACTTTAGCATGTTCCTTTATCCTAACAGGGAAAGGTGGTTTCTCAATATAAGCAGTAGGAACAACTGGATCAACATTATAGAGCATAGTTTCCTCTTTAGCTAGTTCCGGTTCTTTAATTTCTTCTTTAATAGGTGGGTGATATTTAAACCACTTCTCTTTAGGGAGATCAACATGAGTAGCAAATGATTCACAAAAGGAGGCTACTATCTCAGAGTCAAGTCCATGTTTAGTGCTAAACTTTTGAAAAGCATCGATATTCATAAAAGATTTAACACAATCATACTTAAACTTAATACCTGACTCTTTACCTTCGTCGAGTTCCCAATCTTCAAAGTTGCGTTTAATTCTTTCCAAAAGATCCCACCGGAATTCAATAGTCTTCTTCATAAAAGAACCAGCACAAGAAGTATCAAGCATGGATCGATCATTATGAGAAAGCCGAGCATAAAAATTCTGGATAATAATTTCTCTTGAGAGCTCATGATTGGGGCATGAATGTAACATTGACTTAAGCCTCCCCCAAGCTAGAGCGATACTTTCTCCTTCACGAGGCCAAAAATTATATATGTAATTCCGATCATGATGAACTAGATGCATGGGATATTTTTTTTGGTGGAACTCCAATTTCAATCGATTCCAATTCCAAGATCCAATATCATCACATAGCGTATACCATGCCAATGCCTTTCCCTTCAAAGATAAAGGGAAAACCTTCTTCTTAACTTCATCTCCGGGTAAACCTGCAAGCTTAAACAATCAACAAATTTGTTCCACGTATATCAAGTGCATATCAGGATGTTCGGTTCCATCTCCTGCATAAGGATTAGCTAGCAGTTGTTCTATCATACCTGAAGGAATTTCATATTCAATATTTTCAGTAGGTGCAGTAGGTTGAGGGGTAGCTAATTGTGGTTCCGGTCGAGGTGAAGATACCCCGAACAAACCCCTCAAAGGATTGTTTTCCATAGTAACAAGTGACAGTAAATTTCAGCACACTATATAAATGTTTCCTTACCAAATTCCACTTACCAAAGACGCTTCACTCCCTAGCAACGGTGCCAGAAAATAGCCTTGATGACCCACAAGTATACGGGATCAATTGTAGCTCTTTTCAATAAGTAAGAGTGTCGAACCCAACGAGGAGCAGAAGCAAATGAGAAGTGGTTTTCAGCAAGGTAATGTCTGCAAGTGCTGAAATTGTAAGTAACAGAGTAGTTTGATAGCAAGATAATTTGTAACGAGCAAGTAACGATAATAGTAACAAAAGTGCAGCAAGGTAGCCCAATCCTTTTGAGGCAAAGGACAGGCCAAAACGGTCTCTTATAATAGGCAAAGCATTCTTGAGGGTACACGGGAATTTCATCTAGTCACTTTCATCATGTTGATTCGATTCGTGTTCGCTACTTTGATAATTTAATATGTGGGTGGACCGGTGCTTAGGTGCTGTTCTTACTTGAACAAACCTCCTACTTATGATTAACCCCTCCAAGCATCCGCAACTACGAGAAAAGTATTAAGAATAAATTCTAACCATAGCATTAAACTTTTGGATCCAATCGGTCCGTTACGGAATAGCGCATAAACTAGGGTTTAAGCTTCTGTCACTCTCACAACCCATCATCTAATAACTACTCCACAATGCATTCCCTTAGGCCCAAATATGGTGAAGTGTCATGTAGTCGACGTTCACATGACACCACTAAGGGAATCACAACATACATACTATCAAAATATCGAACACATATCAAGTTCACATGATACTTGCAACATGATTTCTCTTGTGACCTCAAGAACAAAAGTAACTACTCACAAATGATAATCATGCTCAAGATTAGAGGGGTATTAAATAGCAATTTGGATCTGAACATATAATCTTCCACCAAATAAACCATATAGTAATCAACTACAAGATGTAATCAACACTACTAGTCACCCACAAGCACCAATCTATAGTTTCGGTACAAAGATTGAACACAAGAGATGAACTAGGGTTTGAGAGGAGATGGTGCTGTTGAAGATGTTGATGGAGATTGCCCTCCCCGAGATGGGAGAGTTGTTGGTGAAGATGATGATGATGAGTTCCCCCTCCGGGAGGGAAGTTCCCTCGGCGGAATCGCTCCGCCGGAGGGCAAAAGTGCCCCTGCCCAAGTTCCACCTCGAGACGGCGGCGCTCCATCCTGAAAGTCTTCTCCTTATTTTTTCTAGGTCAAAATGACTTGTATACCAGAAGATGGGCACCAGAGGTTGGCCGAGGGGAGCACAACCCACCAGGGCGCGCCTGGGCTCCTTGGCACACCCTGGTGGGTTGTGCCCACCTGGTGGGGCCCCTCTGGTACTTATTGGCTCCAATATTCCTCATATATTCCATAAAAAATCTCCGTAAAGTTTTAGCTTGTTTGGAGTTTTGCAGAATAGGTAGCCTGACGTAGCTTTTCCAGGTCCAAATTTCCAGCTGCCGGAATTCTCCCTCTTTGTGTGTACCTTGCATATTATGAGAGAAAAGGCATTAGAATTACTCCAAAAAGCATTATTATGCATAAAAACATCATAAATAACAGTAGGAAAACATGATGCAAAATGGACGTATCAGATTACATCTCGTGTGGATTAATATCGTGCTCTGAGAAATCCTTCATGTCATATCCTTCATCACAAATCCTTTCAAAGTACTCACTATATCTATCAAATACATTTCAAAGATTGTGTGACAGGAATTATGTTAGACACCATTGAGTGCATTGAAATAATCTTCGATTGAAATCATAGGTCAATGTCACTCGTACGAAGATTTACCTCGCTACCTTCCAATTTATTTTATGCTCTGATGCATACCTTCAGTGGGAGCGTGTTTTATCTTCGTACTTATCTCTCATCTTTCATTATCCTTTGCATTACATTCCATTCATTATCTATCCTTTGATGTGGTCTGTTTTGTCAACAGTTGTCCAAAAAGGGGGAGATTGTTGGTGCAATATCTGCCTACCTATGTTTTGGAGATTGTTAACAGAAATAGGTATGGACTGATTTGTTTGCTAGTGCATACAGAGAGAAATAGGCCATACAGAAACCGAAGAGAATGCTATCTCCGGTGCCAAGTTTGAGGAACTTCACCGAAGTATATCTGTGTTGCAGAGAAGAACAAGCTATATCTGTTATAGATATGAAGACGAGAAGATTGTTGTGAAGGAATTACCCCCTCGAAAGATTTCTGCTAAAGTAAAGCATTTGGTTCGGTGTTGTTGTCCGAAGAAATTGACTGCAGCGAACGAAAAGTCGAAGACAATTGAAGACGTAGTATTCTTTTCGTCTTTCTTCTTTTGTTCATTTGAGTCATAGGACCTCCATACTATTAAGAGGGGTATAGGTTCTCGAAGCTTAGATCCGCTGTGATGCTTAGCCCAAACCTATGAAAGTTGCGAGAGAAGTCTCTTTGTGTTCCAAGGAAATACTTGTCAGCAAGAGACTGTGATCTTCTTCGCTGCGAGAGATTTGTCTCAGACCGAGGAGTTAGCATTGCTTGCTGCACAAGTAATGTTACCATTGTGCTCAAAATCCGACCGTTGGACTCATGTCGTTCGGCCATTGGCTGTTCGCGATGTCCAATTTGGTCTTGTCCCATCAGGATGGCTGCGGCTATAAATAGCCACCCCGCACCGGCTTTGTCCGGTAGCTACTCCGCTTAAGATTTCTGAGAAGATTGATTTGAGCACCCCCACTCCGAGTGATTTGAGTTTAAGATCCACTGAGAGAAAATCAACAGCCAAAACTTAGACAGTGGTTTAGCATCACAGTAGTTCTGAGTTAGAGTTCTTGTACCTATTACTCTTAAGAGCTGCGCACTCTCTAGACGGATAGGTTTTGGCTCGAGTGTTGAAGAGTTGCTGTCTTCACCGAGCTAGATCTTCAGCAACCAAGAGTGGTTGTGGTTCGCGAAGGTCGGCCGAAGGTTTGGAGATCGCCGACAAGCATCTACCACGAGTGAAATCAACCGAAGTCTGATCAGCTTCGAGTTGAAGGAGAATTGGTGTCGTGGGAGACCACGGCCACCTATGGGGCCATCGGCCCCTTTGTGGTTCGGCGGGGGGAAGGGCACGTTGCGCAAAGAGCGGAGAGTGTAGCACAGCATGGCAGACATCACATGGGCAGTTTTACCCAGGTTCCGGCCGCCGCGAGGCGTAAAACCCTACTCCTGCTTTGGTGGATTGATGAGAGGACCGTGGTGGAGGCGCAGCGCTCTAGCCCAGCAGGGTTGCCTCAGGGCGAGAGCAGCTACGCGCGTATGGGTCTACAAGGGTCTGAATCCTTTCTAAGGTTTCCATGGCCCTCCTTTTATAGACCAAGGGGTCACCACAATGGCAAATCAGTCATTGTGTACTGATTAGATAGCAAACAGTGCTATCATACCTAACTCTACACACAGGGCAGAGCGCATTAAATGTGCCGCTTAGTGTCACATCGTGGCGTGCCTGGCAACCACCTTCCCGTCTGTCTGCTTGACACGTCTCTGGACGGGTGTCATTTGGAGGTGATTTCCTTCGGAAGTGGCTACCATGTGTCAAATGACAGCCACTTAGTCACTTGGGGGCTTGACACAACACCGATTGATGACTTGTGTCACTGTGAGGTGGAGTGACGGAGCCTTGGCGGGGTAGTTCGCCCTTGGCGTCCCCAGCAAGCTTGCCGGGGCAGTCTTGAGGTTTGTCTCCGGAGCAACCTCGACCTCGCCAGGCTCGCCTGCCCGGCAAGGGAGGTTATTTCCTTAGTAGTATTTTGCTTCCTTTGGCTTGACTTGGTCTTCTTGATCCGCTCTCTGATTTCTCAAAGAGCTATCTGTTCAACTTGGTCTTGTCTTGGATGTTGCAATCTTGCTCTTGTGCCTATGTACAGTCCGGGAAACACACCTGGGGTTTGTTGCTCCGACAGGATCCCCCGGGCCTGGCCTGAACGCGCTGCCGAGCGTCGTCGGGGTAGGCCCTATCAAGTACACATGCGAGGAGGCTGCGGTAGTTTGTCCTTTAAGGTATTCTTTGCTTCTTCATTAATCTGAGCTTGGATCAGTTTCCGGTTTTCCCGCGCGTCGTGCAGGACGTTATGGAGGGAATCAGAGCCACGACCCGTGGTTGCCCATGTCCCACGATCATGGGGCGATAACTGCCATTCCACTAGCTTCCCCGCCTCCGGCGTTTCTGCCACGTGCGCTGCATGCATTGCGCAGGGTTGGTGGCGGATGCGGAGGGCGCGAAAATGAGCGCCATGGCAGAAAACCAAGCGCCGTGGATTGGTGCAGGGGGTCGGCCTTGATTCCTCGAGCCATTGATGGCAAGGGGGAGGAGCCGGACTGGAGGAGCGGGGCGGCTACCTCCATGGGAAAGAGCCAGCCCCCTACCCCGTTCGCCTATAAAAAGAGACGCGGGGCGGGGCGCTTCTTCACACACCTCACTCCTTCTTTTCTCCCAGCAGTCCTCGCCTACCATGGTAAGAGTCTGGGGACGCAGCGCTACTCCGGCGGTGGTGACGAGAACTTCTGATCGACAGCGTCTCCCTCCTCCCCCCGAAGATGCGGGGGTGGAGCCCGCCATGAGAGGAGGTGGGAGGGGGCGAGGTCGTGGTTGTCGTGGTGCCCGGGGCCGAGGAGGACGAGGTGGCGCTCTGATTGCGCCCCCACTAGCCGCCCCTCCCCCGAGGCCACGTCGGAGACCAACCTCTGGGGTTCATCATCAGATTGTACAAGCCTCCGCATGGCTGCCTTCGTCTCCCCACTCCATCCACAAGGGTGATGGAGCTCGAGTAGCCGCGCGCACTGAAGCTGCACATGAGGGGCTACTGTAATGGTAGCATGCGGGTGGATGTATATTTCCCCGCTCCTCAGGTCATGTTCTTCCGACGTGGCTAGAAGACTTTTACCCGTGCCCATAGTTTGTTAGAGGGGCACGTCCTCCATTTTCAATTAATGGATGCCGAGCTGCTCTCCGTCAAGGTCTTCGGGTGCTCGAGTGCTCGCTTAGGGTGCTACGCGGAGTGCTCGACCGACGACAAAAGCTCCTCCTCGAGCGACAGCGACGAGGAGGACAGTGATGGCGATTACGACGGCAGTGACGAGGAGGATGACAGCTCTGACTCCGGCTGAACGTCAGCCGCACCATCACCATCAGGCGGTGGCACCACCATCTGCACCTGCACTCCTTTCCCGGCAAGGTGATTTGCCAGGGAGTTGGATGCAGAGGCGGGAATGGTGCCCCTAGCTCCTCCAGCAGCCTTCCAGCTGGAACCTGGCAGGCTTCCTCATGGGCTGCAGCTTCGTTCGCCCTGCTGTATCCTGCTGGCCCTGGTGGCGGTGGTTAGGGGAACCCTTCCGCCGTCCTCTTCACCATCACCTTTGCCCGCGCCTTCCTGGCCTTGTTGGGGCCTGACGGGGTCAAGCTGGCCTTCTGCCTAGGCATCCCTTTTGCCCTCTTCACCTTCCACCGCAGTGCCTAGGAGGAGAGGGACAAGAAAGGGATTACAGGGCCCTTATCTTTTTTCAGTTTAAAATGTGTAGGCATCGGCCAAACTTTAGTCTAAATTATGTAATATTCTTTATCCATGTTTGTGTTCTGTAAGATCTGTACTTGCTTATTAGCATATTAATGAAAAAGACAAGCTTTGCCGGGCACTTGTGCATGTATTACATCCATGTAGAGGTAAAATGCCTCTATACTTTCAAGTAAACAAGTTATCCCCAGCAGGCTATCCTACCGGTACCCTCAGTTTGTTGCCGCAGGGCTAAGCCTGCCGGGCACAAAACCACAAAGAGGTACCAGCCCCCCACCAAACCTTTTCTGCAAAGGCCACTATGACCATCCTGACCGAAGCATCGTTCGAGTCAAAGGATGGGAGCACCTATGTTTCGAAGGCGGCGAGGTTTTTGTATTCACAAGTTTCTCTTCACAGAACACGTATGGATAAGAGATAAAACTTATCTGTTTGGCTTGCCAGGGATCGCTATGTAGACTTGTCTTCTCTTCCTTTCTTCGGGACCAAATCCACGGCAAGGACCCTGCAGCTTAGTGCAGATGAAATCAGTGCTACATGCGATCTTATCTACATGAACATGCTATGCTCATGATATGCTTATGCATGCATGCAATTTGTCGGGGGCCCCCAGCGCTTCGTTTATTTCTTTGTTGCTTAGGGTCTGCGCCTGGCTTTGTACAAGGGGTTACATGCAACATCGGCAAGGCCTGTACAAAAGGGTGGCTGCCGGGCAAGGCCCGACAGCCGCGCCTTACGGGTAGAACTTACGGAGATGCTCAATGATCCATGAGTTTTGCAACTGAATGCCATCTCCGGTCTCCAGACGGACTGCGCCAGGTCTGGTGACTCGTACTACCCGGTAAGGGCCTTCCCACTTTGGTGTCAACTTGTTTGTACCCTTGGCAGACTGAACGCGCCTAAGGACAAGGTCACCTTCCTCAAAACTCCGGGCATGAACCCTGCGGCTGTGATAGCGAGGCAGGGCTTGCTGGTAGCGTGCAGCACACGTAGCAGCCCAGAGATGGTTCTCCTCAAGTAGCACAGCGTCGTCACGCCAGTGCTGTTCTTGCGCTACTTCATCGTAGGCAAGCACTCGAGGTGACCCGTATATGAGTTCCGTGGGGATAACTGCTTCTGCCCCATAGACTAGGGAGAAGGGAGTCTGCCCGGCAACTCGATTTGGTGTTGTACGGAGGGACCAAAGAACCACCGGCAGCTCATCGATCCACCGCCTGCTGCACTTCTGCAGCTTATCAAATGTTCTTGTCTTGAGGCCTCGCAGCACTTCAGCGTTCGCCCTCTCAGCTTGCCCATTGCTCCTGGGATGGGCAACAGAGGCAAATGAGATCTTGCTTCCGAGGGCATGAACGTATTGCATGAAGGCGCGACTCGTGAATTGGGTGCCATTGTCGGTGATGATTCAGGCAGGGACCCCGAAGCGGTAGACCAATCCTTTCAAGAACTTGATAGCTGACTGTGCGGTCACCTTTCTCACGGGCTCCACCTCTGGCCAATTTGTGAACTTGTCGATAGCGACGAACATGAACTCAAAGCCCCCGGTAGCACGGGGGAAGGGGCCCAAGATGTCGAGCCCCCAGACCGAGAAGGGCCATGATAAAGGGATCGTCTGGACAGCTTGGGCAGGCTGATGGATGTTCTTGGAGTGGAACTGGCAGGCTTCACATTTGGTGACCAGCTCAATTGCATCTTGGAGGGCTATGGTCTAGTAGAATCCTTGCCAAAAGGCTTTTCCAACCAGGGCCCTCGATCCAACGTGTGAGCCGCACATACCCTTGTGTATCTCTGCCAACAGTTCCTTTGCTTCTTCCCGGCAGATGCACTTCAATTTCACACCGTTGGGCCTTCTTCTGTATAGTGTGTCATCAATGAACTGATACATACCGGCCCTCCAGGCTACTCTCTCAGCTTCTTCTTTCTCTTCGGGAAGTTGTCCTGTTTGGAGAAAATGGACTATGTGCCATGCTCAAGTTGGAGCCAGAGGCTTGGTAACGAGGACCAATGGCACCTCCTCATTCACGGGAGTGCACTCCTCGACCGCAGGGACCAGTGGTCTGGCGGGACGGTGCAGCTCGCCGATCGAAGGGGAGTTGTTCCCGCCAAGCTCTCTGCCGGGGGCTTCGGGAAGCTCTGCCGGGAGAGGCTTGCCAAAGTCCAGTTTCCTCCTCTTTCTGGCCATTGTTGCTGGGGACATGGAGGGCTGAGTCAGATGGAGAACAAAAGTCCCCGGTTCCACAGGGAGTTTTTGCGCAGCGCACTTTGACAGATGATCACCAATGCTGTTTTCAGCACATGGCACGTGCTCTGTTTGCAATCCGTCAAAGCGCTCCTCCAACCTTCTCACTTCCTCGACGTATGCCTCCATCAATGGGCTTTGGTAGTCCTTGTTTACTTGTCTCACCACAAGTTGTAAGTCTCCGCAGATGATCAACTTCTTGATTCCTAGTTCTATTGCAATCCTGAGCCCGGCAAGGAGCCCTTCATACTCTGCAGTATTGTTGGTAGCCTTCTCCTGAGGAAAATGCATCTGGATGACGTACTTAAGGTGCTCCCCAGTGGGAGCAACGAGAAGCACGCCAGCCCCTGCACCTTGTAGGGAGAAGGCACCATCGAAATACATAATCCATTCTTGGGGCGCTTCCTTGCCGGGGATGACAGTCTCCAACACTTCTTTATTAGGGGTTGGTGTTCATTCTGCGATAAACTCTGCCAATGCTCTGCTCTGAATAGTTGATGTGCTCTCAAACTTTAAACCAAAGCTAGATAACTCCAAGGCCCATTCCACTATCCTGCCGGTAGCCTCGGGGTTTCTGAGTATGCGTTGCAAAGGGAAGCGGGTTGCTACTTCTTGAGCTTGTGTTGGTTTTTTCCTTGAAGAGGAAAGGGTGATGCAGCATAGTAGAGATAAGTATTTCCCTCGGTTAAGAACCAAGGTATCAATCCAGTAGGAGAAGAACATGCAAATCACCAATACCAATCAAACACTTGCACCCAACGCGATAAAGGGATTGTCAATCCCTTCACGGTCACTTGCAAAAGTGAGATCTGATAGAGATAGATAAATAAAAGATAAAATATTTTTGGGTTTTTGGTTTATATATCTGAAAATAAAAGATTGCAAAATAGTAGATCGGAAACTAATATGATGGAAAATAGACCCGAGGGCCATAGGTTTCACTAGAGGCTTCTCTCATGAAGGCAAATAATACGGTGGGTGAACAAATTACTGTCGAGCAATTGATAGAAAAGCGCAAAGTTATGACGATATCCAAGGCAATGATTATGAGATATAGGCATCACGTCCATGTCAAGTAGACCGACTCCTTCCTGCATCTACTACTATTACTCCACACATCGACTGACTCCTGCCTGCATCTAGAGTATTAAGTTCATAAAGAACATAGTAACGCTTTAAGTAAGATGACATGATGTAGAGGAATAAACTCAAGCAATATGATGTACATCCCATCTTTTTATCCTCGATGGCAACAATACAATACGTGCCTCGCTACCCCTACTTTGTCACTGGGTGAGGACACCGCAAGATTGAACCCAAAGCTAAGCACCTCTTCCATTGCAAGAAAAACCAATCTAGTTGGCCAAACCAAACCGATAGTTCGAAGAGAAATACAAAGTTATCAAATCATGCATATAAGAATTCAGAGAAGATTCAAATAATATTCATAGATAAGCTGATCATAAATCCACAATTCATCAGATCTCGACAAAGACACCGCAAAAGAAGATTACATCGGATAGATCTCCAAGAACATCGAGAAGAACATGGTATTGAGAATCAAAGAGAGAGAAGAAGCCATCTAGCTACTAGCTATGGACCCGTAGGTTTGAGGTAAACTACTCACGCTTCATCGGAAGGGCAATAGGGTTGATGTAGATGCCCTCCGTGATCGAATCCCCCTTCGGCAGGATGCCGAAAAAGGCCCCAAGATGGGATCTCACAGGAACAGAAGGTTGTGGCGGTGGAAAAGTGTTTTTGTGGATGCCTCTAGTGGTTTGGGAATATATGTGAATATATAGGAGGAAGATCTAGATCAGGAAGGTCACGAGGGGCCCACAAGGGTGGGGGGCACGCCCTCCACCCTTGCCGCCACCTCGTGGCTCTTCTGACTTGCACTCCAAGTCTCCTGGGTGTCTTCTTGTCCAAGAAAAATCATCATGAAGTTTTATTCCGTTTGGACTCCGTTTGGTATTCCTTTTCTACGAAGCTCAAAAACAAGAAAAAAAAACT
Source organism: Thinopyrum elongatum (assembly GCA_011799875.1). Lineage (NCBI taxonomy): Eukaryota > Viridiplantae > Streptophyta > Magnoliopsida > Poales > Poaceae > Thinopyrum > Thinopyrum elongatum. Next base: position 133,697,675 of record CM022302.1, read on the forward strand.
GGCACTGTGCTCTAGGTTAATAGGTTAGTTCCAAAAAATAATATAAAATAGCTTAATGCATATAAAACATCCGAAACAGATAATATAATAGCATGGAACAATAAAAAATTATAGATACGTTGGAGACGTATCAAGCATTCCCAAGCTTAATTCCTGCTCGTCCTCGAGTAGGTAAATGATAAAAAAAGAATTTTTGATGTGGAATGCTACCTAACATATTTATCCATGTAATTTTCTTTATTGTGGCATGAATGTTCAGATCCATAAGATTCAAAACAAAAGTTTAATATTGACATAAAAATGATAATACTTCAAGCATACTTAATAAGGCAATCATGTCTTCTCAAAATTACATGGCCAAAGAAAGCTATCCCTACAAAATCATATAGTCTGGCTATGCTCCATCTTCATCACACAAAATATTCAAATCATGCACAACCCCGATGACAAGCCAAGCAATTGTTTCATACTTTTGACGTTCTCAAACCTTTTCAACTTTCACGCAATACATGAGCGTGAGCCATGGACATAGCACTATTGGTGGAATAGAATATGGTGGTTGTGGAGAAGACAAAAAGAAGGAGATAGTCTCACATCAACTAGGCGTATCAACGGGCTATGGAGATGCCCATCAATAGATATCAATGTGAGTGAGTAGGGATTGCCATGCAACAGACGCACTAGAGCTATAAGTTTATGACAGCTCAAAAAGAAACTAAGTGGGTGTGCATCCAACTTGCTTGCTCATGAAGACCTAAGGAAATTTGAGGAAGCCCATCGTTGGAATATACAAGCCATGTTCTATAATGAAAAATTCCCACTAGTATATGAAAGTGACAACATAGGATACTCTCTATCATGAAGATCATGGTGCTACTTTGAAGCCCAAGTGTGGAAAAAGGATAGTAACATTTCCCCTTCTCTCTTTTTCTCTCATTTTTTTGGTGGGCTTCTTTGGCCTCTTTTATTTTTTCCTCACATGGGACAATGCTCTAATAATGAAGATCATCACACTTTTATTTACTTACAACTCAAGAATTCCAACTCGATACTTAGAACAAAATATGACTCTATATGAATGCCTCCGGCGGTGTACCGGGATGTGCAATGACTCAAGAGTGACATGTATAAAAATGATGAATGGTGGCTTTGCCACAAATATGATGACAACTACATGATCATGCAAAGCAATATGACAATGATGAAGCGTGTCATAATAAACGGAATGGTGGAAAGTTGCATGGCAATATATCTCGGAATGGCCATGGAAATGCCATAATAGGTAGTATGGTGGCTGTTTTGAGGAAGCTATATGGTGGGTGTATGGTACCGGCAAAATTTGTGTGGCACTAGAGAGGCTAGCAATGGTGGAAGGGTGAGAGTGTGTATAATCCATGGACTCAACATTACTCATAAAGAACTCGCATACTTATTGCAAAAATCTATTAGTCATTGAAACAAAGTACTACGCGCATGCTCCTAGGGGGATAGATTGGTAGGAAAAGACCATCGCTCGTCCCCGACCGCCACTCACACAGAATACAATCAATAAATACCTCATGCTCCAACTTCATTACATAACGGTTCACCACACTACAAAAAAAATACACTTCCATGATGATTCGTGTGTGTCACAGTAGGTCATGTTTTCTGTCATGCATGTACATCCATGACGATTTTATGACAGAATCAAGATAGTCATACCTGTGCTGTCGTAGAAGTGTTTCATGACATTACCAAAATTATCATCACGGAAGTGTCCACTTCCATGATGATAAATCGCACGTCATAGAAGTGCTTTCATCAAGGGTGACCGACACGTGGCATCCACCGTAATGGGTCACCGTTAAGCTATCGGGTTCTGGTTTGGATCCGATAACCCGTTAACAGCCCGGACCAATGAGGATTTTCCACGTGTAAAATTCTCAATGGCCAGAGGAACCACGTGGCTCACCGTTGGGACAGATGTCATCCACTCATTGGACCGAAGGCGCCTATGATACATCGACATGTGGCACGGCCCAACAGAGGCCCATTCCAGTGAAAAGGCCGGCCCGTTTGACTTGGTCAAAAGGTAGCGGGCCGGCCCACGGAAAGCCTGTTAAGGGCATGTTCTCATATAGCCCATTTACAGCCCGCAAACTCACGGCCCGTTATGGCCTACCAGAATTTGGCCCAGTAGCGTCATCTGGGCCGTCCAATATGATTCCAGCCTGTTGTAACTTCCGGCCCATGTATGGCCCATGACATCTTTCGGCCCATAGGACGCCCTTTGTAACTCTGGGCCCAATAAAGGCCCAAGATGAAACTGGCCCATAATGAACAGTGTATCGCTTTATACCCATTAACGGCCCATTATTCCGTCGGCCGTTTCCAGCCCGTGTTAACTTTCGGCCTTCTAAGGGCCCATTTATTCTTGGGCTCATTTCCAGAATTCGATTACTTACGGTCCGTTACTGGCTTGTTCCGCTTGTGGGCCAAATTCAGCCCGTGGTTACAGTCGGCCTGTTTGTGGCCCGTTAACCCGCTGGGCTGTTTTCATAGTGTCATCAAATACGGCCTATTAACGGCCCGTTATGGTCGGGCCATAAAATAGACGATTTCCACTCTAGCCCGTTTACGGCCCATTTTGTGGACCGTAATTGGTCCACGAATAGTACGGCCCATGTTTGGCGAAATGATTATACGGCCCGTAGAAGGCCCATAGATTAGACGGCCCGTAGAAGGCCCATGGATCCTACGGCCCGTAGAAGGCCCATGGATCGTACAGCCCGTGGAGGGCCATGGTCACTACAGCAGGTAGCAGGACCATGGTTACAACAGTCCGTGTGTTGCCATGGTTATTGTGGCCTAGTTATAAAAATAGGTTATTGTGGCCACTAGAAAAATGCGGAAAAAGAACTGCAGTGACTACAAGCAAACAACTAAACAAGACAATAAGGAAATAAATAAGCAAGCAGCTAATGCTAGGCTATTACGGCTATTACACATATTACATCCACTGGGCATCAAAGTTCGCCACCAGTGCAAATATAGGGAACAAAGCAGCATATTACATACACTGGCCGTCTAAATTGGCCACCAGTGCAAATAAATGCGGCAGCAAAACAAGTCCATAACTGAAACAACTTCAGAAGAGCTCAAGAAATGTTATCCTGGGTATCCACCATGCTGGCAATAAGCTTAGCAAGCTTATTAGCTTTGTCCTGTTTGGCGCTAAAATCCTCCAACGCTTGCTGTTGCACCAGAAAGTATGCATCTGAATGCTCCAGGGACTTCTGCAGTCCTTCAACTTCTTGTCGCAGCACAGCTGATCGATGTCTTTCAGCTTGTAGTTGAGACTCAAGAAACCAAACTGATTCAGTAAGTGAGTTTGAATAGCTTGTGCCAGCGGTAGTGGCCAGTAACTCAAACACTAAACCAAGACAGGACTTTGGGGTTGTCTCACTGTCTTCAAGATAGTTTTCCTTAGCTGTTTTATCAACTTTGTTGGAGACCAACAAGGATGTCTCACTATCCTGAACCATATTTGCATTACTTCCTTTACCATTGCTTAATAAGGCACTCTTCCCCAATATTCTGTTTGCATTCTAAAAGAAGAAACAAGCAGACACATAACAGGTTTAGCATGTACTAGTATATGAAACTCATTTCGGTGAACCAGTTCATTAGTAAGGTGGACAGGATTAAACTACCAAGTCTTCTATTGCCAAGTAGTACATAATAAAAGCATCAAACAAACATATATCTATGTCCTATGGTCACTGCATTTGTCTTGCCAAATCAAAATAGAGACACGGTTCAAATCATATCAGTTCAAGACAAAGCAGCACTGAAAGAATACAAAGCGTGGGAAACTACACGGCACAACAAGATTTCAGATGGGTACCACGGGTCTACATGTACAACAACACTATTGGCTCTGTTGTGATGCTAGTAATGTGCATGATATGAGAACTCAATTGTATACATAATTGAAATTGAAATCAACAGAGCTATTTATAAGAGCAAACCTATTAAAGAAACATGCGTAAACATACCTGTTGTGCCATTGGAGTTTCGATTGGATCCTTCAATTTAAAAATAAGTTTGTATGAGTAAATACAGTGATACAAGAGCAAAGCAGTATGCACGATAGCAATGGAATCTTAAATGAGAACAATTGTTCTTCAGGTTTAAGCACTTGTTCTACATGAACAGAGTACAGTAAGACGCAAGCATATAGTACTTAAAAATAAAAAATGAGCTCATAGACCTTACCACATTCTTGGTTCGGGACCAGTACAGAACAAGGCGTTCCCAGTCATTGTCCAGTAAATGTGTCTCAGGAGAACGTAAGGGAATTTGATGAGTTTCTTTGCCAGTGAAGTACATTTTCTTCAGGTAATTCTGATACTGCCACCAAGCATTCTTGAAGATAGCAGAGGTATTAGCATAGGTTACCTCATCCCGAGTTTCCAAATCGGTCCTTCTCTATAGAGAAAAATGGGAAAATTTGCTGTATTATAACCATCATGGAGGTAGAATGTATGGGACAAAGCAAAGCAATTGCCATGAATAACATTACTTACACATAACTCCTGGACAAACACCTGCAACTGGCATTTTCCTTCATCTTTAGTATAATATTTCCATGATGGGAAGATACGCACATAGGATTTAACAACATCAAATGCGATAGATGCTAAACTACGAATGGCTGGTTGTGCTTCCTCCACAGGAATAGGTGTACTAACTAGTGGAGTTGGGGTTCGCCGTGGTAGTACTGGCGCTTTGGGCACTGGAGCTGCCTTACTAACTGCTCTTGTTTGGGAGCTCTGTGGTGGAGATGGTGCTGTGTCAACAGGAACTGGGTTACTATCTGCTGGGGTTAGGGTTAGATTGGGTGAAGCTGGTTCTCTGTCCATCACAGTAGGGGTACAATCTGCGAGAGTCTGGGTTATGTGTGGTAGGGCTGGTTCTCGTGCATGTACAACCGGGGTGCTATCTCTACCAAGAGGTAGCATTGTTTTATTTGAAGACCGTGTTTTTACTCCGCTAGATACTGCCATCACCCGCTCCAATTCAAATGGCTGATAAACAGGAAACATAGTTGAATGTACATACATTGTATGAGAGAAAGATGCAATAGATAGTGTGGAAAAAAAGGGCATGAAATAGTTGACATGTATATTGTTTAACTAAAAAGGATAGCATGACATAATTTCACATATATGATGTCTATCTAAACTGGATAGCATAGCATGACATAATTCAAAGATATGATGACTAACTAAACAGGATGGCATGAGATAATTATATGATGTCTTTAGTAAACAGGTTCGCATGACAGAATTTACATACATGTTATCTAAGTAATCAGGATCGCATGATTTAATTCACATATGTGATTTATATGCTAAGCAGAGGGCATTCGCATATATGATGTCTGAACTAAGAACATGGTGTTGAAAATTGTGTATATGATGTCTAAACTATGCAATGCAAGACACCATATGCATGATATGAGCAGTATAACTGTGCCAAGTTAGAGCATACACCTCGGTGGGGGAATAGGACTTGTCATCTGTCTCTGAATCCATATCTGAGGAGCTATCGGGACCCAATAAGAGATCTGCTTCGACAGGTAGCACTATTTTCTCTGAAGACCTTGTTTTCACTCCAGATTTTCCATCACCCACTCAAATGGCTGATTCACAGGAAGAGTAGTTTAATGTACAAACATTGTCAACAAATGGAAATGTAATAAAGAAAAGGATGGGCAAGATATCATTCAAATATATGATGCCTGGTTAAACAGGATGGCATTGCATATTTCACATATATTATGGCTAGCTAAAAGAGATGAGACTGCATAATTCCCATATATGATATAGAAATTAAACAGGTGGCATTACAGAACATGTCTAAACTAAGCAGATGCCATATATGATGTCAAAAGTAGGCACTGCAAGGCAACATATGCATGATATGACTAACATCATCATGCCAAGTTAGAGCAAACACATTGGGGGGTAAATAGGAGTGGTCAGCTGCGTCTGAATCCGCCTCAGAACAAATATCTTCCTCCGGATTACAATATGGAGAGGGGGGAGGGTTTGCCATTGAACCCACCATGGAGCGATGAATGCATGACATTGTATTGCCGCGCAAAACTCTTCTCTTTTTCTCTACATGTTCAGCATGACTGTGTACAATATCTGACATGCATACGAAAAAATATAGTGAGATTATGTAAGGAGAGCATGCAGAAATCTAGAGTGATGGTAACAACCAGTGGATGGATCCAAAAATAATGATAGCAGGCTAATGATAGCTTTAATTTAATAAAAATACAGATGATGATTGTTTTACTATTTGTCGGAGGGATTGACCACGGGTAGCCTCATCTGCACCCCATGGCATTTCAAGACATCAGGGCTAGCAGAGCCCCTCGCGCCTTCCAGACGTGCGGCCAGCTCCATGGGCCGGCTGGTCCAGGAGGCCGGCTCCATGGGCCGGCTTGTCCAGGAGGCCGGCTCCGAGAAGACGGCATACACTCAGAGGGCGGCTTCAAGGGGCCGGCTCCTAGCAGGCGGCCCCCCTTTCCCTCAAAGTTTGCGCCCATTCATTATGACAAGACGGGGTGTGGCTACAGGACCACCCCCTCCCCCGTATCACAGACAAGCGTGGCAACAGTACGAGCCGACCCGGCGGTCGCCCGCCTACCCGGCGCAGCACTGTAGCCATACGGCCCAGGACACAGCCACAACAGCCAGGGCCATGTTCCCATGACGGGCAGTCGGTATGGCCCGCAGGTGGCGGGCCCTACCTATTTGTGAGCAACCAGAAGATGGCGTACCCCGAGAAGGCGGCTTCGGAGGCAGGCCGGCCTCCAGCAGTCGGCCGTCCCTCCCCTTGGAGTCTGCGTGCCATTAACCCAAAGGGACGGAGCATGGCTACAGTAAGCGCCCGCCAGGCGGCAGGACTATAGCCATGCGTCCCCCGACAAAGCCTTCGTCATCAGGGGTGAGGCTACAGCAAAAGGCAGTCAGCATGGCCCGCAAGCGGCGGGCCCTACCTGTCGGCCGTGTTCCCGACAGCCGGCGGGACCCACCAGGCGGCGGGCCCCAGCAGCCGGCGGAGAACCCGGCGCCCATAGACACTGACATCCGGGTCCTACACCCGGTCGAATTACCATTGTACCCCTGGGGGGTAGGCCTATATAAACCCCCAGGGTCACCCATGCAAAGGGTTCAGCACCCACGCAAACACAGACACCCATAGCTAGAGAGGCAAAGGAGCTAGCCTTGCCCTTCTTCCTCCTCTAGCCGAACAGCTCAAGGAGCAACCTGGTAGCCACCTATTGACATTAGTCATCATGCGGAGACCCCGCAGAGCAGGACTAGGGGTGTTATCTCCACGGAGAGCCCCGAACCTGGGTAAGACTCGTAGGCGTTCGAGATCTCGCTCACTCCCGCTTCCAGGGCCCGACGACGTACTCCTGTCCCCATCCATGATAAGCCACCCCCTGGCATATGTCGCTAGATTACCCCGACATTTGGCACCCACTGTGGGGCTAAGCGCATCGTCGGCCGGAGACACGTTCTGGACGGGAACCTTTTTCCTTTCCGGTGAGCATGCCGTGGCCGGCCTGATCAGCCAGCCCAGCACGCCTAATGGCGTTTGCGTCAGTGCGCTTCTAGACGCAGAAGCAGCTTGCTCCGCGAGTTGTCTCGCTGATCTCATCGGCGGGATCAGCCTCTCCGATGAGCCCACACCCGATGTGGGAGCGGCCAGCTCCGCGAGCGGCCTCGTCGACCTCCTCGGCAAGCTCTGCATCGCCACCGAGCCCGTCTCCGACTTGGAGTCCGTCGGCTCCACTGACCCCTTCATCGAGCCCGTCAAGATGCTCATCGACTGCGACGCGGTTTCCACCGATGCCTTCCCTGGCGACGTGGTGATCGTCGATGACCCGCTCCCTCCCGCCGTCAGCGGGGCCGACGCCTACATCATCACGGAGGTGATGGTCACCGGCTGCAGCGGGGACTCCGTTGGAGCAGCCCAGGACCCGCTGCGAGCTGCCTCACAAGGCCTCGCCACCCCCGTCGCTGCCAACGCCGACGGGGCGACGCTGGAAGCATTCCGCGTCTCGCTCCTCGATAGCGCCAACAAGCTGTCGGCCATGAGGCGCCGCGCTGAAGCCAGCCAGCGCGAGATCGACCGCATCGCGGGCGGCACGCCGGCTGCTGGCGAGCCTAGCCAAGCAGGCACGGTTCGGCAATGCGGCGCGGCTATCGCCAGCATGCTGGGAGTCGGACGCCCAGTCTACGCTACCCCGATGGAGAACTTGCGCGCCGCCCAGGCGGCGGCAGACGAACTGGACAACCTGGAAGGCGACGAGCATTGCAGGTAGATGGCGCGCCTCCAAGTGCTCCTTGACGCGGTAGCCGCGCAGCAAGACGCGTGCCACCGCGCGATGGACGCCGGCAAGCAAGCCGAGAATCTCCCTCCCCTCCCGCCACGAGCACGGAGCGACCTCCCGGTCCCCAACAAGCAGCGGTCGCGATCAGCAAGACCCAGAGCCGGCTGCTAGCCGCAGCCGGCGCACTCATCTTACGATTGTGCGTGACCAGCATGGCCGCCCACGAGCAGAGGACCGGCGGGATGAGCGTCCGCCTCCCCCTCACAGGGAGAGGCGTGCCTCATCGCTGCCTGTGGATCATCTGACTCTCGGAGGCCGGCTAGGCCCTCGTGAAGGAGTCGGAGAGAACGACGCATGCCACCGGATCGAGCGGCTTGCTCGATCCCTGGCCGTAGAAGAAGAGGATGCAATTGGCCCGGCCTCCTTCGGCCCTCGCATTCGCGACGAGCCCTTCCCCGAAGGGTTCTCGCTCCCTCGAGATACTCCCAAGTACAACGGCTCTGTGAAGCCGGAGGACTGGTTGGTCGACTACTCCACAGCCGTCAACATAGCGAACGGCAACAAGCGTGTTGCCGTGAAGTATGTTCCACTCATGCTCCAGGGCACGGCCCGGACATGGCTGAACAGCCTCAAGTTGTACAGCGTCAATAGCTGGCTGGACTTCGCTGATGTCTTCATCCACAACTTCACCAGCACCTACAAGTGGCTCCCAAGCCCCGCCAGCTCTCCATGTGCATTCAGGGTTCGACTGAGTCCACTCGCGACTACCTGACGCGCTGGGCCAAGTTGCGCAACTCATGCGAAGGGGTGCACGAGGTACAGGCCATCGAGTACTTCACCGCCGGGTGCAGAGAAGGCACTCTACTCAAGCACAAGCTCTTGTGCGATGAGCCGGCTACCCTGGATGAGCTCCTGATCATGGCAGAAAAGTACGCCACTGCCGACTCCTCCATGAAGTCGAAGATCCGGGTTGACGCATCCGGGAAGGTGCTCCCGCCGGCTCCTCATACGCCAGCTGGTGACTCCAACCGGCGCCAGCAGCCGAACAACAACAAGCGCAAGGCCTAGCAGCCGGCTTCCAGCAGTCGGCAAGTGGCGACAGTGAAAGACCAGTAGCCGGAGGGGCAGGCCGACCCCAAGCGTCAGACGAGCGGCAAGGCCGCCTGGCTGCCCACCTTCTCCTTCGAGCAAGCCCTCGAAGCCGTCAAACCACACCACTCGGAAGTGCAACTGGCTCACCCGGATAGCCAAGGGCGAGGGCCTGCCGCCTCCTCCAGCCGGCCCGGCGCTGCCGCCTCCTCCGGTGCTGGCTCCCCGGCCAGTCGGCATGCTCCAAGATGAGTTCCCCGACGCCAACGCCACCTACATCGTCTTCACCAGTGAAGCCGACGACAAGCATAGCCGTCGCCAGCACCACCGCGAGGTGAATGCTGTCGCCTCAGAGGTTCCCTAGTTCATGCACTGGTCCGAGAGGCCCATCAGCTGGAGCCGTGAAGACCACCCGGCCGTGATGCCATCGCCGGGTGCTTACGCCATGGTGCTGGACTCCACCTTCTCAATGGAGAGGCGGGCTTGCCGCTTCTCCCGTATCCTGATAGATGGCGGTAGCAGCATCAACATCCTCTACCATGACACCATGGAGAAGCTGGGCATCAAGGAGTAGCAGCTCCTGCCCAGTCGGACCATTTTCCATGGCATCGTCCCCGGACTTTCCTGCTCTCCAATCGGCAAGATCAAGACCGACGTCCTGTTCGGTGACAAGCTCCATTTCTGCCATGAGCCAATTTGGTTCGAGGTGGTCGATCTGGACAGCCCCTACCACAAGCTCTTGGGCCGGCCAGCACTGGCCAAGTTCATGGCAGTGCCACACTACGCCTACCTCAAGATGAAGGTGCCAGGTCCCAAGGGCATCATCACCATTGCCGGCGACTACCAGAAGTCGCTCGCGTGTGCCACTGCCAGCAGTCGGCTGGCCGAGTCCCTCGTCGTCGCCGAAGAGAAGCGTCTCCTTAACCGAGCGGTGGCCATGGCCCGCGAGCAGCCGGCCATGCCATCCGACCCCAAGGAGGCGGAGGCCCAGGCTCCTTCCAGCCGGCCAAGGAAACCAAGAAGATCGCCTTGGATCCGGCGCACCCGGAGAGATTCGCTGTCATGGGGTCAAACCTCGACAGCAAATAGGAAAGCGAGCTTGTCGATTTCCTCCGTGAGAATCGGGACATCTTCGCATGGTCCCCCAAGGACATGCCGGGTGTTCCGACGGATTTCACCGAGCACAAGCTACATGTGAGATCGGATGCAAAGCCGGTCAAGCAGCCCCTCCGCCGCCTATCAGAAGAGAAGAGAAGAATTGTTGGTGAAGAGATCGCCCGGCTTCTTGCAGCCGGCTTCATCATGGAAGTGTTTTACCCGGATTGGCTTGCCAACCCAGTCCTTGTTTTGAAGAAGAACAACAAGTGGCATATGTGTATCGACTACACTAGCCTCAACAAAGCTTGCCCCAAGGATCCTTTTGCCTTGCCCCGGATAGATCAAGTGATTGACTCCACAGCCGGATGGGAGCTGCTGTCTTTCCTGGACGCCTACTCCGGCTACCACCAAATCAAGCTGAACCCGGCCGATCGGCTGAAGACTGCCTTCATCACACCATTCGGAGCCTTCTGCTACCTGGCGATGACGTTCGGCTTGAGAAATGCCGGCGCCACATTTCAGCGTTGCATGCAAAAGTGCCTCCTCAAGCAACTCGGCAGAAATGCCCACGTCTACGTAGACGATATTGTGGTAAAGACGGAGAAGCGCGGCACCCTTCTGGAGGATCTCAAGGAGACCTTCGACAATCTGCGCCGTTTTCAAATCAAGCTCAACCCGGAGAAATGCGTCTTCGGAGTACCAGCCGGCCAGCTCCTTGGTTTCCTCGTCTCCGAACGCAGCATCGAGTGCAACCCCGTGAAGATCAAGGCCATTGAGCAGATGCAGAGGCCGACCCGGCTGCGGGACGTCCAGAAGTTCACCGGGTGCTTGGCATCTCTCAGCCGGTTCATCAGTCGGCTGGGCGAGAAGGCCCTCCCCTGTACCAATTGATGAAGAAGACCACCTGCTTCGAGTGGACTGACCAGGCGGACGAGGCCGTCCTCCAGCTCAAGCGGATGCTGACCACGCCGCCTGTCCTGGCTGCTCCGGCTGCTAAGGAACCCATGTTCCTCTACATCGCTGCCACAAGCCGGGTGGTCAGCACCGTGATCGTGGTCGAGCACCCAGATGACGGCAAGGCACAGCCGGTCCAGAGGCCCGTCTACTACCTGAGTGAGGTGATGTCCGCCTCCAAGCAGAACTACCCCCACTACCAGAAGATGTGGTACGGCGTGTACTTTGCCGCCAAGAAGCTCAAGCAGTACTTCCAGGAGCACACCATCACAGTCGTCTGCACCACCCCACTTGCTGAGATCATAGGCAACAGAGATGCATCAGGCCGGGTGGTGAAGTGGGCCATTGAGCTAGCACCCCACACCATCCTCTACCAGCCCCGCACCGCCATCAAGTCCCAAGCACTGGCCGACTTCCTAGTCGACTGGGCCGAGACCCAGTACCTGCCGCCAGCGCCGGATTCCACCCATTGGCAGATGCACTTCGACGGCTCAAAGAAGCGCACCGGTTTGGGAGCCGGCATCGTCCTCACCTCTCCCAAAGGCGACAAGCTTAAGTACACGCTGCAGATCCACTTTGCCGCCTCGAACAACATGGCCGAGTATGAGGCACTCATCCACGAGCTCCGGCTAGCCAAGGAGATCGACATCCGCCGAGTGCTGTGCTACGGTGACTCGGACTTGGTAGTCCAGCAGTCGTCCGGCGACTGGGATGCCAAGGATGCAAACATGGCAAGCTACCGCTTGCTTGTCCAGTAGATCAGCGAGCACTTTGACGGGTGCGAGTTCCTTCACGTGCCACGAGCCGACAACGAGCAAGCTGACGCCCTGGCCCGGATCGGCTCCACCCGGCAGGCCATACCAGCCGGTGTCTCCCTCCAGTGCCTGCGCAAGCCGTCTATCAAGCCTTCGCCGGAATCCAAGTCCATCTTCATGCCGGCTGACCCCGGAGCAGTCGGATCCGTCTCGGGGACTTCAGCAGTCGGCCCGGGGACTTCGGCAGGCGGCTCGGGGGCTGCAGCACTCGAACCCAGCCCGGGGGCTGCGACAGTCGGCCCGGGGACTTCAACGACGCAGCAAGCAGCGGCCGGCTCCGACCCGCCGCCTCCCAACCCGACCGCCCTGGTACCAGTTGCCGTCATGACAGTGGTAGAAGCACCATCCTGGGCGCAGCCCATCCTCAACTTTTTGGTGAGCAGAGAGCTACCAGCCGACGAGATTCTGGCCCGGCAGGTGCAACACTGGGCAGCAGCATACACAATAGTGAACAGAGAGCTTGTCAGGCGCAGCGTGACTGGTGTCTTCCAGCGCTGCGTAGAGCCAGAGTAGGGCATGGCAATCCTCAGAGATATTCACCAAGGTGAATGCGGCCACCACGCCGCCTCCAGATCCCTTGTCGCCAAAGCTTTCCACCATGGTTTCTTCTGGCCAACTGCTTTGGATGACGCCAAGGAGTTGGTCCGCAAGTGCAAGGGGTGCCAACGCTTCAGCTCGAAGCAACACCTGCCGGCTTCTGCACTCAAGACCATCCCCTCACTTGGCCGTTTGCCGTCTGGGGGTTGGACATGGTGGGTCCGTTCAAAACAGCACGCGGCGGCATGACCCATCTGCTGGTCGCCGTGGACAAGTTCACGAAGTGGATTGAAGCAAAGCCAATCAAGAAGCTGAACGGTCCGACTGCTATGACCTTCATCACGGATATCACCGTTCGGTACGGCGTCCCGCACAGCATCATCATCGACAACGGCACAAACTTCACCAAAGGCGCCTTGGCCCGTTTCTGCGTGACGCAGGGCATCCGACTAGACTTAGCGTCCATTGCCCATCCGCAGTCAAACGGCCAGGTAGAGCAAGCAAACGGCCTCATCCTGTCCGGCATCAAGCCCCGACTGGTCGAGCCACTGGAGCGTTCGGCGGGCTGCTGGATCGAGGAGCTGCCGGCCGTCCTTTGAAGTCTCCGAACTACGCCGAACAAAGCAACTGGCTTCACTCCCTTCTTCCTCATGTACGGGGCCGAGGCTGTCATCCCAACTGACATCGAGTTTGACTTGCCTCGCGTCACCATGTACACAGAGGCGAAAACGAAGGAGGGGCGAGAAGACGGCGTCGATTTGCTGGAAGAGGCCCAGCTGCTGGCACTTAGCTGGTCCGCCATCTACCAGCAGATCCTGCGCCGCTACCATAGCTGGAAGGTCAGGCCACGATCCTTCCGTGAAGGGGACCTTGTGCTCCGGTTGATCCAGCGAACAGCCGGCCAGCACAAGCTCTCGGCTCCTTGGGAAGGGCCTTTCATCATCAGCAAAGCCCTGGGCAATGACTCCTACTACCTCATCGATGCACAAAAACCCAGGGCACGCAAGAGGGACAATTCCGGCAAAGAGACGGAGCGCCCATGGAATGCAAATCTTCTCCGTCGATTTTACAGTTAATGCAGTATGTACCACGCTACCTTTTGTATTAAGCAAAGACAACAGGTCCCCCGAGGCGCACTTGAGGGCTACCTTTTTATCTATATGATGAGCTTTGCCTATGAATGTATTATTTCATTCTTTTGCCCTGCACCGGGTCTGGTCAGCCGGCCCAGGGGCTCGCTGCCTTGACCTAAGCTGGCACCACCCACAGTCGACCAAGTAGTGTGCCGACATCTAAGCCCTCTCTTGCCTTAAGCTACAGCTTGCAGCGTGACTGTCCGGCTGGCAAGAGCTAAAGGCAGGAAATGATGTCCACACGAAAAATGACTAAGGAAGAACGCCAGTATAGCCCAAGCCGGCTACTCGCTTCACCCGTCCGGCTGCCCAGCAGCCGGCCGACCGGCTTCTCGCTGGACTAGCTACGCTCTAGATGGCTGAAGTAACTTGTCTATCCTAAACGGCCAAGTCCCTGACCTGGCCACAGACCGTAGCGCGGTTATCCGGCTGGCAGGGCGGCAGCCAAAGGAAGGCAGCAAGAGAAAAAAGCCAAATAGTGACGATGACATCTACCTAGGATAGGGTCATGGGCCTGACCTAGATACCCTACCCAAGGACACTGCCCTAGAATCAAAGACATACGAAGTTCTACAGAATATACCGACTGAAATCACCCTGAAGTGTAATCCACTAGACGGCAGATTCCACTCGGATATCCCAATTCCACTCGACTTGATCATTACACTCGACCAGACAAAGAAATCACTCAGAGCATAAAAGGCCTACAGTCACCTCAGGATGGCAACGGTCAGGCATTCACTCCGTAGTCATAAAGATCATTAATAGCAAGCGTTACCAGTAACGCCCCTATCTTAACTCACATTGAACCCTGTGTAACCGAGGGCTGGAGGGACCTGGCGCACTCTATATAAGCCACCCCCCCTCCTCTGGCACAAGGGTTCACACCCCCTGTAACTTCCACACATATTCAGTCGACAAGCCTCCGCGGCACCGAGACGTAGGGCTGTTACCTCCTCCGAGAGGGGCCTGAACTCGTAAACTTGCGCGTACAACCTCGCCGTAGCTAGGATCCTGCCTCCTCCTACGTACCCCCTACTCTTACTGTTAGACTCATTCCCATGACAGTTGGCGCCCACCGTGGGGCCGGCGTCTGAGCGACTTCCGGTGAGGTTGCAAATTTCGTTCTCCATTAACATGGTTTCCGGCGGTGGCTTGGCTTTGGGTCACGAGATCCGTCTCGGCGCGCTTGTCTTCATCGCCGATGACTCCGCCTGGCTTCAAGAAGCTCCCCTTGACGTCGAGGCCCTCCCCATCCGCGGGGCGGCGCACTTCCGTGTGAGTGCCTATGGCGTCCTGCTGCGGCAGCCATCGACTTAGTATCGGTCGGCTCCCGTGGCGTCTTCACTCCCCGTCGTCTGCCGTCGCAAGCGATCCGGTCATTCGCGGCTCCGGCGGTGGGTGAAGCATGCGGTGGCTCGTCAGTCGACCACCCCGCAAGTCGCGGTGCTCGAGCCCGATGAATCCCTATACGGTTTGTTTGATCTGCCAGCTGGCCACTCGGATTCACTTTCTGAGTGCGAGAGCAACGATCCAGCGGCGGAAGTCCTCATGGTTGACTCCCATTGCAGTCCGCCTGGATTTTGTCGCGGCGGCGGCGGCAGCGGTGGCCCATCACGCGATCATGATGAATATATTCCCGAGGCCCTCACTGCGGAGCAGAGGGAAGAGCTGCACCGCTGCAACGTCCAGGCGCTCCAGACCCCCATCGTTGGGTGACCTCCGAAGCTCGGGCTTTGGAGGTTGCGCGCTTAGCCACCTTGGCTAAGCGGGCGCGTCTGGAGAATCTCCAGCAGGCACTCGACGAACACGCCCAGAGGAAGATCCCTAGGTCCAGTCAACGTCAGCAAAAGTTGTTTCCGACTGGACCTCGAGAAGAAGTTCAGGTATACCGTACTCCGATTCAAAATGTTGCAGCAGCTGCTCGTATCACAGATTCAATTCAGCCGTCTTGGTCAGAAGCTGGTAGAGGGCTGCAGCAGATCCAAGCGCTGCTCCGAGCAGCAGGGGAACATAATTCAGCTGTTTCTCAGTCGCACAATAGAATTCATAGCCGGTCTGTAGTTGCGGACATAGTTCAGTTGGCACATAGTCCGAGATCGCCTCCGCGGCGTGAAGATCGTGGTCACCGTCAGGATCAGTACCTGGGTCGAGGCCACGGACAGTATGATCATCGATATCCCCGTGATGACCACCGTCGAGTGCCTACGCCCCCTTCGAGGGGCGGGTCGTACGCGCCCCGGCGGTATGACGACATGCGCCCGTATGGTGACGAGCGGAGAGCCCCAGTCGACCCAAGAGAGCCTGGGTTTGATGCGAGGTCACTCCTCGTACAAGGTTTGGTTGACAGAGGCAGGGAAAACAGAGAAGGACAAGACAGAGACCGTCCGATTGGAAACAGAGCATTTGTTTCTGGGCCCGAGTGTTTCAGTAGAGCCATCCGAGCCGCTGAGATCCCTCCCAACTTCAGGTTGGCTACGGGCGTGAGCAAGTTCACCGGTGAGTCGAAGCCAGACACGTGGCTGCAAGATTACCATGTCGCAGTGCATATTGGTGGAGGCAATGATGATGTAGCCATGAAGCACCTCCCCTTGATGCTTGAGGGTTCAGCCAGAGCTTGGTTGAATCAGTTGGCCCCTAGAAGTATTTTTTGTTGGGAAGAGTTAGCCTGAGTGTTCATCAAAACATTTGAGGGCACCTACAAGCGACCTGCTGGGCTGACTGAATTGCAACACTGTGTCCAGAAGCCGGATGAAACTTTGAGAGACTTCATCCAGAGATGGACTACACTTCACCATACGGTGGAAAATGTGTCAGAGCACCAGGCAGTTTGCGCCTTCAAAGAGGGCGTCCGATACAGAGAGCTCAACCTGAAGTTTGGTCGTTCTGGAGATATGTCTCTAGGCCAAATGATGGAAATTGCCACTCGGTATGCTAACGGCGAAGAGGAAGATCGACTCCGCAGTGGCAAGGGAAAACCAGTCGGCCAGGATACTGGAGGTGGAAACACCAGTCGGAAGAAAAAACGTAAGGTCGAACCTGCAGGTCCCGCCGAGGCTGCAGTTCTGAATAAAGGAAAGTTCAAGGGAAAACCTAAGGGGCCGTGGGTTCGCAAAAAGGTGAAAGATCAGTCAGGTCAAGACGTCTTGGATTTGTGTGTCACATTCACACGAAGAAAGATGAAGAGGGTAACTTGATTTTGCCCAAGCATACCACTCGACAATGTCGACTCCTGATTCAGCAGTTCCGAGAGGGCCAGCCCAATGAGAAGGATTCTGATAAGGATGAAGAAAAGGAAGAAGATGATGTTTACCCTAAAGTCAATGCTACCTTGGTGATTTTTGCTGATGTCGAGAGCAAAAGTCGACTGAAAGTTGTCAACAGAGAAGTGAATATGGTTGCTCCGACAACTACGACGTACTTGAAATGGTCGAAAACTCCCATTACGTTCGACCAGTCGGATCACCCAGCGCACGTAGCTACTCTTGGGCGGCAAGCGCTGATGGTCGACCCAGTCATTGGGGGCACCCAACTGACTAAGGTCCGTATGGATGGTGGCAGTGGTTTGAACATTTTGTATGCTGTGACCCTCCAAGGGATGGGCATTCCGATGTCCAAACCCAGTGAGAGCAACATGAAGTTCCACGGCGTCATTCCCGGGAAGAAGGCAAAGTCACTCGGACAGATTGCTCTTGATGTGGTTTTCGGTGATTCCAAGAATTACCGCAAAGAGAAGTTGACATTTGAGGTGGTGGATTTCCACAGTGCCTATCACGCTATTCTGGGCAGGCCTGCATATGCTCGTTTCATGGCCCGACCATGTTACGTGTATCTCAAGTTGAAGATGCCCGGACCCAGAGGTGTGATCACAGTCACGGGGAATAGGCAGAGAGCAGAGGAGGGCCTTCAAAAAGGCTCAAAAATTGCTGATGAACAGATGGCAGCAGTCGAGATGGAAGAATACAAGAAAAATGCAGATCCGAGTGATTTGTTGCGAGCTAAGAAGCCTGCCTCGGAGTCCGCATTTCAGTCGGCCAATGAGACAAAACCTATCCACACTACTACAAAAACGGCTATAGCTAATATGGACATTAATGGCGCACCATGTATGTGGTGCGCCACTGCTATATAGCAGTGGCGCACCAGATATGGGTGTGCCATTAGTGGCCATGTTACTAATGGCGCACCTGGTGTGTGGTGCGCCATTACTAGTTTTGTCCTGGCCCCACACCCCTCCCCAGACTTAGCAGTGGCGCACCAGGGGAAAGTGCGCCATTACTAGTTTTAACTAGTAATGGCGCACCAGTAAGAAATGCGCCATTGCTATCTATACGTATGGCGCACCCCCTACCAGTGCGCCATTGCTATCACCCCTTATCCCCTCCCTCTCGTCACGTTCTCTCCCCTCCCCTTCCTCCTGACACACCCACCCACCTCCCTTGACTTTGATCTAGATCGGGAAGCCCCGGCCGCCCGCCTCTTCCTCTCCCTCCCGACCACGACGAGCCCCCTTCCCCCTCCCTCACACCAGATCCAGGGCATGGAGCCGTGGTGAGCTCCTTCCCCAACCCTCCTCACCGGATCCAGAGGAGAGCTGGTGACCACGTCCTCCGGCGAGGGCGTTGCTCCGGGGTGTGGAGGCCGCCGAGCTGCAGGAGGAGCTCCCCGCCACCCCAGATCCAGCCGCCACGACCATAGCTGGGCTTCCAGATCCTCATCGTCATTGAGCTGGCCCATGATCGATGAACGGCGGCGGATCCGGCGGCAAGGCCAAGGTGCCGCAGGCGATGGTGCCGGTGGAGGGTGGTTTCTTCTCCACGTCCACGCGCCGGGAGAGGAAGCAGCCTCCGCGTTGTTCTACACCAAGTTCGGCAATGGGGGACGCGCGGCCGTCCTCCTCCTCCTCCTCTGCATCCATGGCGCTCATCCCGGAAGGTACTACGCCTCTCCCGCATTAATCCTGCTTCTGAATCGATCTGCACAGCTGATTTTTGCCTATTGCTCTGTTTGCCTGCAGGGGAGGTACCGCTGGAGCTCTAAGGCGGCCCTGCGTCTCCTGCTCCTTCCCATGTACATGTTCATCCCAGTCTCTGACTCTCTGTCCAGACTTAACTACGTAGCGGCTACCTAGTATGGATATGATTACGAGCTAGCCGGATTGGATTATGTAGCCTACCTCAATGCTTAATTAGTCTGGCGGTTTGTTGCACGCATACATGCATGCATCATGGTAGAGAATTGAAATCACTAGCTCTAGCTACTTCGTGGTTGAATGGTTTGCATTGAAGTGTACGATCAAATTCTGTACATCTAACATTTGATGAACTAGATGCAGCTTGCTTTTGATTCAGATGATTTATATCTGTGTATGATGCGTTAAAAAATATCTCTGTACGAGTCCTGCGCAGGTCATCGTTGGAGGAGAGGATGATGGTGAAGCAGCAGAGGATGATGGTGCCCGGCCATGGCGAGCGAGGAAGCCCCAAGATTGATAGGTGGCTCCCTCCTGTCGTAAGTTCAGATGTCGCACATCCTGTATGTTGTGCAAATCGGAGAGATCCAGAATGCTTTTCTCATGTATTTTTGTTATCTCAGGTATGGATTTGGGGCGTATTTCAAGCAGGTAATAACCTACTCTGATGCTTTCGCTCTAAGAGAAAAGTGTGCCACCCCTATCCTCAAGCAAGTAATAATTAATCATTTATGAGCTGATGGACAACAATTACTCTATTCTTCCACCACTGCATCACTCGATCAAATGTCATCATGTATCAATGATGTGAATATGTGAAAAAAATCGTCTGTGCTCTGTTTTCTTATTTGGATGAAAACCAGGCAGTGTAGTTATTTTTTATAGTTTATACACATACTGCACTGTTAATTAAAGGTTGTAACCTCACTGTCACGCTAATGGATGCAAAAAAGAAGAGTGGTAGTACTATCAATGGTTCAGTCAGCGCCTCAACAATGTCTGCACTACTTCTGATATTGTTTTTCAGTAGCTTTTTTCTGCACCTTTTTCTTTCAGTTCTTAGTGCTGCTGCCCCATAAACAAATTTTTTTAATTTGACTGTACATTCAAATGAAGCCTTTGTTAAGTATACACTCCAAAATTCAGTTAACAGTAGCCTAACTGAATTTTCTGTTTCTGAATTTATAAACTCACTTTATATTCAGTTTATAAATTAACAGTAGCTTCAAAATTAAGTATCATTCGCATGGATCAACTGTTATTTTATTTTGTGGAGGATAAAGTTCAGATCATGAATAATGGCATTACAAGTGAACTTGGCACAATTACACATGTCCTGAACCTCATAGAATCTGACACTAGCAAGTCTTCATTGGCATGCAAGTACTACTTTTACATTGTCATGATAGGAACAATTAATTTGACATGTATCATTGGTACTGCTAAAACATTTCGTTCATGTTTCAACAAATTTGGTGAAGACCACTTCATATGTATTTTGCATATATGAATTATCTCCTGTTGCTTTCTAAGATGTTAGTTCTTTCAGTTCTAGCCCTCCTATCTTTAATTCCTGGCTGCTGGACTACCTGCAGGACAACGAGTTCATCTGCGGCAGCTATCGCTGTGAGCAGTCCGTCTGCGACGCGCTCCGCAGCGTCTTCGCCGGGCACAACGAGATCCTCAACGTCTGGAAGTAAGTCGCCGGCCATCTGTTTCCTGATGAATTTTCTTTCTAGCTCAATGTGATCGGATCTGACTAGTACGTTAAGATTTGCTCTTGTTTTCTTTTCAAATAGTACTAGTAGTCTATATTCCAGCTGTGTGACTACCTGTAGCCACTTGAACCGATGAGAATTCTTCAAGCCTACCTATAGCCACTTGAACAGATGTCTATCTCAGATCTGCTCATCTAAAAAATCCAAGTGGAGTAGTATACTGGTAGTATAGTATAATAATATTATCAAAAGGTAAATGCCCTGATTATTTAGCTCTGTCAGATAAATACTTGTCGAAAGTGGGCTCCTATCAAAATTCATTTCCATTAGAATCTTACTCATACAATATTCACACCATGTAATTCTGGAAATATATGCTCATATCTAGTTCTGCATAAAAAATGACAGTATTGACATGTTATAAATAGTTTATTTGTCTTTCTCTTTATTTTGTTACATTTTGCAAGGATAAAGTGAAGAAAAAGAAGAAAAGATTACTAGAAGATTAGTTTTAGGGTTTTCTTTTATTTCCTTGCAATTTTCCTTTTATTGGATACTTGTAAAGACATTGTAATATTCTTACTATAATAAAAATTATGATTCTATTTCATTTTTTGTTTTTAAATTATTTTTCCTTATAGGTTGTTTTCTGTAAATTTGGATTTTTTTTTGTTTTCCAAATACATTACTAGTGGCGCATTTAAGCCCTTATTAGTGGCTCACCTTCCTTTATTACTAGTGGCGCACCTATAAGGCTATTAGTGGCGCACCTGGAGGGAATACCAGTGGAGCACCTAAGGGTTAGTAGTGGCGCACCATGTGGTGCGCCACTGGTATTTGGATTACCAATGGCGCATCAAAGGTGCGCCATTACTAACAATTACTAATGGCGTGTTAATAATGGCGCACCCATAGTGCGCCATTAATAGCAATATGTGGTGCGCCACTAATAGCCTTTTTTCTAGTAGTGCCATATTCACCCGGAAGACCCCACTGCTGCTCCAACTCACATCTCAACAACACTCGACAACAAATAGGAAGCCGCGCTCATCCAGTTCCTCCGTGAGAACTGGGACATCTTCGCATGGAAACCATCTGACATGCCAGGTGTATCCAGGGGGCTGGCTGAGCACCGTTTGCGTGTCGACTCAAAGGCAAAACCCGTCAAGGAACATCTCCGTCGGTCCGCCGCGGAGAAGAGGAAGGTGATTGGTGAGGAGGTGGCTCGGCTCCTGGCAGCTGAGTTCATCCGTGAGATATACCACTCCGAGTGGCTCGCCAACGTCGTCATGGTCCCCAAGAAAGATAAATCACTTCGTATGTGCATTGACTTCAAGCATATCAATCGGGCCTGCCCGAAAGATCATTTTCCTCTCCCCCGCATTGATCAGATTATCGACTCGACTGCGGGGTGTGAGCGTTTGTCATTTCTGGATGCATATTCCGGGTACCATCAGATCCGACTGTTTGGACCCGATGAAATAAAAACAGCCTTTATCACCCCTTTCGGGTGTTTTTGCTATGTCACCATGCCTTTTGGTCTCAAGAATGCTGGCGCCACATTCATGCGCATGATCCAGAAGTGCCTGCTCACTCAGATCAGTCGGAATGTGGAAGCATATATGGATGACATCGTGGTCAAGTCACGCAAGAGTTCCGACCTGCTGGCTAACCTCACTGAAACATTTGCCAATCTGAGAAGATATGATATCAAGCTGAATCCATCCAAGTGCACGTTCGGAGTTCCTGGAGGAAAGTTACTTGGTTTTCTTGTTTTCGAACAAGGAATCGACGCAAATCCCGAAAAGGTTGGTGCAATTCTCCGAATGAAACGCCCTGTGCATGTGCACAACGTTCAGAAGCTTACAGGTTGCCTTGCTGCTCTAAGTCGATTCATTTCTCATCTCGGTGAAAAGGCACTGCCTCTTTACCGACTGATGAAGAAATCTGATATGTTTGAGTGGACTCCTAAAGCCAAAGCAGCGTTTGAAGAACTCAAAGCCCTGCTTTCCACCCAGCCGGTGCTCGCTGCCCCAATCAGCAAAGAGCCTCTACTGCTATATATTGTAGCTACCGGGCAAGTCGTCAGCACAGTGCTCACGGTCGAGCGAGAGGAAGAAGGAAAAGCCAACAAAGTTCAACGCCCCGTGTATTACATTTCCGTAGTCTTGACTCCGTCCAAGCAAAGGTATCCGCATTACTAGAAGCTTGTCTACAGAATTTATCTGACCACAAAGAAAGTTGCACATTACTTTGCAGACCACTCGGTTTCAGTCGTCAGCGACGCTCCATTATCAAAGATTTTGAATAATCGAGATGCAACCGGTCGAGTGGCTAAGTGGGTGATTGAACTTCTCCCTCTGGATATCAAGTTTGAAGCGAAAAAGGCAATTAAGTCCTAGGCAATTGCAGATTTCCTGGCCGAGTGGAGTGAGCAACAGTAGCTAACTCAAGTTCACTCGGAGCACTGGACCATGTTCTTTAACGGATCTAAAATGCTGAATGGCTCTGGTGCTGGAGTGGTTCTGGTGTCCCCAAGAGGCGACAAGCTCTGTTACGTCCTCCAGATTCACTTTGATTCCTCCAACAATGAAGCTGAGTACGAAGCACTTCTGTATGGGTTGCGTATGGCCATCTCACTCGGCGTCCGTCCCCTGATGGTTTACGGCGACTCAGATTTGGTGGTTAATCAGGTGATGAAGGAGTGGGATATCAGGAGCCCTGCTATGACGGATACTGCAATGCAGTGAGGAAATTAGAAAAGAAGTTTGAAGGGTTATAGCTCCACCACATACCCCAACTCAAGAATCAAGCAGCTGATGATCTGGCGAAAATAGGTTCCACTCGGAAGCCTATTCCTAGTAATGTGTTCTTGGAGCATCTCCGCACCCCGTCAGTACAAGAAGATCCCTTTACAGAGGAGCCCCCACAACCAATAAGTGCTACCAATCTGACTGAGGTCGAAGTGCCGGCAGTAGTCTACTTAATCATGGAGATTGTGGTAATCACCCCCGACTGGACTGTGCCGTATATTGCATATTTGCTCAGGCAGGAGCTTCCAGAAGATGAAGTTGAAGCGCGTCAAATCATCCGCAGGTCAAAAGCCTTTACAGTTATAGGTGGACAGCTTTTCAGAGAAAGTGTAACTGGCATGGCTCAGCGATGTATCTCTCCAGAAGAAGGTCGACTGATCTTGAATGAGATTCACTCGGGAACCTGTGGTCACCATGCGTCCTCTCGGACCATCGTGGCTAAAGCATACCGAGCAGGATTTTACTGGCCACGGGCAAATGAGATGGCGAAAGATATCGTCAACAAATGTGAAGGCTGCCAGTTTTACTCGAACATGTCCCACAAGCCCGCATCGGCCTTGAAGACTATTCCACTCGTCTGGCCATTTGCTGTTTGGGGACTGGACATGGTTGAGCCCCTGAGGACCGGCAGAAGCGGCTTCACCCATCTGCTCATGGCAGTCGACAAGTTCACTAAGTGGATTGAAGCCAAACGCATCAAGAACCTCGACTCAAGCACAACCATCAGTTTCATCAGAGAGTTAATATTCAGATATGGAGTTTCGCACAACATTATCATGGACAACGGCTCAAACTTTGATTCCGATGAGTTCAGAGCTTTCTATGCTTCCCAAGGCACTCGAGTCGACTACACATCTGTTGCGCACCCGCAGTCGAATGGGCAAGCCGAAAGAGCAAATGGTTTGATCCTCCAAGGGCTGAAACCCCGAATGATGCGCGACCTCAAGCATGCAGCAGGCGCTTGGGTGACTGAGTTCCCATCCGTTCTATGGGGATTGAGGACAACTCCCAACCGGTCGACTGGTCGAACTCCTTTCTTCATGGTATATGGGGCTGAAGCTGTGCTTCCGAGTGACTTGCTCCACAATGCGCCCCGAGTAGAACTCTTCTTAGAAACCGAAGCAGAGCAAGCACGTCAAGACGCTGTTGATCTTCTGGAAGAAGAGAGAGAGATGGCCTTGATCCGGTCTACCATCTATCAGCAAGACCTTCGTCGATTCCACGCCCAAAATGTCAAAGGTTGAGCATTTCAAGAAGGAGACCTTGTGCTCCGAGTGGATCAGCAACGCCCTCATAAGCTCGCCCCTGCCTGGGAAGGCCCCTTCATCGTCACCAAGGTACTCCACAATGGGGCATATCACCTTTACAACGTGGCCAAGAAGAAAGACGAGCCGTGCTCCTGGAATGCGGATCTGCTCCGCCGCTTTTTCACCTAAACACTCGGATCGTCGACATGTAATAAGAATAGTTTCAGATTGTTTATCAAAGACATGATTTCCGCAGTCTCATAAATGATTGTTATCGCATAAACGTGTGTTCAAATCCCCCAGTGGGTGACTTAGCTGTGAACCTATTTTGCCTAAGTTACAAAAAACATCCCGAGTGAAGAGCAACCCTCTCACTCGGGGGCTTAGCTGCGAACCTATTTCACCTAAGTTACAAAAACAAACTCCGAGTGAAGAGTAACCCTCTCACTCGGGGGCTTAGCTGCGAACCTGTTTCGCCTAAGTTACAAAAACAAACTCCGAGTGAGAGCAACCCTCTCACTCGGGGGCTTAGCTGCGAACCTGTTTCGCCTAAGTTACAAAAACAAACTCCGAGTGAGAGCAACCCTCTCACTCGGGGGCTTAGCTGCGATCCCGTACTCGCCTAAGTTTCACAAACACTCCGAGTGAAGAGCAACCCTCTCACTCAGGGGCTTAGCTGCGACCCCGTGCTCGCCTAAGTTTCAAAAACAAACACTCCGAGTGAAGAGCAACCCTCTCACTCGGGAGCTTAGCTGTGACCCCATACTCGCCTAAGTTTCACAAACACTCCGAGTGAAGAGCAACCCTCTCACTCGGAGGCTTAGCTACGATCCCGTACTCGCCTAAGTTTCAAAGCAAACTCTGAGGGGCTTAGCTGCGATCCCGTACTCGCCTAAGTTTCAAAAACAAACTCCGAGTGGAGAGCAATCCTTAAACTCGGAGGCTTAGCTGCGATCTCGTACTCGCCTAAGTTTCACAAACACTCCGAGCGAAGAGCAACCCTCTCACTCGGGGGCTTAGCTGTGACCCCGTGCTCGCCTAAGTTTCAAAAACAAACTCCAAGTGGATAGCAACCCTCTCACTCGGGGGCTTAGCTGCGAACCTGTTTTGCCTAAGTTACAAAAAACACCCCGAGTGAAGAGCAACCCTCTCACTCGGGGGCTTAGCTGCGATCCCGTACTCGCCTAAGTTTCAAAAGCAAACTTCGAGTGGAGAGCAATCCTCCCACTCGGGGGCTTAGCTGCGATCCAAGATTCGCACCCTGAGCTGCGCCACAAGTACAATGTCAACTCCGAGTGAAGAGCAATCCTCTCACTCGGAGACTTAGCTGCAATCCAAGATTCGCCAAAGTCAAAAAATCCAAGAACATTGGAGATAAAGCAACTGTGTTCGAATAAAGCAACCAAGTACGGATAAATCCCGTAAAGTTCAGAACCGCAAACAGAAGTACTCGGGCGCCAGGCCCGAAGGAGTTTTAATGATTACAAAATCACTCGGCATTCCGAGGCAAATAAAATCAGGTTATCAAGTTTTTCACTCGGCGGGAGGAGGACTTGCTGGCTTGACAAAAGTGTCCAAGTCAATATCGTCTGCGATGCGAGTGGCTGCGTCGATGAAGGTCTCCATGAAAGACTGAAATTGAAGCTTCTTGGTGTTTGCCACCTGAAGAGCTTTCAACTTTTCCTCCTTGGCGTCCTTGCAGTGAACACGAACAAGAGATAGAGCAATGTCAGCACCGCAGCAAGCAGATGACTTCTTCCATGCCTGCACTCAGTCAGGGATGTCATTGAGTCGAGTCATCAGTGACTCGAGATCATTCTGAAACACATCTTCTGGCCATAGCTCCTTGTTGATCCACGACAATGCCACTTTCAGTCGGGCGAGATAGTCCAAGACACTGGCAAGGCAGGATTCTAGTCGCAGCATGTTCATGGCAGCTTCATCCTTGACAGGGGAGTTGATGGGGTCCAGTCCTGTCTCGATCCGCCCGGTTTCTTCCTCGAAGTTTTGACAGAATTCTGCTTGGAGTGAAAAATAGTGAGTTGGCAGCAACATTGTGGAGGAGTTTTGAATCCAGTCGGATGAAGCATAATACCTTCGAGCATGAGGAACATTTTCTTGGCAAGACCTCCCAGATAAGCTTCTAGTTCATCTCTCTTTCGAGTGAGAACATCCACTTTTTCAGCTAAAGCCACCTTCTCCTCATTCAGCTGCACAGCTTTTTTCTTCGCCTCATCAACAACAGTCTTCAGCTTGGCGTTCTCCTCTTCCAACTTTCCGACTGAAGCCAGCTTCCTATCAGCAAGTTCAGTCTTCTCATGCGCCGTCTTCTGCGCCGCTGCCAGATCAAGGTCCTTCTGCTCCAAAGCCTGCTTCATTTTGTCTAAAGAAATAACATTCCTCAGACGAGCTTGGAGTGGACGGTTTTCACTACGCACATCTGTTCGAGTGGAATCACTCGGTTCAAAAGATGGAAAGGAAAAATGACAAGGTGTATAGTCAACAAGTTATTACCTCCCATGACAGCTACTTCATCCTGGGCTTTCTTCAAGTTCTTTTTGGCAAGATCCAGGTCGAGTGTGAGTTGGATCTTCTCCTTCTCCAAATCAGCATACTTGGTCCCAAGTTCACAAGATTTCTGCAATCAACAACGAGACAAATCAGTCGATAGAAACGAAGTTCAGTTACTTCCGAGTGGAA
Organism: Thinopyrum elongatum; assembly: GCA_011799875.1. Lineage (NCBI taxonomy): Eukaryota > Viridiplantae > Streptophyta > Magnoliopsida > Poales > Poaceae > Thinopyrum > Thinopyrum elongatum. Next base: position 133,725,155 of record CM022302.1, read on the forward strand.
AAGTGCAAGATCAAATCGCTATAGCAAAAAGAGTTCTAAGACTGCTGCTGAATCAAACATTCAACAGCAGTCTCAGGGACTACACCCAGTGGGTGCACTTAGCATGCCCCCACTGGTTTGATTTCCCACTTGGCATGGTCTGCCCAGCCCGAGTGGAAGGAGTAAAAAAACACATTTGTTCTCAGACCACCGTCGACTGCCCGCAGTCGACCGCGGTCTCGAGGACTACACCCAGTGGGTGCTCTCAGCGTGCCCCCACTGGACCAAGATCTCACTCGACACGACCTGTCTAATTCGAGCGAAAGAGCTACACAGCTACAGAAAACACCCAGTGGGTGTACAGATGCAAGGTGCAAACCAACATCTTACGAATAATAAAGCAGTAGTTTTCAGATGGCATATCCTAACAGAGCAAGAATCAAGCTAGAAAGTCAATCGAAAATCAACTTACAATCCCACTTACTCAGACATTAGCTTGAAGAGCAGAGCTGGCATCGTAGGCAGCCTTGCTGGTGTCATACACCACCTTCAGTCGGTCCATCATTAGACCTGCCTGGATCATAGCTTCTTTGGCAGCTCCCACTTGGTCCTCCAGGATGTGATGCAGAGTAAACGGAACGGATGAGGGAACCGATGACGTGGGCGGTGCAGTTGGAGCTTGAGGTTGTACAATCGGGTCGGGAGCCTGGGCAGTCGACGCCGAAGGCTGGTCAGTCGACAAAGGATCAGCAAAAGAGATAGTAATCCGTACTGGATTGTCAAGTTGCTGAACTACAGGCTCAGATGCCGGGCGAGGCACTGTGCTGGCAGGCACCCTCCTGCTCAAAGTCCTACCCCTTCTCCCTGTATTCCTTTGAGGCACTTCTTCATCATCATCATCGTCCAGAAGCTGGATAACATTTGTCGGCACTGCAAAACACTCGACAGAAAGGTTTCAGTCGCCCACCAAAATAGTCGCCGGAGCAAAAGCATGGCTGTGGGATCGTACCTGCCTGAGAAGTGGCCGCGTCTGCGGTCTCCGCGTCACCCCGATCCTCGTCGATGTCCATGGATGTTGCAGAAGTAGCAGCACTGAAAGTTCCAAATTTCACTCGGTCAAGCTAGAGAAGAAGTTCACAATGGAAATGAAAGACAAAGAAAAGAAACACTTACGCTGAAGCAACAGGCACGACCACTTTGATACTGGGCAGCGCCTTCCGGGGTTTCGGTGGAACAACCTTGGCCTGCTTCGCGGCCTTCTTCGATGGGTCTGGAGTTGAAGTCCGAGTGCGCTTCGAAATTTTTGCACTCGGTGGGACCGCTTTGCCACGTCCTCCCGCAGGGTCCTGGGACTGCTTGGAGCGTCGTTCAGAGCGAGACGGTGAGTCGACTTCCTCACTGCTGCCAGAGTCCTCGCTGTCATCCTCGCTATCATTTGCATACTCATAGTCAGCGCTTTCTCCATCACTCTCTACTCCTTCTTGGAACTGCTCCCCATTCGGCATCGAGTACATCTTGGTGAAAACCTACAAGACACAAGTAACAAGTATCAGTCAGATTTCAAGACAGTTGCATATCAAAGAAGTTATAAACACTCGACTGAAAAGGTCTGACCTCCCCGGGTGCGTTCTGGGCGTCGAATGAAAAAATCCTCCTGGACCCTCGGGGTTTATCCTTGTTGCCAGTAATGCGCCAGAGCCACTGGGCCACTGTCTCCTCGTTAACCTCCTCCGGGTGGGTTCGAGCGGTGTCTCGTGGACCCGAATACATCCACGTGGGGTGGTCACGGGCTTGCAAGCGCTAGATCCGTCGACTGAGGAATGCCTCCAACAGATCCTTACCCGTCACTCCGCCTTGAACCAATGCGAAGACCGTGTCAACTAACACGGACACCTCACCCTTCTCAGCCGCAGTCACTTTTAGTGAAGATAGCTGACGGACCCTATCTAGAGTGAAAGGGGGAAGGCCGGTCGACTGATCGGGAGTCGGGATGTCTTTTCAGTAAAACCAATCGACTGCCACCCTCTAACTGACTCAGGAAAAGTCATGGGCGGAAAAGTACTCCTACCTCTCATTTGGATCCTAACCCCCCCGCACATTTGGATCACGTGCGTCTTTTCGTCATCCGGGTTAGCTTTCTTTACCGACTGAGATCGGCAAGTGAAAATATGCTTGAACAAACCCCAATGCGGCTGGCACCCCAGGAAGTTCTCGCACATGGAAACAAATGCGGCAAGATACGAGATTGTGTTGGGAGGAAAGTGGTGAATCTAAGCACCAAAAAATTTCAAAAAACCCTGAAAGAACGGATGCGGGGGCAGGGAGAAACCTCGCTCGACGTGGGTGGTGAGGAGGACGCGCTCACCCTCGCGCGGCTGAGGCTCGGATTCCCCCTCCGGCAACCTCCAGGACCCGTAAGCAATCAAGCCATCGGAGGCAAGATTCTCAAGGTCTTCCTGCACGACGTTCGAGCGGATCCAGTCCCCCTGGATCCAACCAGGCGGCAGACCGGACCGCGACGACGACCCCCTCGCTGTCTTCTTGCCCTTCACCGCCGTCGCCGACTTCTTCGCGCGCTCCAGGGCCGCGGTCTTGTCCTTCACCATGGCGGCGGAGCTCAAGAGGGTTTGGCAGAGGGGCGGAGAGCAGGGAGATGCAGGACAGAGAAGAAGAAAGAAAGGGGAACGAATGAGATGTACGATGCCTCGCATTGGCAATGGCGCGTTTTATGGACCCGCTTCCGAGTGGCTGACCGGTGGGCCCGAGCAATCTTATCACATCCCGCAACAGGCGCTGGCTTGATACGTGGGGAAAAAGGCAGCACGAAGATCGAGGAGTCCCTATTTACTCGCTCTGCTTACTGCGCCACGCCCTGTCCCGCGCGCTTCTCCAAAATTTTGAATCCCGTGAGATCCGGGAACCGTAGAGCAGTCAATCGCACCAAAGATATCAAACCTCAATTCACTCGGAGATTCGCAGCATAATTCACTCGGTGATCTCAGAAGCCAGAATCGATCAAGGCGACTGATGCAGGGTTAAAGTACGAGTATGCTTTCAAGACCTCGAAGAAAGACCTCTGAAGCATTGAATCAAGTCGGAATCAATTTCAACCCTTCCTCACTCGGACATCAATCCATTCGGTGGCTAATGACGATGACATCTACCTAGGATAGGGTCATGGGCCTGACCTAGATACCCTACCCAAGGACAGTGCCCTAGAGTCAAAGACATACGAAGTTCTACAGAAGATACCGACTGAAATCACCCTGAAGTGTAATCCACTCGACGGCAGATTCCACTCGGATATCCCAATTCCACTCGACTTGATCTTTACACTCGACCAGACAAAGAAATCACTCGGAGCATAGAAGGCCTATAGTCACCTCAGGATGGCAACGGTCAGGCATTCACTCCGTAGTCATAAAGATCATTAATAGCAGGCGTTACCAGTAACGCCCCTGTCTTAACTCACATTGAACCATGTGTAATCGAGGGTTGGAGGGACCTGGCGCACTCTATATAAGCCACCCCCCTCCTCTGGCACAAGGGTTTGCAACCCGTGTAACTTCCACGCATATTCAGTCAACAAGCCTCCACGGCACCGAGACGTAGGGCTGTTACCTCCTCCGAGAGAGGCCTGAACTCGTAAACTTGCGTGTACAACCTCGCCGTAGCTAGGATCCTGCCTCCTCCTACGTACCCCCTACTCTTACTGTCAGACTCATTCCCACGACAAATAGAGCATAGGAAAAACCAAGCCAGAACCCGGCAAAAGCACAAGCTTGTGTGAGAATAAGATTACTTACATAACAAAAGGCACGTGGCCAGCATTCAACAGAGTTTGAATTACACACCCAGCGGGTGGAACTACGCACATTTAACTTGTTTGTTCAGAGCATAAGACAGAAAAAAAAACTTGAAAGACAAAAGAGCCGCCTAGGCCAAGGGCACTGCTGGTGGCGTGGACTGGTCGGCGGTGGCTGAGGCGCCGGCTGGTGGAGCGTCCGGATGCTGGGTCTCAGCCTAGTCAGCGTCGGCGATGGTTGACGCAGTCCCCCACTGAGGGAGTCCTGGATTAGGGGGTCCTCGGGTGTCCGGGCTATTTGATATGGGCCAGACTGATGGGCCGTGAAGATACAAAGTGGAAGACTTTCCCCCGTGTCCGGGTAGGACTCCCCTATGTGTGGATGGCAAGATTTATGTCCGGATATGTAATTTCCTTCCTCTATGAACCGACTCTGTATAACCCTAGGCCCCTCCGGTGTGTATATAAACCGGAGGGTTTAGTCTGTAAAGACAATCAGAATTCTCATAGGCTAGACAGCTAGGGTTTAGCCATTACGATCTCGAGGTAGATCAACTCTTGTAACCCCTATACTCATCAAATACAATCAAGCAGGACATAGGGTTTTACCTCCATTAAGAGGGCCCGAACCGGGGTAAACATCGTGTTCCCTTTGTCCCTTGTTACCTTCGATCCTCAGACGCACAGTTCAGGACCCCCTACCCGAGATCGGCCAGTTTTGACACCGACATTGGTGCTTTCATTGAGAGTTCCACTGTGTCGTCGGCAGAAGGCTTGATGGCTCGTTTGATCATCAACAACGATGCTGTTTCTGGGGAAACTTTCCTCCCTGGTCAACTTTTTGTGTTTGGCGGCTTCACTCTACTTGCCAATTCAACTGGTCACCTTGAGCAGATCGACAGCTACGCTCCTGGTCACCAGATCAGGTTCGGGAGCCTGAATTACATCGCTAATATCCGAGGAGATTTGATCTTCGAAGGATTCTTGGCCTCGACCGCCGCTCCTCATCTATATGAAGGAGGCCCATCGGATCCACCACCAGGCTCCATTCAAGGATCAACTATCATCCCTGCCCTGGCCTTAGATCCAGAGTGGACCACCCTGTCCGAAGACGGGAGTATGAACCCCACCGGACCCTCTCCTAGCACGGAGCTCCCTACCGGAGACCCAGAGGTGACCATATTATCGGCAGGCCTGGAATCAAACAGGGCCCTCCCTGTCATCGGGAAGCCGGACTCACCTCCGGATGTTAACTCCGAACTCTTGAGGCCTGCGTCCATTGAGCACAGTTGGGCGGCAATTTTCAGACCCAGCTCCGCAGGCTGTCAGTCACCCGTCCAGCTATCGCTCCTAAACGAGGCTCTGGACTTAATGCGATCTCTCGCCATAACAGAGGTATCACTTCCGAACTACGCCCAGCCCGGACTAGGGGCTGAGTGCGGGGAATTTTACATCCCACCCACCACCCACTTGATAGCCACTGTCGAGAAATTAACCGACATGCTAGACTACGCTTCCGAGGACATCGACGGCATGGACGATGATGTCGGAACCGAATCAGGCCAAAACCCACCCATCACTGGGCGTTGGACGGCCACTTCTACGTACGACGTGTATATGGTGGATACACCCAAAAAGGACGGCGATAGCGCTCAAGACCCGATCGAGGACAAGCCTGTCGAAGCACCACCCAAACGCCGACGTCAGTGGCGCCACTCACGACCGCGTCGCGAAAAGGAAAGCAATACTGGCACCGGAGACAATGACACTCCGGAGAACGCCAAAGACTCTGACCACCTCTGTGGCACCCCGGCTCAGAGTAAACCGGAACACCCCGTATTCCAGCCCAAGGACAAGTCTTCTGGAATACGGCACTGTTGGCATAGAACAAATCAGCTCTTTATTGCAATAGATATGGTTACAAAGGTACAAGGATTACATCGGCACGGCAACACTATGCCTGCCCAGGGTAGCTCTATGCTAACAGCGGAGTAACTCTCTCGGCAGCGGAACAATGACGACGGTGATGGACTCCACTTCCGCAGGGACTCTGGCTAGAACGCGTATCATAGATCGCAAGCACAGGAACCTCGGCAAGCAAGCAATCACGGCATGACCTGCAAACTGGCATGACACGCCAGGTGAGTACTTTGAATGTACTCGCAAGCTCACAGCAAACATCAGCATTAAAGCAAGACAACATCATAGCAATCCAAAATTAACCAGCATGGTTAACTAGCAAGGTAGCTACTGAAATGACTGCCGTAAGGTAAAGCGTATTAAATCCATACTTCAAATAATCTCAGGCTCCAATCCGAACCTGTACCAAGTCCAATCCCCAATCATGTGGTCATCCGACCACTCAACTCACAGCCATCTCATGGCTAACATATCAAATACCTGATTCCATCTGAACGACAAGTCTAACAAACTTACTCTCCTCTGGGTTGTCTCACAACCCTCAGAATACTCATGAACCACCGAGTACTTCTGATCATACGACGAGTTCTTCCATCATTATCATCACTACCATGGTTGACCACCTAGTGAGGTCTGGACGGACTGTCCAATACCATGGACACGGCTATTCGAATAGATTTTACACTCTGCAGAGGTTGCGCACTTTACCCACACTATGGAGCACTGACCTCGTGATCCCATTCGGGTGGATGAGCGTTGCTCCAACGAAACCTGCCTGACCCGTGACTCTCCCATCGTACCACCGGCAATCGCACTCCCTCGGAGTCAAGCCTTGGGTGGCCCCTTGTCACCTCGTGACACCTGCCACCGTCGTGGCCAAACTATACTGTCCCAAACGGGGACGCCGGCACAAAACTCAACTGGGCTCACAAGGTTATCGCCGCCTACCGGGCCAGGGTAGCGCGCACGCATAACCTTCCCTGTCGGGCAGTACCGATGAAAGAGCACGCGATCAGACCAAGTCAAGGCCGTCCCATACCGGCAAATGTGGTTGCATGGATAAGTCCGGACAGGTGACTCAAGGTCAACCATGAAATATCTAATCCTCGAACAATCTCTTTCATGGCTGACACTCCGATATCATAGCAATCCAATAACCAATATGCTTAAGCCACTGCTACCAATTCATCTCTACGAACTGCCGGATGAACTCCAAAATAATCATAGACATTGATCTCAACATCACAATATCAACAAGTGGGTAAGCTACTAGTCACTAATAATCCGGTACTCAACATGGTTGTCACCTATCCGAGGATTAACTCCAACATTGCATAATCCAATTCATTTCATAGATACTCATACTTACTGATAAAGCAAATAGTCAAACTATGACATTGCAATGCGATGATGCAGATGAGAGTTGTGGCTTGCCTGGGGATGAAGGGATACACCGGGGAGAAGTGCGGAATGGTCGCGGAAGTGATTGCCGGAAACAGTTCTCTCTCGGAGGGCTGTTTATGGGCAAGGGCAAAATGGTCATTTTCACAGTAGAACCACATTGTGAAAATGATACCAACACGACGGGCTCGACGAGACGAAGACGTGGGCGTTGAATTCACCTCGATCGGAGTTACGGCTGCGGAGATACGAGAGTTGGAAGATCAGGGACTAATCTATGAAAAGATCCTCACAAGCAGGTCCCTGGCGGCTAAAAGTAGAAAGCGTCTTCGGGAAGATTACGTTTTCTGAAAAGGAAAACGTATTTTCAGCCGCAATGGAAACAGAATACGTCTTCTAACTTCGAAAACGTATTCCATCAAAAACCGTCTCCACTTAACGCACCTGGGCCCGGGTCTAGAGCCAATGACGCATGGGGCCCACGGAACAGGGGAGGGGCGCTGGCGCTCGTCATCTTCCTCCTCCCCTCGCTCCCGTTCGTTCTCGAGCGGAACAGAACAGGGAGCAGAGGAGGGGCGCGGCGAGGGGGCCGGCCGGCTCCGGCGGTCTCCGGCCACACCGCGGGCACCGGCGGGACCGTGGGACCGTGCCTCCTCCGTCCAGAGGGTCGTCCGGCGCTGGGGATGAGTAGGGAGGCGGAGAGGGGTGGCGCCAGAGGAGGCCAGGGGCGGGCGGTGGTGGAGGAACTCGGTGGTGCGGCCAACTCCGGCAAGGGGAGATGGGGTGGGGCGGCTCGCCGGAAGGAGGGGAACATGGTGGAGGGCTCGGGAGGAGGAGAGGAGCGCGGGCCTGCCCGAATTTAGGCGGCGACCGCCGGCGACCAAGGCGGCAATGGCGAGCAGGAAGGGCCCCTGGCGCTCGGGCGAGTGGCTAGGGAGGGGTAGTGAGGTGAGGTGCAGCTGCTGGTGTGCTCGGGAGGGCTCGAAGTGGTCTATATATAGGTGAGCGACGAAGGGGGCCGAGCTTGGCCGCGGCGACGCGTGTGCTGGTGTCCCGGCGCTTCCAGAGCTTGCTTGGAGGAGGGGAGAAGCTTCCCGGACGGTCAGGGAGGGGCGGAGAGAGCTCAGGCAGGGTCGGGATGGCTCGGGAGAGCTCCATTGACCGGTCCCGTCGGTGACAGGGGGCGGCCATGTCACGGGAGCCGTCGTGTACTGCGGGGGAGGGGACGTGAGAGGGGGAGAGGGGTCCAGAGTGTGGGCGACGACGAAACGAAGCTGCTGGACATAACTAGGTAGCGAGGCCGCGAGGAAACGGCCGAGGCCGAGGACCCCATTGCACAGAGCGCCAGTACTGCACATTGGCTGCGTGGTCACCATGTGCACTGGTGTACACGGTGCACTCTGTTGCCTAATTCGTTGTCTAGCAGCAAGTCCTTGATCCTCAAGGCATTCTGGAAGTGAAATATCATCTAAAGAAGCCAGGAGTTGACAAGAGGAAGCTTGGTTACAATGCACTAGCAAGGTGTTTGATAAGATTTGAGGGGGATTGAGCAGGAACTAGACTCAGGGCTTTTATCTGCGAGTGATCACACACTAAGGTGGTCATCTCTGCAAAGTTGCAGTCCATTTGGATGAGGAGAAATAGCACTTGCAGTACAAATGACCACACTGGCCAGAATTTCAAATCTTGAAGTAGCACTCACATGGAGTAGCCACTTGAGCTAAAATTTTGTATAACATGAAGATTTGGTCATATGAGGATACTGTATAAATTTCATACCATTTGGATAAACCAAAGTGGTACTTCCTTCACACAGCACCCCACTGGACAGAATCTTAGGGAAATTCTAGGGAATTATTGGGTAGATGAATTGAGCCCAAATTTTGTGGAGAGGTGTTATATAGATAGGTTAATGTCCTGGTAAAATTTCAGGAGTTATGGAGCAACATAAAACATAGTTGCTTCACAACCCAGAATAATGACCAGAAACAAAGATTTGATGCTATGCTCACATAGATGATTGGATAAGGTTGAAACTTGGTGGAGAGTCATGATTCGAGCATATAAAGATACTTGCAAAGTTTCAACTCCTTTGGATACTCCTAGCTAGCACTTGCTTCACAAAGATTCCAGTTGCCCAGAAACTTTGGAAATTAGCCAAGGGAGATTTTATATCCAAATAAAGTTGAATTTTGGCATGTGGAAATGATATGGATAGGAAAGAGTGCACAAAAGGTTTGGGAGCAAGCAAGAAAATATAAAGGGTACTTGCTTCACAAACTGACAGCTGGGGCAGAATCAGAAAAGGAATATTTGGGAAATATTTTTGGGCATGGCAAGGAATATTTTGACATATCTGTATAAGATATGTCCCAAAGGATTTATGGGAATTATTTGAGAATTTTGGGAATGATAGAAATATGAGTTGCTTGACAACTCAGGGCAAACAGAGTTATTCCTTTAATAGAAAAAGGAATATTCCCAAGAAAAAGTATATTGGGAGTTGGTCCAAGATGGAAATGACAAGGTCTGGGGATGGTGTTGAAGTTGGCAAGCCACTCAGGAATAAAAATGAAGGGTGATCCATCCAGGTTGCAAGACTACTAAGCCACAAAAAGCGAATCCGGACCAAAATCAAAAGAAAAAGAAAATGGGCAAAATCCAGGGTGTTACAACCTCATCGAGCCTGCTATTGAGCAGGATGAGCGGGAAGAAGGACAATTCAACCCAGATGAACTTGTCGATCATGAGGATTCGGAGGCTAGTAATTATCTGCCGGCCTTCGAGGAGGATGATAGCCTCAGTAACGAAGATTTTATCGTACCAAAGGAACCCCTCGAGCAAGAAATCTTCAAGCGATAGCTCATCGCCACTGCGAGGAGCCTGAAAAAGAAACAGCAACAGCTTCAAGCTGAATAGGATACGCTCAACGATAGATGGACCAAGGTCCTAGCCGCCAAAGAATACGGCCTCGAGTGCCCAATAAAAAGCTACCCAAAGCGCAGGCTACTACCCCAATTCGACGACGAGGCCCTTGATCCAATTCCCTCAAGATGCAATCATGTTGATGAACTAGACCGACCATCACGTGGACGGGACAAAATGGCTAATTATGCCGAATACCAGCCCGCACCACCTCGCCGTAAAGGCAGAGAGGCAGCGGCTCTGGGCTACATGTATGAATTACGTCAGGACCTGAACAATAGAGCCGGCCAGACCAGATCAATCTACGGATCAAGGGGACGCGCTCCAACACGAGACAACAGCCATCAAGCCTGGCGCGACAAGCATCACCAAGTTCGGGCCGAGAACCGAACACGGATGTCATCCGAACTCTATCGTGATGTTCCCCGATATAGAGGCGCCACACACCCCATGTGCTTTACCGATGAGGTAATGCAGCACCAGTTTCCAGAAGGGTTTAAACCCGTAAAAATTGAAGCATACGATGGAATGACAGATCCCGCGGTATGGATTGAAGATTTTCTCCTCCATATACACATGGCTCGCGGCGACGATCTCCATGCCGTTAAATACCTCCCCCTAAAGCTAAAAGAACCAGCACGGCACTGGTTGAATAGTCTCCCAGAAAACTCTATTGGCAGCTGGGAAGACTTGGAGGATGCTTTTCGAGACAACTACCAAGGTACTTATGTCCGGCCACCGGACGCTGATGACCTCAGTCACATAGTCCAGCAACCCGGAGAGTCAACCCGCAAACTCTGGACTCGGTTCTTAATTAAAAAGAACCAAATCATCGACTGTCCGGACGCCCAAGCCTTAGCGGCCTTTAAACACAGTGTCCGTGACGAATGGCTCGCCCGACACCTCGGTCAGGAAAAGCCGAAGACTATGGCAGCTCTTACTGCACTTATGACCCATTTCTGCGTGGGCGAAGATAGCTGGTTAGCTCATAGAAGCAACAGTACCAGCGACCTTGGCACCTCTGAAGCCAGGGACGGCAATGGAAGGCCACAACGTAACAAAAACAAGCGTCGGAACAACAATGAAGAAACTGAAGATACGGCGGTCAACGCCGGATTCAGTGGCTCTAAACCCGGTCAGCGGAAGAAGCCATTCAAAGGAAACAGAGACGGTCGATCTAATATGGATAAGATACTGGATAGGCCTTGCCAGATTCATGGCACCCCCAACAAGCTTGCCAACCACTCCAACAGAAACTGCTGGGTTTTCAAACAGGCCGGTAAGTTAAATACCGAACACAAGGGGAAGGGGCCTCAAAGCGAGGACGATGATGAGTCCCATCCACCGAACACAGGGGGATAGAAGAAATTTCCCCCCGAGGTGAAAATAGTGAACATGATATATGTCACACATATCCCAAAGAGGGAGCGCAAGCGCGCACTAAGGGACGTCTACGCCGTAGAGCCTGTCGCCCCAAAATTCAACCCATGGTCGGCTTGTCTGATCACCTTCGATCGCAGGGACCACCCGACCAATATCTGTCATGGAGGTTCGGCGGCCCTGGTGCTCGATCCCATCATCGATGGATACCATCTCACTAGAGTCCTTATGGACGGCAGCAGCAGTCTAAACCTAATCTATCAAGACACTGTTCGTAAGATGGGCATTGACCCGTCAAGAATTAAGCCCAGCAATACTACCTTTAAAGGAGTAATACCCGGCGTGGAAGCCCGTTGTACGGGCTCCTTAACATTGGAAGTAGTCTTTGGTTCGCTGGATAACTTCCGAAGCGAAGACTTGATCTTCGACATTGTCCCTTTTCGCAGTGGCTATCACGCGCTGCTCGAACGAACTGCTTTCGCCCACTCCAATGCAGCCCCGCACTACGCCTACTTAAAGCTCAAAATGCCCAGACCGTGCGGCGTTATCACAGTCAATGGAAATACGGAGCGCTCCCTCCGTACTGAGGAGCACACCACGGCCCTTGCAGCTGATGTACAGAATGGCCTCATCAAGCCGAACAATTCATCGGTCATTAAGACACCTGACACTGCCAAGCGAGCCCGGTCCACTCTGCAGAACGACAGCTCAGTGAATCCAGAGCTTGAATAGCAGTTTTGCCTCCGCCGATCGCCCCATAAAACAGCGGCATGCGTACCGCACGTGCATAATTACGCTCTTAAAATACCTTGGGCAGCGACGGAGGCACACTGCGGAAAAGGTCTATAGTGCGGCTTGACCCTATTCGGACCTTAACCTTTTTTTTCTCTTTCTTTCTTTTTTTATTCCTCTTTTGTACTACAGGTTCATTAAAAACCTACCTACCCTACGGTCGTGCAAGGGCCCTTTTTGAGCCCCCCCCCCCTTTTCGTATAGATGACAATTGACCTCTCCTCTCAATGGATTTTTCACCAAGGGGAAACGGCGCAGACGTGCGGCAGGGCATCACTGGGGTCTTCAAGACTACCTTTTCTTTTAGGCCCTGTATAAAGCTTCCCCTCGTGTATAAATTCTCGGCATGTCAAATAGCCTTGATGTTCATGGCATTATCTGTAATAGCATGTCTTGACGTATTAATCAGGGTATAAAGGAAACAGTTGATCGCCAACTTTTGTTCGGTCTTGGTTTATTTTACCACCTGTGATCCCTCCTTGCTTCAGATTGCCACATATGCTTTGTTCCGGCCTAAATGCCGGGGGCTCTATCCGGCCATGCATATTTTCAAAAGTCCGAACACCTATAAGGTACTCTTTGGCGTCCCGAATATTGCATTATATGCATCAGCTCCGAATCATGTCTTTGTTCTATAGTTGGGTTGCCCGGCTCCTGTGATTACCACCTTACGTTCCGCTAGTTCGGCTAAGGTAGTAAAGGGAGAACTACTGCGATTGTGTTTCTGGTTCGTCCGGTCAAATACCTCAGTAGAGAAAGCCAAAACCTGACTGTCATGATACGGCGAGAGCTGGTCGGTGATTCGGTGACTTAATACAAATCCTTAGTGATTTACCCCATGTTATACGAAGGGCTGGTTTTCGCCCAGTCATGCGACAAAGGCACCCTAGTTCGGATTGCCGCATACGCACTAGGGGCTGGTACTTAGCCCCACCGTCAAACTCCTATGGCTAAGTGAAAGTCATAAAGCCGCATAGTCTGATTGCCTGGTTCATTGCGCGAACACCTCCTTTAGGGACCAAGATGTTGGATAAAGTGTGATCGCGCGCTCCACCGAACACCCCCGTAGCATCTACGAGGGGGCTGAAGCCGACGACTGGCAAACTTTCAGAATTAAAACGACCGCACAGGAGGAAAATAACTCAGGATAAAAGGCATAAATATATGACAAGCCCTGGTTCACAAAATAAAGTTTTTACAGCATGGATACATTTACTCAAACATCACGTCCTTTGAGCATTGGCCCTCTACTATTTGGGCACCCGCTAGGACATCTTCAAAGTATCTTTCCAGCTTGCGGTGGTCCTTGCCTTCGGGCGGGCCTGCGATCGCGATGTCGGTGTCCTTCATCTTTGCCTAGTGCATCTTGACATGAGCAAAGGCCATCCGCGCACCCTCTATGCACGACGAGCGCTTCACAACATCAACTCGAGGCAGCGCATCGACAAGTCGCCTCAACAAACTAAAGTAGCTGCTAGGAATTGGTTCGGCTAGCCAAAGCTGGACTATGAGATCCTTCATGGCCAAGCCGGACACCCTATGCAACTCCGTCAGCTGCTTCATCTGGTCATTCAGGGGCGTCGGATGCTCCGGCGCTAGGAACTGTGACCAGAACAGCTTTTTGGTCGAGTTCCCCTCCTGGGCTCGGAAGAACTGTGCGGCATCGGCGGCACTCCTCGGAAGATCCGCAAAGGCGTCTGGAGAACTCCACAGTCGAGTGAGCAAAGCATATCTTTGACCTCCAAATACACTCTACAAAAGAAAAGGCTTACCAGCCGCTATCTGTTTGGCCTGCCAGATCTCTTCACGAGCACTCCGGGACTCGACCCGCGCCTCTTTAGCCTCCTGGAGGGCTTTGGCGAGTTCGGTCGCTTGGTCCGAAGTCTTCTCCTCCGAGGCCTCACACTTGCAGATGGCGTCCTTCAGCTCTTGCTCCACTTCGGACACCCTAGCTTCGTGCTGGCGGCGGGCGGCCTGTTCGGTCTTTAGATCCGCAGCTGCTTTGTCAGTGGCTGCTTTATTCGCCTTCGCCTCCTCCTTGGCCTGAGCAAGGGCGCTTTTGAGGGTCTCGACCTCGGCCGCGCCAACTGCACACATAATCACAGCAGTACATGAGTTAAACTCTGAATTTACATATCAGATATATGCTCAAAGTCTTTAAAATACACGCATACCTTGCATCTCGTTGAATCGCTTGTTGATGCGATCTATTTCATCATCCGCCAGCTTTAGTTTCCGATTAAGTTCGGAAACTTCAGCGGCCTGGGCGGTTGCCGCGAACAAGGAAGCCTGTTATACAATAGAAAAGTACGTCACCTCTTTCGAATACTATGTGATCCTCTTTCCGGCTTTTTCAAAACCAGACAGAGTCTCAGGGGCTACTATCTATGCACAGGTATATCCCTTTATAAAAAGCGTATAGAGCATTACGTCGCATACCTCGAAGCCTGTCAGTAGGTTGGTGAAGGCTTCGTTCAGCCCGCTCTTGACGGACTGAACCTTCTCTACCACCACACCCATCAGGGTGCGGTGCTCCTCCATGATGGAAGCACTAATGTGCTTCCACAAGAGTATTCGGCGCCTCCGGATTAGTGGAGGCCGCCGTCAGAGCTGATGCTCCCCCCTCCTTCGAAGGGGGCTGCTTGCCTGACTCCAGAGCCACATTGGTCTCCGGAATGATGTCCGGCTAGGGGTCGGATTGATCAGGGCCCCGCTGTCGGTCACCATGGGGGTCGCCCCCCCCCCCCCCCCCCCCCCCATGTTCGTGGCAGCTGAGGTATCGCCCTCGGGCGCCTTCTCGGCAGCCTCGCTCGCCCCTCCGTGGCTAGTAGAGGTCCTTCAGGACAACACCTCGGTGTCATCCACGGTGATTGGCGAAGGGGCTCACGGTGGCGTCTCGCTCTCTGCCATCTCGGGCGGCAGAGAACTCCCGTGAGATAGTGAAGGGTTGGGGAGGTCGCGAGCAGGACTGAAAGACACACGGTATAATATGTTATATTATAAAAACATAAAGGACCGAAGACAACTAATAGACCCTTTGTTACTTACGATTCGGCCAGGGGCTTCACCCTGAGAAGTCTCTTGGGGACTGGTTCGGCCTCCGAATCCGAACCATCCGAGAGGGCTATCTTCCCCCTCTTGGGCGCCTCCTCCTCCGGGTCTGTGGAGGCCGCCCTCTTCTTCTTCTTCCCCCTAGGAGGGGAGTCGCTTTCCGCTTCCTCCTCCTCTTCTTCCTCATCTCCCTCATCATAGGAGAGGACTTCGGTCTCTCCGGACACGGTGTCCGAAGGGCCCTTGTGGCGGAGGCCACCTTTGGCTGTGGCACCCCGGCTCAGAGTAAACCGGAACGCCCCGTATTCTAGCCCAGGGACAAGTCCTCTGGAATACGGCATTGTTGGCATAGAACAAATTAGCTCTTTATTACAATGGTTATGGTTACAATGGGTACAAGGATTACATCGGCACGGTGACACTACGCCTGCCCGGGGTAGCTCTATGCTAACAGCGGAGTAACTCTCTCGGTAGCGGAACAGCGATGACGGTGATGGACTCCACTCCGCAGGGACTCTGGCTAGAACGCGTATCCTAGGTCGCAAACTCGGCATCCTCGACAAGCAAGCAATCATGGCATGACCTGCAAACTGGCATGACATGCCAGGTGAGTACTCTGAATGTACTCGCAAGCTCATAGCAAACATCAACATTAAGGCAAGACAACATCATAGCAGTCAAGATTAATAAGCCTGGTTATCTAGCAAGATAACTTCTGAAGTAAATGCAATAAGGTAAAATATATTAAGTAGTTTAATCCATACTCCGAATAACCTCAGGCTCCAAGCTGAACCTGTGCGAAGTCCAATTCCAAAGCATGTGGTCATCCGACCACTCATCCATAGCCATCCCATGGCTAACATATCATGTTCCTGTTACCATCTGCACAGCAAGTCTGACAACTTACTCTCTCCCGGGTTGTCTCACAACCCTTAGAATACTCACGATCCATCGAGTACTTCCGATCATACGATGAGTTCTTCCATCATTACCACTACTATGGTTGACCACCTAGTGAGGTCTGGACGGACTGTCCAATACCGTGGACATGGCTATTCGAATAGATTTTACACTCTGCAGAGGTTGCGCACTTTTCCCACACCATGGCGCACTGACCTCGTGATCCCATTCGGGTGGACCAGCGTTGCTCCAACGAAACCTGCCTGACCCGTGACTCTCCCATCGTACCACCGGCAATCATCCCCCCCCCCGGAGTCAAGCCCTGGGTGGCCCCTGTGTCACCTCGTGACACCTGCCACTGTCGTGGCCAAACTAAACTGTCCCAAACGGGGACCTGGTACCATATAACTCAACTGGGCTCACAAGGTTATCGCCGCCTACCGGGCCAGGGTAGCGCGCACACATAACCTTCCCTGTCGGGCGGTACCGGTGAAAGAGCATGCGATCAGACCATGTCAAGGCCATCCCATACCGGCAAATGTGGCTGCATGAATAAGTCTGGACAGGTGACTGAAGGTCAACCATGAAATATCTAATCACCGAATAATATTTCTGTCATGGCTGACACTCCGATAACCAGTATACTTAAGCCACTTCTATTACTCATCTCCACGAACTACCGGATGAACTCCAGAATAATCATAGACAGTGATCTCAACATCATAGCATCAACGAGTGGGTAAACTACTAGTCACTATCAATTCGGTATTCAACACGGTAGTCACCTATCCGAGAATTAACTCCAACATTGCATAATCCAATTCATTTCATAGATACTCACACTTGCTGTTAAAATAAATAATGAAACTATGATATTGCAATGCGATGATGCAGATGAGAGTTGTGGCTTGCCTGGGGATGAAGAATACACCGGGGAGGAGTGCAGAAAGATCGCGGAAGGAATCGCCGGAAAAGTTTCTCTCTCGAAGGGGCTGATTAGGGGCAAGGGCAAAATGGTCATTTCCACTGTGTTTAAACATTATGAAAATGACTCCATCGGAATGGGCTCGACGAGACGAAGACGTGGGCGTTGGATTCACCTCGATCGGAGTTACGAGCAAAAAGATGTGATAGTTTGACTGCAGAAGGACCTTTCAGTAATATAAATAATTACTTCTGGGTCCCTGGCTGGTTTTTTTTTTTGGAAAATGAATAAACATAACTGTGCGCCTGGGCTGCTCTGGGCCGAATCCCACCACGGCTACCGCTGCTGTTCACCTGGGCCGGCCCAATAGCCGCCGCCTCATTTTAAAAAAACAAGGGGACGGGCTGGGCCACTGACACGCCGGGCCCGCTGGCAGGTCTTCTTCATCCCTGCTCGCGCGCCCGACCGGAGACAGAGGCACACCCCGACGGCGACTGCCGGCGACTCCGGCCGTCTCCCGTGGCGTGCGACCTACCCACGAGATCAGAGGAACGAGCCGTGTCAGTGGGTGAGGAGCTCCACCACCGGGGAGCTTCGGAGCGGAGGTGGCCGCGCCCGCAGCGGAGGACGGCTTCGGCCGTTGGTGGGCTCGCAGCTAGCGGCCACCAGAAGAGGGGAAAGGGTGCTCGGGTGGTTTCGGGGTGGAGTTGGAGACCTCAGGTGGTGGTAGGAGGGAGGGAGGAGCTCGCCATTGCCGGAAATTGGCCGGACCCGAGTGGCGGCCACGGCGGCCATTGGAGGCGAGGAGGGGCTCTGGAGCTCCGAGGAGTAGCTAGGGAGGGGGATTCGAGGGTGGCGAAGTCGATGGTGAGCTTAGAATGGCTCGGGGAGGCCTATTTATAGGCGAGCGACGGAGAGGGCCGAGCACCACCGCGACGACGCGTGTGCCAGCGTCCCGGAGGTTCGGGAGCTCGCCTGGAGAAGGGGAGAGGCATCCAGAGGGGTCTCGGAGGGGCGGAGAGGGTTCAGGTGGGGTCGAGAGAGCTCAGGAGGGGGCGGGTGACTGAACGAGAGAGGAGCAGAGAAGACAGGGCAAGGGTGCGGCGGCTACACCGCGATGGAGGGGACGGGAGAGGGGGAGATTTATCTAGGGAGGAAGACGACGACGAGGGGAGGCTGTTGGACATGACTACTCACGCGGAACCGACAAGGAGAAGAGGGGCCCAAGCTGACCAGTACGCAGCTCGCGTCCATGGCATGCCAGGGCGGCGGTCACCGCGTGGACGCGGCGTTTCCACGTGTCCTGGTCAACTCCACCATGTCAACTCGACTGGTCACTCAAAGGATGAGGTCAAGGAGGAAAGAGACAGGCACAGAGAGACTTGAGGTGACCACAGAAGGTAGGTCTTCTCAGCAACAGCAAGGTGTTTGTGCCTTGGTGAGGAAGATACAAGAAGAGATAGGGACTGGTCTTTGCCAGAGAGTGATCATATGCTAAGGTGATTATGTCTGCAACTTTGCAGCTCATTTGGATGGAGGGAAATAGCACTTGCTGTTCAAATGACATAACTGGCCAGAATTGCAAATCTTGAAGTGGCACTCACATACTTACTTGGATTGAGCTGAAATTTGGAGGATATGAGTTATATATGCATATGAAGGCACTGTATAAATTTCACACCATTTGGATAAACCAAAATGGTACTTCCTTCATAGCTATCCTCTCTGACCAGAATCTTAGAATAATTCTAGAGAATTATTGGGGAGATGAAATGAGCCCAAATTTTGTGGAGATAGGTTATATGGGTAGGAGAATGCTCTGGTAAATTTTCAGCAATTATGGAGCAATATAAAATATAGTTGCTTCACAATGTGAAAGTATGACCAGAAACAAATATTTGATGCTGTGCTCACATAGTTGATTGGATAAGGTTGAAACTTGGTGGAGAGTCAGGATTTCAGCAGATGAAGATGCTTGAAAAATTTCAACTCATTTGGATACTCCTAGCTAGCACTTGCTTCACAAAGATTCCAGTTGCCCAGAAACTTTGGAAATTAGCCAGGAGATATTTAATATCCAAATAAAGTTGAATTTTGGCATGTGGCAATGATATGGATAGGAAAGAGTTCACAAAAAGTTTGAGAGCAGTCAAGCAAATATAAAGGGTACTTGCTTCTCAAACTGCCAGCTGGGGCAGAATCAGAAAAGGAATATTTAGGAAATATTTTTGAACATGGGAAGGAAGGATTTGACATATTTGTGTAAGATCTGACCCAAACAATTTATGGAAATTATTTGGGAATTTTGGGAAGGATGGAAATGCGGGTTGCTTCACAACCCACAGCAGACAGGGTTATTCCTTTAATAGAAAAAGGAATATTTCCAAGAAAAGAATATTGTGGTTGGTCCAAGATGGAAATGACATGGTCTTGGGATGGTTTTGAAGTTGGCAAGCCACTCGGGAAGAAAAATGAAGGGTGATCCCTCCAGGTTGCAAGACTACTAAGCCACAAAAAGAAAATCCTGACCAAAATCAAAAGAAAAAGAAATGGGCAAAATCCAGGGTGTTACATTGGCCTCCTTGCCCTTCTTCTTCTTGGCCTTCTTCTCCGGTGCCTGATAGGGCACCGGGACCAGCATCCCTGTCAGCTGGGGTGTGGCCGGGTCTTCAGGCAGTGGTGCCGGACACTTAATCCGCTCCGCCTCTGCTATCCAGCTCTGTACGAAGGACAGAAAATTCATTATGTCTAAAACTTATTGACCGAATAGATATTCGGGAAAATCATACTTACCGATGTGGCCGGATTCTCGATGTCAAGATCGATGTCTTTGGTCTTCTTCGGCCACATTTTTTGGGCCTTGAAGAGCAGCTTCCAGATGTCTTCGTGCGTTGTGCCGAAGAAGCGCTTCAAGGTTCATGGATCTTCCGGATTGAACTCCCACATGTGAGAGGGCCGGAGTTGGCAGGGAAGAATCCGGCGGAAGAGCATCACCTGAATCACATTAGTGAGACTGATGTTCTTGCCTATCATATTGGTGATGCGCTTTTGCAGCATCAACACTTCCGCCGTGGATCCGTAATCCAGACCCTTAGCGGTCCACGAGGTAAGCCGCGTAGGGGGTCCGGATCTGAACTCAGGAGTAGCCGCCCACTTGGCATCGCGGGGTTTGTTGATGTAGAACCACTCCTGTTGCCACACCTTGATGGTCTCCACGAAGGCCCCTTTGGGCCACACTGCGTTGGGGAGCTTGCTTACCATGGCGCCGCCGCAGTCCGCATGCTGCCCGTCGACCACCTTCGGCTTCAGATTGAAGACCTTGAGCCATAGGCCAAAGTGTGGGGGGATGCGGAGTAGCGCCTCGCACACGACGATGAACGCCGAGATGTGGAGGAAAGAATTCGGGGCTAGATCATGGAAATCTATCCCGTAATAGAACATAAGGCCCCGAACGAAGAGATGGAGGGGAAACCCTAGTCCGCGGAGAAAATGGGGGATGAATACAACCCTTTCGCCGGGCTCTGGAGTGGGGATGACTTGATCCTTGGCAGGGAGCCTGTGCGGGATCTCCGCAGACAGATATCCCGCCCCCCGGAGCTCCTTGACATCCTTCTCGGTGACGGAGGAGGCCTCCCACTTACCCTTTGAACCAGATCCCGACATGGCTGGGGAGGCTGGTTGCGGTGGGAAAGATTGAAGTTTGGGCGCTGGAGCTTGAAGATGGGGAGGCAGGAGAAGGAAGAAGGCGTGGGGAAAAAGAGGGATCTTTATCCTCTTATATAAGCGGTGAATATCAAGCCCCCCCCCCCTCAAGCCAAAAACTCGCCTGTTCCCAAGGGGTCATGCGAATGGCACGGTTGGATTACCCAAAACCGTATTGATGAGGACCCCGTAATGGACGGGCACGATCTCTGTTTTGACAAGACATGCTGATGGAGGCTGTGCCTTGAAACGCGAAGCGGGAGGCATGAAAACGGTTCGAAATGTTAAGAGGCCAGACGTGACGTTTCGCCGAAAAAAGTTGTCAGTGAAAAGACACTATTCTGTTTGATATCTTGCCTTCGCGGCTAAGGGTTGTAATAATTATACAGAGCCGGATATACTTCTTTTGTTCAGAAGATTGCTGCTAAGTATTCAGGAGGAGGAGCCCGCCTTGCAATGCCGAACACAACCCGCGTGCCAAACATATCGTCATTGAAGACTGGTTCAGCGGCTACTGAGGGAGTCCTGGATTAGGGGGTCCTCAAGTGTCCGGGCTATTTGATATGGGCCAGACTGATGGGCCATGAAGATACAAAGTGGAAGACTTTCCCTCGTGTCTGGGTAGGACTCCCCTATGCATGGATGGCAAGATTTGTGTCCGGATATGTAATTTCCTTCCTCTACGAACCGACTCTGTATAACCCTAGGCCCCTCCGGTGTGTATATAAACAGGAGGGTTTAGTCTGTAAAGACAATCAGAATTCTCATAGGCTAGACAGCTAGGGTTTAGCCATTACGATCTCGAGGTAGATCAACTCTTGTAACCCCTATACTCATCAAATACAATCAAGCAGGACGTATGGTTTTACCTCCATTAAGAGGGCCAAAACCTGGGTAAACATCGTGTTCCCTTTGTCCCTTGTTACCTTCGATCCTCAGATGCACAGTTCGGGACCCCCTACCCGAGATCGGCCGGTTTTGACACCGACACCTGTGGCTCACTGGCAGAAGCCTGATCGGGCTGAGTCTGGCTGGTCGCTCCAGCATCCGGCGCGACGTCCTCGCCTTCCTCATCCTTGTCTTCCTCGCCTTCGTCGCTGGAGGCGATCTCCTCCGCCAAGTCCTCCCCCTCCTCCGGGTTCAGCCCGAACCAGGAGGGCGGCACGTCAGCACCGTCTTTGTCCCGCTCTAGAATGAAGACACCTATTTCGGCGTACTCAGCAAGGGTCACCACGCGCTTGACGAGCTTGTCACGCACCGCCTCCAGCTCGAGTCCAGCCTCCTGGCGAAAGGTGGCCAGCTGGGCTAGCTTCAAGTCTGGGTACCAGGTCTTGACGAATTCCAGCGTTGTCCTGGCGCTTGCCCGAGTTGCAGCACCCTTCTAGGCCTCGAACCGCTCGACCGCCACCTCCAGCCAGTCGGCAGTCCGGTTGGGAGCCCGAGGAACCTGAGCATCCATCCAGAGGCTGGCCAGGACCTGTGACCCGGCACGCTGAAGACGACGGAGCAGGCGGTGCGCTGGCTCAAGACGCATCTTGAAGGCTAGGAGCTGCTCGCCCAGATTCCGGGGCTGGTTCTGCGGAATGTCCACGCCCACGCTCCTCCGCTGGTCGCGCCGAGCCTCGATGGCCTGGCAGACGGCAACGGAGCGCTCGGGGAGGAATTCTGCCCAAAGAAGAACAAGGGTTTAGAAGCCGGCCTCCTGCAGCAGCCGGTGACCAAGCGGCAAAGGAAGAACGGACGTACCTTTGACCATGTCCTCGATAACCCCGTAGCCATCCGACAGCATCTTTTCCCTCTCGGCCTAGTCCGAGTGCTCAGTCTTGAACTCGGCCTTGAGGACCGCCTCGCCGTCCTTCAGCTGTTGGATCTCCGCCTTGTGCTTCTTCGCCTGGTCCGCCAGCTCCTTCGCCAGTCGGTCGCACTCCTTGGCGGCCTGGCTGCACTCCTGCTCCTTGGTCCAGAGCTCAGTCTCGAGCTCAGCCACGCGCGTCCTCAGATTGGCTGCGGCCTCTGCAAAAACAAGAAAGAAAACATCAGCACCAACACAAAACAAGAAGTTGCTGGAAGATCTGGCCCGACTGCTCAGCAGTCGGCCTGAATCTCGCGGGCTACACCCAGTAGGTGCGCTGGCGTGCCCCACTGGAAGACGGCCTGCTTACCTCGGCTCTGGTTCAGATCGGCGGTCCGCTTGGCCAGCGCCTAGTTCTGGGAGTTGTAGGCGGTCGCACGCAAGTTGTGGTAGTCCTGCAACAAAAAATGACACTTCAGCATTCGGAAGTTCACCTTGAAGTTCCGGCCTGCCTGCTCAGCAGCCGGCCCGGAACTCGGGGGCTACACCCAGTGGGTGCGCTGACGCGCCCTCACAAGAGATTACAAAAATTGAAAGCAAAGTCAGGAACATACCCGGACGACCGCCTGCATAGCCAGCAGCTCGTTCCTGGCCTTCAGGAGGGTGGCGTCGTGGGCGTTGAACAGGTCCAGGACGTCCTTCACCGCGACGTTGAGGACGCCCGAGCCGGCTCCTGGCGCCCAACCAGTCGGAGCGGAGCTCGAGGCCTCGGTGTCGGCCACCTGCGAGCTCGCGGCCTCGGCACCTGTCGGCCTCGGCGTTGAAACCGCCCGCGCTAGGCGCCGGCGCACAGGAACACGGGTCATCACGGTCTGGCGCACCACCAACTCACCGCTAGACGGCGACACCTCCGTCACTTCGGGCTGGCTGCCCCATTCGCCAGCAGTCGGCGCACGCGGAGGTACTTCCGCCTCTGAGATGACGGGGTCGGCCCCACCCCTCTCAAGGGCCGTCTGGTCGGCCCCGGCCCCTCCGGTCGGTGCCTGGCCCTCCACCACCGGCGGCTCCGTTTGCTGCGGGCCGGTGGCCTCCGGAGCCCTATCGCGGGTCAGCTCCTCCTCCCGCGCCTTGGCCGCCGCGTCCGCCTGTTCTTTGGCCGCCGCGTCCGCCTGTGCCTTGGCCACCGCGTCAGCCTCCGCCCGCGCCGTGTCTGCTTCCTTCACCTTTGGCCGAGCCGCGGCGTCCCGCTCCTGCTATGCCTCCTGCGTGTTCCTCTCCGTCACCTCCCGAAGGGTGGCGGCCGGGTCCATGCGGCGGGCGTCTTTAGGGCCGTCTGCCGCCCCAATCACTGAGGCAGACGGGGCCCGCGACACAGAAAGTGGAGCCCTGCACGACATGGCAAAAGCTAAAAAGTTTGCAAGAAGAGAAGCAAACACAAGACAAAAATTCACAAGGGAAGAAAAGCCAGGACAAAAATGATCAAGACAAAAGCAGCCAGGACACTTATGCGGACACCATCGGACGCTGCTTCGGGCCCTTCCGGATGGCGGCCGCCTTCGCGGCCTCTTGCCGCTTGGTCGCGGCGAACGTGGACATGGCCTTCTTGGTCGGCCGACTGCCGAACGCCCCCGCGTCCGCATGGCGCTTTGACGTGCTGGGTGCTCCTATCGACGCCCCGCCAGTCGGCCGCATCGTCGAGGAGCCGGCCCCCGCCCTGTCGGCGCTTTCTTGGCGGCGCTGTTCGTCGCCATCCTCGTCGTCGTCCGGCTAGTCCTGGACGTCGCCGCCTCCTCCCGCGGAGCCACCTGCTCCCTCACCGCCTCCTCCGGCGGCGTCGTCCTCCTCCAATGCGGCCGCCCCCAGCTCGGGGTTGCACACATCGCTCACCTCCCAGTCCGGCATCCACTGATGGCCAGGAGCCGGCCCGGTGGCGTCCGCCTAGCTAGCAAAGGGCTGCGCCATGTTCGGGTGGTCAGGACAGATGAAGAGAACGGCGTGAGCGAAGAAAGAAGACCAAATACTCACCAGAGGCGGAGGGTTGGCGTGGTTGTACGGCATCTTGCCGAAGCCCCACTCGACCTCGTCAAGCTGGCTGTTGGAAAAGTAGTTCACATGGCGAACCACTTCAACAATCGGCAGCTCCTTCGTCGACATCCGGCAGGGATCCCGGCGGCCGCTCATGTCGCAGATGGGGTGCGGCCGGAGCTGGAGAGGCGACACTCGGCAGTGCATGAAGCCGGCGAGCAAATCCGCTACTTGGAGCCCCTCCGACTCCGTCATCTGCTGTAGTTGGTCGAGGGTGTTGACGATGGCAGTCGGCAGTGGCTTGCCCGGCTGCTGGCCCCAGTTGCTCCGCATCCAGGAGGCGGACCGGACGCGAAGGCTGGAAGGTTGATATAATCGTTGGTCGGGTGCACGTTGCGGACGTAGAAATACGTCTTCTGCCAAAGCTTCACTGACTCGTGCAGCGCGACAAGCAGAAACCAGATCCCGGAAGGAGTGCACCGCACTGCGACGCAAGCGCCGCACTGGGCCGCCTTGCCCTTGGTGGCGGTGCCTAGCTTCAGGTAGAAGAATTTGCCCCACAGCTCAAGTGTGGGCATGACGCCAAGGTAACCTTCACACAGCGTGACGAAGGCGGAGAGGAGGACGACGGTGTTGGGCGTGATATGGTGAGGCTGCAGCCGGTAGAACTCCAAGAACTCCCTGAAGAAGCTGCTCTCCGGCAAGCCGAAGGCACGGAGGAAGTGGCTCCGGAAGACGACATATTCGCCGGCCTGCGGCGCCGGCGAGATCTCCCACTCGGCCGAAATGCATGCCTCCACGCACATCGCGTTGGGGATCCGCCGTGTCGCGCAGAGGAACTTGACATGCCCGTCGAGGGTGTTCGACCCGTCCCACTCGCCTCGCGCCATGACCCGCAGGGGGTCGACAATGGTGCGGTGAGGTCGGGTGGCGGCGAGGTCGTAGCTGCGCGAAGGGGTCGAGCGGCAACGGCGATCTGTGGCAGCGCTTTGGCGGCGAAGCAGCGTGGCCGCACGGCAGCAGCGAGGAAGCAAAGGAGATGAAGGAAGAAGAAGGTGGAGAGCGAGGAGGGCGCGCGTGCGTTCCGCCGTTCCCCCTCCTCCTACTTATAGGCCCGCGGCGGCGGAGCCGAAGAGACAAGACGTGGGGGGCGTGGGGATTAACTGCGCCCACGCCCCGCACGACCCCATGTATTCCGCGCCTTAACGGCGCGTGGTTAATGCACCTGGGAAGGGTAACCGCCCGCCTCGGCCGCAGTGGATCCACGCGCGCGCCGAGGCCCGGTCGTGGTGGGCCCCGGTCTGTGGCAACATCCCGTCGCGCGCGTGGCCTGGCAGGCCAGCCTGGTCTGCTGGCGCCGCATGGCGGACGAGCAATGGTTGGCATGCGGGCCACCCGGTGGCGCTGGACCCGTTCCCGGCCGCACTGATTCGAATTCACCAGGCGGTCGGCCTAGCCTTGGCCGGCTCCTGACAAACGGCATCACCTGAAGCCGGACGAAGCAAGAATACAAGACCATTCGGAGTAGGAAGCTGCTGAGGCACCCCGACTTGAGCCGCGGTGCCCCACCAGCTTCGGGGACTACTGTCGGAGGGATTGACCACGGGTAGCCTCATCTGCACCCCATGGCATTTCAAGACATCGGGGCTCGCAGAGCCCCTCGTGCCTTCCAGACGTGCGACCGGCTCCATGGGCCGGCTGGTCTAGGAGGCCGGCTCCCAGAAGACGGCATACACTCAGAGGGCGGCTTCAAGGGGCCGGCTCCTAGCAGGCGGCCCCCCTTTCCCTCAGAGTTTGCGCCCATTCATTACGACAAGATGGGGCGTGGCTACAGGACCACCCCCTCCCCCGTATCACGGACGAGCGTGGCAACAGTGCGAGCCGACCCGGCGGTCGCCCGCCTGGCCGGCGCAGCACTATAGCCATACGGCCCATGATGCAGCCATGACAGCCAGGGCCATGTTCGCACGACGGGCGGTCCGTACGGCCCGCAGGCGGCGGGCCCTACCTGTCCGTGAGCAACCAGAAGACGGCGTACCCCGAGAAGGCGGCTTCGAAGGCAGGCCGGCCTCTAGCAGTCGGCCGTCCCTCCCCTCGGAGTCTGCGTGCCATTAACCCCAAGGGACAGAGCGTGGCTACAGTAAGCGTCCGCCAGGCGGCGGGACTGTAGCCATGCGTCCCCCGACAAAGCCTTCGTCATCAGGGGCGAGGCTACAGCAAAAGGCAGTCAGCATGGCCCGCAGGCGGCGGGCCCTATCTGTCGGCCGTGTTCCCGGCAGCCGGCGGGACCCACCAGGCGGCGGGCCCCAGCAACCGGCGGAGAACCCGGCGTCCATAGACACTGACGTTCGGGTCCTACACCCGACCGAATTACCATTGTACCCCTGGGGGGTAGGCCCATATAAACCCCCCAGGGTCACCCATGCAAAGGGTACAGCACCCACGCAAACACAGACACCCATAGCTAGAGAGGCAAAGGAGCTAGCCTTGCCCTTCTTCCTCCTCTAGCCGAAGAGCTCAAGGAGCAACCTGGTAGCCACCTATTGACATTAGTCATCATGCGGAGACCCCGCAGAGCAGGACTAGGGGTGTTATCTCCACGGAGAGCCCCGAACCTGGGTAAGACTCGTAGGCGTTCGAGATCTCGCTCACTCCCGCTTCTAGGGCCCGATGACGTACTCATGTCCCCATCCATGATAAGCCACCCCCTGGCATATGTCGCTAGATTGCCCCGACACTATTTGTTTCCCACCCAAGATGAACAACATAGGCATACCCTAGGTGAACCAGATAATACATAGGCATACTATTCATTGCTGCCGCGATATGTGCCCCACAACTACTTTTAAAACTCAAGTTTAAACATTAATTAGGACCTGACTTCGAGTCTAAGAGGTGAACAGGATGATAAAGTAGCGGGTAATATTAAGCAATGCATAACATAAGCAGAAACAAAACAGTGCGACCTCTCTTGTGGGCCCGTGTACTCCTCAGGTTCATCTGCTGAGTCAATGATGGTGATGCCGTTGCGGTGGGTGCCGGTGGCAGGGAAGGAGATCTGAGGTGGCCAAAGATAGCCAGGAGTCATGATGTCTGGTTTGGTGGATGCTTCTGTCGATGGAGCAACTCAGGTGAGGTGGACGACGTCGCGGCAGGAGCAGGACAAACCACACAAAGTTTTCTTCGACACCTACTTGTAACTGAAGTAATTCTGTAAGGGCTCTTTTGGCTTGCAGGATTCTAAAAACGCAGGGATAGGAAAAACGCCGGAATAGGATAGGAATGCACGTGGGAAATAGAGCATTTGTAAACACAGGATTCTGTCAACTTGGGCGTTTGGTTCACAGGAATTGGAAGAGCAGAGGAATGCAAAGAAACATGGCCAAATTAAAGTGAAACCATATGAAAACGTGTACAGTTAGAATGTTATTCTGCCACTAATGCACTTGGTCTTGTTTTCATGCATAGGATTTTGAAAAGTAGGTCCAGGTGGATGTTTTGCTCCATTCCTTTCAACAAAATGCATGAATAATTAAATAGTAGAGTGCCATAGGAAAATTTCCTATTGCTATGTTTTTCCTTCAGTTTTTCCATTGAACCAAAATAGCCCTAATGGATTGACATGAATGTAGAGTAATAAGTGATGCGACAAGGGCACAACCTCTTTGCCGTAGCCATGTCGACCTCGGCATCATTGGGTTGGTCGCTGAAGAAGTTGAGGCAGAGGTGGATGTCGGAGGTGTGGAGGAAGATCTGAGGAATCTGTAGACGGCGTCCAGGGCACTGCTCTGTTGTGATGGATGGTTCCATCGTTGGAGAAGCTCCGGTGAGCCGTAAGATGTCGAGGCTGAAGCAGTACAAGACAGACATTGTTAATCTCAAGTGGGATTCTAATAGCATCTCCAATAGATGATGTAAAATACATTACCAAAAAGTGATAGACGTAAAATTTACATCACCAAAAAACACCTGACTACAACAGATGAGGTAAAAACTGTTGACTCTAGACTTAACTGTAGAAACTGAAATTTACTGTGGAATCTGAATGTACTGTTGAAACTGAATGCACTGGTAGCACAGAGGCACTTCACATGTAGTTTAGGCTGCTCGAGCACTAGTAGTAGAGAAACAGTGATCTAAATCAGCAGGCGATCGACGGGGAACACAGTAGCAGATAGCAGCCTAAGTAGCAGCTCCTGGAGGAGCAGCGTGAACTAGAGCCAGAGCAGCAACTCGTGTAGCTGCAGCAACCCATGTACCAGCATCAGCAGCGTGAGCGAGAGCAAGAGCAGAGCAGCAGCACGAGCGAGGGGGAGAGTAGAGCAGCAGCGCAAGTGAGCGAGCGAGCGCCGGAGCTGCAGCAGTAGCGCGAGCGAGCGAGCGAGAGCCGGAGTAGCAGCAGCTGCACGAGCGAGCGAGCGAGAGCCGGAGCAGCAGCAGCAGATCCGGCTAGTATGGACGCCGCCACTGAAGGGGCCTCGCACTGGGGGAGAGCCGCCATGGAGATATCGCCTGCAGCGCCGGCTTTGAGGTAGCCGCGCTATGGGGGTGCGGGATGGAGCACCGTCGGCGCCGGGAGGTCGAGTTAAGGAGAAGGTGCGATGCGATGAGTGTACAACCTCCTTGGTGGCGCCGAGTAGGCCTCGGCTTCGTCCGAGGAGTCAGTGAGGATGCTTTGGTTCCGGTGGAGCAGGTTAAGGCGGCGCTGTGGGGATGGAGCAGCCGAGATAGATGAGGCGATCGTCGGAGCAGCTCCTTGGAGATGGAGGACGGGGCGGCTGAACCGGCGGGACGATAAGATGGACGACAGATCCTCATCCGGGGAGATGGATGAGGGATGTCGAGCTGTTGCGGTGGACGACGTCGTCGGGGAAGAGGCTCTGGCTGGGCAGCGGTGAGGTGCCGGATGGAGGAGGGTGGGGTTTCGTGGCTGGAGCAGAGAGGTTATGGCGGCCTGGGATTTTGAATGGCGAAAAGGAGGCGATGGGAGGGGGGAACCATGACTTAGGGACGCGCTTGTCCAAAATGTAGGGTGTGTTACAAAAGTACCCCCACCAATTTGAACTAGTGGCCCTTTCAGCTCAGGGTTAGAAGGTGGATTTCGCGTATCGGGATTTTGCAGCTGGAGGGAGTTTTCGTTTACGTTGTAATTTCAGGATAGCAAGGCGCGGGTTGTGAAGGCGCGAGTTTTGGGAGCACGATATCTGAATTTTCGGGATATAACAAGGCGCGGGTTGAATTTTAGGGACAAGCCTAACGTGTAATATTGTACATACCAAATCAATTCGCACTTCCCTCAATGAAAAAACAAAAAAAATAAAACTATTCACACCACCCAAAGAGAGAGTCTTGTCCCGTTTTACTATACAAATGCTATTCAAAGCTATGAATCCATGTTATGTCCAATTAAATTTTTTCGCTGGATGTATAATGCATGTAACCTACTCATACCAACATTTTAGTGCATTCCAAATGTCTATACTACCGCTGCAATTCGAACTAAATTTGAATTCGTTTCGCTATTTGAAGAAGAATCTACAATCATGATTGTTGCCAACTTAAACCATCATTCATGTATTATCTTAACAACACACCACATGATTACTATAGAGATAGATATGAACTATGTGTACTATATGAACTCGAAATCAAATTTTTGAATACACTTGATGTTAATTCCAAATAATAGTACATTTGATGCACTAACTAGATCTTCATAATCTAAACCATGTTCCATACGTACACCATGCTTATCACACAAAGTATAGTGCCCCGCCCCCTACATTATGACAAGTATTTAGCCCTGAGCTACAAAAGCCACACACTATCACAAATTATAATCAATGTTCTATATATTATATGTAGTACTAGCAAGATGCCCATGCATTGCACGGAACATCAAGATGCATTTGTATGAGTAGTTTATCTTGTGGGAGAAAAGGATGAACGAGGGAAGGCCTTATTTGCAAATGTGCAGAGGGGTGTGGGTATCTTTTTTCAAAATTGCCATAGTTTCCTTCCTATCCGTCAGATATAAATCGGACGGCCTATATTACAGGATGGCAGGCACACCATCATCACCAACTCTGTTTTTTTATATATAAAATATATTATATGTAGTATAACATGTTCATAACCACACCATGTGTATCACCATTATATATATTCACGCATGCGTCGGTTTAAAACACTATGATAAATTCTTCAAATATCCGAATTCACTTTTTATAATGAATTATGATCTCTATTCATCTTTTACACCCACACAATCCTCTTATCTTTGTAGCTAGCGCTAACTTTCTCTCGTGCATGCACATGCCCGCCTCCCTCTCACCCTCCCTCAGCATTCTCTAGCTCCATCGCGCAAATTCGTCTTTTCACTTTAGGTCATTCACCCATGGTGTGTGTAGGCCCCCCAACTCTTTCTTTCCGACACACACCGATCGATATGCCTCTCTAGCTAGGTGTGCCTACCACAAACACAAGCTTTCCCTCTTCTCTTCTCACCATCCATGCCTCACTCCCGCCCCTCTTTTCATCGATCTCGTACTCGTACACTCCTTCCCCCTCGATATAGTATGCCTCTCGCACCACCTCCTATCTGCATCCCTCTCTCTCTCTATCCTTCTCTCTGGGCCTTATTTCCTTCTAACACATACATGCATGTATACCGATCGACCTCCCTACATATACCTAGGTTGACTTTAACTATTTTTCCCCACGCATCGATCGACGTACCTCACAAGTTATGTCTCTCCTTTCTCCAACAAAGGACGATTGATCTTCCTATGTAGTTACGTCTGCTTACCACAGCCATATCGTCCCCCCTCATCATTCGTGCATGCCTCCTGACCCGTCTCTCACACGCACGTGCACAGACAGGCAGGCATCCCCTCTCTTATTGATATTGCAGGTGTGCCCTCCATTTGTCTAGCAAGCCTCTCCCACCATTTGTGAGAAGCAACTCCACCACCAACCCCTCCGACACTCTAGCTCTGTCTCTCTCCCAACCTTATTCCTCTCCTACACATATGCATGGATGCCGATCGATCTCCCTCAATACATAAGGTAGGTCTCTCTCCTCCTCCACACATATACTGGCCATTGTACCTCTATAGTTAGGTCCCCCCCCACCCCCACACACACCAATAGTCGAGCGCTGTAGGTAGGTATCCATGCCACAGAGACAAACTGCACCTGTCCCCTTTCACGTTCCAGTAGGCCA
The DNA here is from genome assembly GCA_011799875.1 of Thinopyrum elongatum. Classification (NCBI taxonomy): domain Eukaryota; kingdom Viridiplantae; phylum Streptophyta; class Magnoliopsida; order Poales; family Poaceae; genus Thinopyrum; species Thinopyrum elongatum. Next base: position 133,756,977 of record CM022302.1, read on the forward strand.
GCCACCCTATATCTTTGACGTGGGCACACACAAATTCGATGGCACACTTTATCGATCACGCACACACACACACACACACACACATCATCATCCCTCTCTTCGATTCTATGGATACCTCACGCCGACGATACCTCCACTCTCTTCTTGTGGATCGCCCCCTCTATATATATGATATATCCAGGCCTCTGTTTCACACACATTGCATATGTTACAATTTTTGATTGAAATATCATCTACACATATTCCCTGTCTATCTCTCACGCCCCCCCCCCCCCCCCCCCCCCCCCCCCAAAAACACTCACGAACCCACACACTATATCTCTCTATGTTTGTATCTCTCACACAAACCCACATAGGTGGTGTACGTACAGGAAGAGAATAGGTGCACGTACTCACGCTTCATGCCCACCCACACCCGCGCGGGTACATGGTGGAGCTCATTTCTGTACGAAATGGCAGCCCACATGCTAATTTGAGCGCATGTAGCGGTTGTTTACCTACGGAGGTCATGTACCATGTGTGCACGAAACAAAGTTCGACTTGATGCGTTGGCGAGTTATTTTTAAATAAAGTTATATCGCTCAATGGCACATACACAGAATATAAAATAATTTTTATGGAGAAAAAGGTAGTCCACCCCACTATATACAATGGAGCCAGCCTGCCGGGGTTTGTCTCTCTTCAGAGTATCTCACACAAGGCGGTGGTGGCCTCTCTCTCTCTCTCTCTCACCGTTGGTCACTGATCCGGCCGCATCCCGTCCGCCGGCAGAAAGGGAGGATGTGCATCATTTCTCCGTTCGACGGTGATACGTCTCCAACGTATCTATAATTTTTTATTGTTCCATGATGTTATATTATCATTCTTGGATGTTTTATAATCATTTTATATCATTTTTTTGTACTAACCTATTGACATAGTGCCAAGTGCTAGTTGCTGTTTTTTTGCATGTTTTTTACATCGCAGGAAATCAATACCAAACGGAGTCCAAACGCAGCGAAACTTTTTGTGGATTTTTTTGGACCAGAAGACATCCAGTGGGCTGAAGAAGCACCTGGGGGCTGCTCCAAAGGGAGCACAACACACCAGGGCGCGCTTGGAGGCCCAGGCGCGCCCTGGTGGGTTGTGCCCACCTCGGGTGCCCCTCGGACCGCCTCTTTACTCTATAAATACCCCAATATTCCAGAAACCCTAGGGGAGTCGACGAAAATCAATTCCAGCCGCCGCAAGTTCCAGAACCACCAGATCCAATCTAGACACCATCACGGAGGGGTTCATCATGTCCATTGGTGCCTCTTCGATGATGCGTGAGTAGTTCTTTGTAGACCTACTGGTTCGTAGTTAGTAGCTAGATGGCTTCCTCTTTCTCTTTTGATTCTCAATACAATGGTCTCTTGGAGATCCATATGATGTAACTCTTTTTGCGGTGTGTTTGTTGCGATCGGATGAACTTTGAGTTTATGATCAGATCTATCTTTTTATCCATGAAAGTTATTTGAGTCTTCTTGATCTCTTATATGCATGATTGCTTATAGCCTCGTATTTATTCCCTGATATTTGGGTTTTGTTTGGCCAAGTTGATCTATTTATCTTGCAATGGGAAGAGGTGCTTTGTGATGGGTTCGATCTTACGGTGCTTGATCCGAGTGACAGAAAGGGAACCGACACGTATGTATCATTGCTATTAAGGATAACAAGATGGGGTCTATTTCTACATAAATAGATCTTGTCTACATCATGTCATCGTTCTTATTGCATACTCCATTTTTCCATGAACTTAATACACTAGATGCATGCTGGATAGCGGTCGATGTGTGGAGTAATAGTAGTAGATGCAGGCAGGAGTCGGTCTACTAATCTTGGACGTGATGCCTATATAATGATCATTGCCTGGATATCATCATGATTATTTGAAGTTCTATCAATTGCCCAACAGTAATTTGTTTACCCACCGTTTGCTATTTTTCTCGAGAGAAGCCACTAGTGAAATCTACGACCCCCGGGTCTCTTCTTTAATATATTTGCCTTTGCGATCTACTTTTATTTGATTTTATTTTCAGATCTATATTTCCAAAACCCCAAAAATACCTTGCTGCAATTTATTTTAATTTGCTTTTATTCGAGATCTATTTATCCAATCTATCATATTTTTATCATGTCCGTTTGCCAATTTCTGGCGCCGTTGCCCGAAAGGGATTGACAACCCCTTTAACACGTCGGGTTGCGAGTATTTGTTATTTGTGTGCATCTGCTGTTTACATAGCGTTGCTTGGTTCTCCTACTGGTTCGATAACCTTGGTCTCATCACTGAGGGAAATACCTACCGTCGCTGTGCTGCATCATCCCTTCCTCTTTGGGGAAATACCGACGTAGTCTAGCAGACATCAAAAGGAATTTCTGGCGCCGTTGCCGGGGAGACATCATCAACATCTACCAGGTTCCTAATCACAAATCTCATCTCCTTGCAATTTACATTATTTGCCATTTGCCTCTCGTTTTCATCTCCCCCACTTCACAAAAATTTGCCATTTTATTCGCCATCTTTTTCGTTCGCTTTTTTCTCATTTGATCTTATGTTTGCTTGTGTTACCATGTGCCTTCTATTTGCTTGCATCTTCGCTTGCTAAAAATCTATTGATATGGATCCTCATCCACTTGCTAATCTTTTCAAAAGATCCAATTATGATGAACCAATTGCTAGTGAATTGAATTCACTAGATTATCTTTATGAAGTTTTGCTTGAGATTTATGAATCTAAAAATCGTCATGAAGTGTTAAACGAAGGAATTTATAAAGTGATTCATGATAGCTCCTTGGATGAAAATCATGATTGCAATGCTGTTATTTTAAATTCTATTAATGTCAATTGTGCTAATAATATGCAAAACACCAAGCTTGGGGATGCAAATATTGCTATGTCCACTACTTATTGCAATGATCATGATTGGGGTGATAATGATTCTTATGATCTTGATAGTTTATTTAAGCTTCATGATGAATATGTTTGCAATAATATTGAAAGTGGGTTCGGAAGAGTGTCAACTCTAGGTAAAAATAGCCCCACAAATTTGGAGAGTGTTGAATCTTGTGAAATTTTTGATAAAAGTGGGTTTGGAGAGGTCATGACTTTAGTTGATGTTAATCCCACTATCTTGGAAGATTATAAAACTTTTATGCATGTGGATCATGAAGAGAAAATTTTATATGATAGCTATATTGTTGAATTTGATTATTATCCCACATGTAATTATTATGAGAGAGGAAAATATTGTGGTGGAAATTTTTATGTTACTAAATTACCTCTCGTTATGTTGAGATCGTCAATGTTATATTCTTCTACCTTGCATATGCTAGAAATTTCTTGTCTTGATAATTTGTTTGAATATAAAATGCCTATTCATAGGAAGTATGTTAGACTTAAATGTGTTTTTCACATGTTATATGATGCTCTCTTTGTGTTTTAATTACTATATTTCGTGTGAGCATCATTGAAATCTTATGCCTAGCTAAGGGCGTAAAACGATAGCGCTTGTTGGGAGGCAACCCAATGAATAAAATTTATTTTTGTCTTTTTCTTTATGTTCTTGAGTGTTTATACAATTATGCTACTGTTATGATTGTGTTTTTTGTGTTTTAATTAGTGTTTGTGCCAAGTAAAGCCTTTGGGATAGCTTTGGTGATAGTTGATTTGATCTTGTTGGAAAACAGAAACTTTTGCGTCCAGAAAAATAATTGTTTAGAATTACAAAAGAGACAAAAAACTCTGAATTGTTTTACACAAGATTAATATACCAATTTCCTATGTTTTACTAATTTTTCATAAGTTTTGGAGTTACAGAAGTATGAGAATAATTCGCATCTTTATAGACTGCTCTGTTTTTTGACAAATTCTGTTTTCGTTGTGTTATGTGCTTATTTTGATGATTCTATGGTTTTCTTTGAAGAGTTTTTTCCATGGAAAAGTTAGAATACAGTAGACATAAAGCAATAACAAAATTTGAATAAGTTTTATACAGTACTTAAAGTAAAGATTGGTTTTCTTATACTAACGGATCTCACGAAGGTTTTGTTGAGTTTTGTGTGATTGAAGTTTTCAAGTTTTGGGTGATGTTACGATGGATGAAGGAATAAGGAGTAAGAAGAGCCTAAGCTTGGGGATGCCCATGGCACCCCAAGCCATTATCCAAAGAGTAGCAAGCAACTAAGCTTGGGGATGCCCCGAGTGGCATCCCCTCTTTCTTCTAACGACCATCAGTATTTTACTCGAAGGTATATTTTTATTCGTCACATTTATGAGTTTTGCTTGGAGCGTCTTGTATGATATGAGTCTTTGCTTGTTTTGTTTTTTGTTTTAAGTCTTGATTCCTTGCTGGACATACCTATTTGAGAGAGCCAAAATTATGCCATGACTTGTTAGAATTGCTCTCTATGCTTCACTTAAATCTTTTTGAGCTATGGAATTGCTCTAGTGCTTCACTTATATCTTTTGAGCATGGTGTGCTTTGTTATTTTTTAAGAAATGCTCTCTTGCTTCACTTAGATTTATTTGAGAGTTAGTAAATTTTTAAGAAAATTCTCTCTTGCTTCACTTAAATTAATTTGAGAGAAAGAAATATTATGCTCATGATCTTCACTTATATTTGTTTGAGCTTATCAAAGCAACACATGAAAATTAGTTCCAAAGTGATAGATATCCAAGAAGGATATAATAAAAACTTTCATGAAGATCATTGGACAAAATAAACTTGATTCCTTGTAATAGTTTTGAGATATGATGATGTGATATGTGAGTCATGTTGATGAGTAATTATGATTTAGTAAGAATATTGGTGTCAAGGTTTGTGATTCCCTATGCAAGCATGAAAGTCAATAGTTGTGCAATGAAATTACATCCTACTTGTGGTGCATTATTCGGTGTTAATTATGCTCAATGCTTGCTTATGAGATTTTTCGTTTCTTCGTTGGTCGCTTCTCAATCTTTTGCTAGCCTTCATTTTGCACTAAGTATGATCACTACTTGTGCATCCAAAATCCTTTAAACCAGTTTTGCCACATGTGTCCACCATACCAACCTATATGCGGTATTCTTTTGCCGTTCTAAGCAAATTTGTATGTGCCATCTCTAATTTTCAAAATAAATTTCTCTTTTGTGTGCTCGTACCGCTCGCGAGGCGGTGAGGGGTGGCCAATATTTTCCATGCTAGATGTGTTATTCTCACGCTGAGTGTTTATTCACTTGTCATTGCACGAGAGTAAGGCAAAGGTATTAGGGATGCCCAACCCCGAAATGAAAAATGAATTTACTTTATGTTGTCAAATAATAAATTCCTTGGAAAGTGTTGGTATGGAGGGCACCCGTGGATACGGTTAGCCATGGAAAGTGAAAGTATGGTTGAAAAAGGAATAAACTTTATTTTCTGTTTGGGAACCGCCTATGATATATCTAGCATGGAAAGTGTTGGGAGCTCTAAGTCGTTTTTGTTGGTGGGAAAAGTATGCCTCTCAAAATGTTTTTATCTCTCAATTTTTCGCTTTGAGCTCTGGCACCTCTACAAATCCCTACTTCCCTCTGCGAAGGGCCTTTCTTTTACTTTATGCAATTTTTATTTTTAATTTGAGTCTCCATCTTCTCTTATAAAGCACCAACTAGGGGGCACTATGATCGTACTTGAGCATTGGGTGTAGCTAATATACGAGTGTGTTTCATGAATGGATCAATGATTGAGCATGATGGGCTAGGGATAACTTATTTTAGCGTTGATATTTTGAAAGACATGTTTGCTTGTTAGTATGCTTGAGTATTTAAGTCCTCATGTCAAAACTAGACTATTGCTTTGAACAATATAAAAGTCCAAATGTCCATGCTACAAAGAAAAGAATATGAGATGACATGTTAGCCAGCATTCCACATCAAAAATTCTGTTTTTATCATTTACCTACTCGAGGACGAGCAGGATTTAAGCTTGGGGATGCTGATACGTCTCCAACGTATCTATAATTTTTGATTGTTCCATGCTGTTATATTATCATTCTTGGATGTTTTATAATCATTTTATATTCTTTTTTGGTACTAACCTATTGACATAGTGCCAAGTGCCAGTTGCTGTTTTTTGCATGTTTTTTACATAGCAGGAAATCAATACCAAACGGAGTCCAAACGCAGCGAAACTTTTTGTGGATTTTTTTGGACCAGAAGACATCCAGTGGGCCGAAGAAGCACCTGGGGGCTGCTCCGATGGGAGCACAACCCACCAGGTGCGCCTGGAGGCCCAGGCGCGCCCTGGTGGGTTGTGTCCACCTCGGGTGCCCCCGGACCGCCTCTTTACTCTATAAATACCCCAATATTCCAAAAACCCTAGGGGAGGTGACGAAAATTAATTCCAGCCGCCGCAAGTTCCAGAACCACCAGATCCAATCTAGACACCATCACGGAGGGGTTCATCATGTCCATTGGTGCCTCTCCGATGATGCGTGAGTAGTTCTTTGTAGACCTACGGGTCCGTAGTTAGTATCTAGATGGCTTCCGCTCTCTCTTTTGATTCTCAATAAAATGGTCTCTTGGAGATCCATATGATGTAACTCTTTTTGCGGTGTGTTTGTTGGGATCGGATGAACTTTGAGTTTATGATCAGATCTATCTTTTTATCCATGAAAGTTATTTGAGTCTTCTTGATCTCTTATATGCATGATTATAGCCTTGTATTTCTTCTTTGATATTTGGTTTTTGTTTGGCCAACTTGATCTATTTATCTTGCAATGGGAAGAGGTGCTTTGTGATGGGTTCGATCTTACGGTGCTTGATCCCAGTGACAGAAAGGGAACCGACACGTATGTATCATTGCTATTAAGGATAACAAGATGGGGTCTATTTCTACATAAATAGATCTTGTCTACATCATGTCATCATTCTTATTGCATTACTCCGTTTTTCCATGAACTTAATACACTAGGTGCATGCTAGATAGCGGTCGATGTGTGGAGTAATAGTAGTAGATGCAGGCAGGAGTCGGTCTACTAATCTTGGATGTGATGCCTATATAATGCTCATTGCCTGGATATCATCATGATTATTTGAAGTTCTATCAATTGCCGACCGTTTGCCCACCGTTTGCTATTTTTCTCGAGAGAAGCCACAAGTGAAATCTACGGCCCCCGGGTCTCTTCTTTAATATATTTGCCTTTGCGATCTACTTTTATTTGCTTTTATTTTCATATCTATATTTCCAAAAACCCAAAAATACCTTGCTGCACTTTATTTTAATTTGCTTTTATTCGAGATCTATTTATCCAATCTATCATATTTTTATCATGTCCGTTTGCCAATTTCTGGCCCCATTGCCCGAAAGGGATTGACAACCCCTTTAACATGTCGGGTTGCGAGTATTTTTTATTTGTGTGCAGGTGATGTTTACGTAGTGTTGCTTGGTTCTCAAACTGGTTCGATAACCTTGGTCTCATCACTGAGGGAAATACCTACCGTCGCTGTGCTGCATCATCCCTTCCTCTTTGGGGAAATACTGACGTAGTCTAGCAGACATCAGACGGCGCCGAGGTAGCACGTCCCGATCTACGGTACCCGCTGTTCTCTCTGACCAAGCTCCGACGTGGTAGGGCCTACGCCACTTGCTCGCTGCCGCAGTATGGGCAGATCCCGCCGACCACTTCTCCTAGTTACATCCCAGTGACCCCTAGGTATCCCCTCCGGCCTTGCTCCACTGCCCATCTTCCCACGTCGCTGCATGTGGAATATCTTGCATGTGGATCTTCCCTAGTTCTTTGCCCAAAACGTAGCTCGTCCGGCGTACTTTCCATATTGCAATCTCGTCCTCACACCATTTTAGATAAACACAACCGTACTGTTATCTTCCCTTAGGACAAGGAATATGCTTATTTTTTGTCGTTGTATGTGTCATCAACTGTTATTGGCCAGTAATTGTTTCCTTTCTACCTCTTTTTTACAAACAGGGCTATCCATTTCACCTCGTTGCTATTGCGACCTTTTGGTGAACTGCACAAATCACCTTTTTCTTAACAGTGTTTTGTGCAGTTGTACTAAAATGTCACACGGGCAACGTCTCTACATTTCAGTGCGACTGCACAAAGGGAGATTGGTTTTGCTCTATCCTCCTCATCCAACTCCGAGCCTAATCTTCTCCAACTGTTTGCTTAATCTTCTCCAACTAGTTAGTCTTAAGAGAGACTGCAAAGGTGACGGCTTCTATTTGTGTGTTTGTTGTTTCATCAACAGTCCTCTATTATTGTAATCACACTTAATATCTTTGGAACAGGGACGCTCAGCTCTATTTTAGTGGAACTGCACAAAATGATCGGAATGTTGCATGCTCCTGATAGCTACTTTTTTCCCAACATGCCTTGTTGATTTAGACAGAGCTGGGGGGAAGTTGCTGCCAATAAAAGCATGGATCAATTTTAATTTAACACCTTCTCACAACTTTGTCTTCAGTTGTGACGTAAATATTAGCTCTGATCTGCTAATCATTGAGATGCATTAGCATGGAAGTTAGTTTTTTATTTTTTCCGAAAGAGCCATGGATGGCAAGACACATGAAACAAAAGCTGAAAGCTCAGAGCATTGTACAATTTCATGTCACTGGAAAATTATTTGTATAGTATGTTAATTATGTAAACAAATGTTGGAAGCTTGATAGCATTGCCAGAAGCCTCTTCAGCATCAGGGTCCATGTGCCATGCACAAAATTATACTCCCTCCGTTCCTAAATATTTGTCTTTTTAGAAATTTCAAATGGACATATTTTAGAGTGTAGATTCACTCATTTTGCTTTGTATGTAGTCACTCGTTGAAATCTCTAGAAAGACAAATATTTAAGAACGGAGGGAGTAGTGCACAACCGCATGGGAGACTCAGCCTGGTCGTTGTGCCGCACTAATAGTGAGTAATAAGCAGTCAAATCATAAGCCCCACTTTTCCCACTGTAAGTTGCTCAGAAGAAGCAACCATCAATACGCTCTTCTTTGAATCCGCTCATACTACTCCCTCCGTCACTATTTATAGAGCGCGCTTCAACAATCTCTAGGACCAAGGCGACTAGCGATCAGCCTGAAAAATAGCATTGGTAGTTATAGCATGGCGTCTATTACTAGAGGAAATAATGTGTACACACATGCATGCAGTGCTTCCACCCCGGGTACATACATGCATGCACTTACTCCACTCCGTGTACACACCTACATCGAGAGAAAATTGTGGACTTGATTGCGGTTACCACGCCCTAATTAATTGAGCATTAAACCAAACGCGTCTAAAATCTCTCTGGTGGTGGAAATGCATGAGAATGAAGCGCGCCCTGTAAACTGTGACGGAGGGAGGAGTAGTATGAAGGTGCAAAACCAAGTACGCATATGGCCAGTCGGTCAACGCACTTCCTCTTGGCATATCACTGACATGTGGGATCGGAGTGTGAGCAAACCGATCTCAACTGACGGCAAAATGGCCAACCCGCCGTTCCTTGAGAGAGACGAGGAGCGAGAACACACAGACGGGCTCGCACAGAGGCCAAGATATATTCGAGCATGGTTGATCGATATCATCATTACATGTTCGATGTTTTTTAATAGTACTATTGGGCTGCCGTTTTCCGCACTTCTCCCAAATAAATGTGTACTTTATCAGAGATTAAAATAAAATAAGAGTACAGACGCTACACCATGCGGTTCCTAGTACCTGTATACTAGTAGTAGTACTACTCGTACTACTAAACCTTGCAGTTGGCTCTTCGCCTCTTCGTGAAGTCGAACAATGATGGTACTACAGTGTATGCCTCTGGCAATCTGACACTGAATGAACTGCTGCACGTCCACTACCTGGGCGAGGGTAGGTTGCATTAGTCAAAAGCTTCTCATCGTCCTGCGAGCCACCAGTCTTGAGGTAGACGGAGAGGGCGTAAGCGAGCTTCACCTTGTCCTGCAAGCTTCTTCTCGTTCTGTGAGTTGACGGGACACACCAAAAAGTAGTGCTAGTCCATACTCCCTCCTTTCCGGTTAATATGGCTTAATCTTTTTTGCGGGTAAATGAGAGAGCTTTATTCATATATAAGCATTCTTAGGACGATCAGCCAAGAGACTGGTCACTAGGAAGCGAGGTACCCCACAAAAAAAGAAGAAGGAAGCGAGGTGTTTCATCAAGCCAGCTCTCGGTCACGTTCAAAGTGCAGCAAGCACGGTTCGCACAAAGATGCGCCGCAAGGTTTGCTGACCTGTTTACATGTTGAATAACAAAAAAGAGAAAATATTACCGAGCGCTTCTATTTCTAACAGGATAGGAGCCAGAATTAAGCGAGAATTGTGGCGAGTGTTCCATGCAATCAACTTCCATTATCACATGCGAGAACCCTTGAAGAGAACCAAATGTGTTGAAGATTGCTTTACCATAGATTAAAATAAAATAAGAGTGCAGACGCTCCACCATCCGGTTCCTAGTAGTACATACCTGTATAGTAGTACTAGTAGTAAACTTTGCGCTTGGCTGTTCGCCTCTTCGGGAAGTCGAACAATAATGGTACTAGTACAGTGTATGCTTCTGGCAATCTGACACCGAATTAACTGTTGCATGTCCACCGCCTAAGCGAGGGAGAGCTTGCATTAGTCAAAAGTTTCTCCTTGTCCTGCGAGCCACCGCGCGCAAGCTTCTCCCATCCTGCAAGCTTCTCCTTGTTCGGCAAGTTGACGGGACACAGCAAAGTAATGCTAGTCCATACTGCCTCCTTTCCGGTTAATATGGCTTAATTTGAAACGAGATGAATACACTATCTGTCACTGTATATTTGTAAAAATACAGTCAGTGGACTTCATAATACGCTCATTGCGCTCAATATATACATTTTCCGGTGTTTATACGGGCACTAGCTCACCCTGGCTGAGTATGTGTGTGCATGCACGTGTAGGTTGAGCACTTGAGCATGACCGTGTGTGTTCCGTCGTGTGCTCGGACATGCATGCATTAGGGCGTCGCGCGTGTTTTTGCGTCCATGTGTACGTGTGACTGTTGCATGCATGCACGAGGTTGTAGTCCCTCACATTCACATGTTCATAAGTCAATGCTTTGTCAAAATGTTGCATGCAAGGTTTAATCATTCATTGTTCACGCATGCATTCCCGATATTAATACGTTGGTAAAGAAAATTTCTTGAAGAAAACGAGCCCATGAATTGAGTACAAAGGGGACCAATAAGCCAGGACGGAGGGAGTACTAGTAGTGAACCGAAAGGAGGGAGTAGGTACTAGTAGTACTACGTAACAACGTGCAGTAACAAAATTCCTCTATGCGCATCCTGTCTACGTGTCATGCAAGAAAATAGAGATAGGTACAAGTGAGACTCAGGAACGGTCATACACGTAGGGGGAGTACGTGTAGGGGCCACTCAGGAGCAGTCAAATCATACAGTAAGTTAGTCGGAAGAAGCAACCATCATTTCACTCTTCAATGACACATACGCAATATAAAATGGTTGATATGGAGAGAAAAAGAAAATAGCTCCACTATATATACACTAGCAGGAGCCTAAGCTACAAGCCTGCTTGCTTGGGTTGCTCTCTTCACAAGCATAGAATGACAGTGGTCACACCGCTGGTCACAGATCCGGCCTGATCCCACCGCTGGGGGAAGGGGACGATGTTCTGCGTAGACGGGGTTGACAGCAGCGAGGGAGAAAACCCACTATCGGTGCGTCCCGATCGGGGGTCCCCGCGGTATGGGCTGATGCCGCCTCCCAACCGCCCTTCTAGCTACAACCCGACGTCCCAGGTACAACTTGCTTTTGGAGCCAGCTTGCTCCACTGCCGCAGCTCACCACGTAGCTCCATCTCCATGTGGATCTTTCTCTACTTCTATCGGCTTCTATTTGTGATGAGTTTATGTCTCATGAAATAGTGCTAGTACTATTATTCTAATCACACTTCTTCAATATCTTTGCCAACAGGGATGCTCAGCTCGATTTTAGTGAAACTGCACAAAAGCATCATATGATCCGAGGGTGCCAGCCGTCTTTCCTTTGACAGGTTCTACCTAGCCAGGAAATTAAATCATGTTAAGGGTTTAGGGTTTACGTCATAGTGACCCCATCAGTAGTTTTTTTGTACACACTCTCACAACTTTTGTCTTTAGTTGTGAAGTAAATATTGGCTATGATCTGTGAATCATTGAGATGCATCAGCATGCGTGTTAATTTTCCTTTGTATTTGATGGAATGTTATAACGGGGCAACCTTGGAGTAGGAATGAAAATGGAGTGGAAAGTTTCCGTTTTTTCGGAGAAAAAATGGAAACGGAGAGAAACCAACGTTTCGTTTCGTTGGATCGCGCCATCGAGCAAAACCAATTTTTAAATCATGTCTGTCGCGTTCGTGTCTCACCCTCCTCCATGGCTCCACCCCACACGGTCGCTCGGCATGCCACTCACCACAAACTGAGTATACGATAGCTTTCCTGCCTGCTTGTCGATGGATCGCGCCATGGGGTACTAGCACTACGGGAAGAGATTGGCGAGGACGGGGAGGACAGCTAGCTGTAGCATGGACTCCCAAGAACTTTTTACATGCATGTTGTGGCCGGTGGTGGCGACCTTTGAATGCGGAGCAGTCGCATGCACCGGGAAGCGGCGCGGGCGGCGCTCTCTCGGGCGGAGCGCCGCTTCAATGCCGGTGCCAGTGAGAGGTCGCGTCCGCTCTAGCCGGGCATGAATGCGGCACTGATCGTTTTGGGCGGGACGCAGGCGCGGGTGATGAAGAGGGTTCGGGTTGGTCAGGAGCGGGCGTGGCAGCGGTCCGGACGCCCACAAATAGGAGATGTTGTACGTAAATATTGCTGCGTATATAATTAATAACGTAGATAATGTGCCAGTTGGACAAATATGATTGGAGATGGAGATGAAGATGGAGATGGAATTTTACGTAAACACGGATATGCATGTCTATGTCTATGTGTGTGTGCGCGACGACTCTCGCGACTACTCGTACACACCATCGATGTCTCGTTCTCCCTACACACACACAAACTCAGTACCGCCTCATTTTGTTCCTAGGATAGGAATATCATAGGAGTGGGAAACAATATGAAGTGAGATAAATGGAGTACGACGTACAAGAAGAAATGTACACGCACTCACTCTGCCTCCGAGATACCCGCGAGTACACGATGGAGTGCATTTGTACATGAAGCGGCAGCTTACGTACGTAATAATTTGACCCTTTAATTTGTTCACTTAATAATGGAGGGTCGGGGACCACACGTGAGCGATACAAACTGCGACCTGGAAGCGGGGGCGTGTTTTTGATCGAGTTTTCTTTCTTGGTACGTTAAAAAAAGATTTGTCCGCCAGTTTTTGTTTCTTTTTTCTGGGAATGCGCGTATTCTATTTAAAACCACTGCTATGGAGAGATTTTTTTACTCCATTGTATATATAGCCTCTTGTTTGATAGGGTTTCTCGCGTCTCGCTCTCTCACCCTCTCCATATCTAAACAAGATGACAGTGTCCACTCTATCTCTCTCCTCACCGGTGGTCACAGATCCGGCCGAATCCCATCTGCTGCGGGAGGTGAGGAGGTGCAGCGTTGACGTTGTCGCCGTCGGCGATGGAGGAAGCCGATGCGCACCGTCCTCTCTGAGCCGGCGCTGGCACGGACGAAGGTCCTCCGCGCCCTTGTTCACTGCCGTCGTGTGGGCAGATCCCGCCCGCCCTCCTAAGCGACATCTCGCCCACCTAAGGTATAACTTCTTTTGGATTTCATGCTTCATTGTACTGGTCCAGCTCCCCAGGTCGCTGCATGCGGGTTTTCTTCTATGCCACTACTCCCCAGCTCCCCATGTACAGTAGCTAGGGTTCGTCGACTGGTCCAACATCACCTATTTTTTACTATTATAGAGGAAAGGCCACTCGAAAAGTTGTCCTGGTTTATGCCTCGGTGGAGGTATACATGTTTTTTCGACAAAAAGTACATGGTGGTTGTGCGGTCATTGTCCATATGCTCCTATTGCTGCTACTAATCTAATACTATCACTGGTTAAATGAAGTAATGCCCATGTTAAAGTGACATCCCTTTTAAGTAATGATGTTGTCAATCCAGAGGCGTCGATAAATGCTTTTGTCCTCCTTTTTTTCTCGGGTATCCTGGTTTAGTTCCCATCAAGATAATCATGATGCTTCTGTTTGTTGGTGTACTTTTCATTAATTCTTATTGACAATTGAGATGTCGCTGTTAATCTTGTACCACTACCGAAACAAAGTAACAACACTATGTCCCTTTTTTATATTTTTGCAAACAGCGATGCGTATCTCCATACCCGGGCATGTCTTCCTCAATTTTAGTGGAACTGCACAAAATTGGATGGCCATTGTTGTTCTGCCTCACTGTCCTCTGCCACGTGGTTCTTCCTTCCTCGAGCTTGATTACCGAGAAGAAACAGACCACAGTGAGGATTTGTCGAACTTCATTGGTGCCTCACCCAAACTTGATGCCAAATGGATGATGCATCACCATGATGACCTATTGATGCTCATGGTTGCATCTCATGGTTGCATCGGCTGGTGAAGCTGATCGATTTTCAACGAAAAACAAGCTGTCTTCCATCAGTGTTCTTTGCTTGTTACCCACAAAGATGATATCCTTCATCAGTTCACCTTGGTTGTGTTGGAGACGCAGTCGTCTTTCACGTTGGTGCAATTTTATCACACAATTGGCTATGAACCAAATGTTTCCTCGAAGAAGCATCGACATTGGTACTAAGAGCATAAGTTTTGTATTGATTTCTAAGCCTTCTCACAACTTTGTCTTCAGCTCCCCTGTAATTTTATTTGTCCAACTATTAACTAAATATGTGGTCAGACTTTGAATAAAAATATGGTGTGGACTAAAAACCTGGATGGACGTAGTAGCCCTCCGTTTTTATTTACTCTGCATATTAGATTTGACTGAAGTCAAACTTTGTAAGTTTGACCAAGTTTAGGCCGAACACAACAAACCATAATTATTGAGAGAGGGCAAACTGTACATACTCTCAAACCTTTCCGATAATTGAAATTAAAATTCTTTATTTGTACACACTCTCACACCTTTCCGATAATTTGACGCGTGTGTGTTTGTTCACTTAACGGAGGGTAGTGTACCGCACGTGAAGGACAGGAAGTGCGACCAGGATGTGTGGATCGTTAGTTGATCATAAGTAGTTTTCTTCACTGATACGTTAAATAAAGAGTTTTGTTTCGTACTTACACAATTTAAAATGATTATTATGGAGAGAAAAAGAAAACCACTCCACTATATATTAGTAGTATACACAAGTACTATATAAGTACTATATAAGCTGGAGCCTCAGTGCTTGTTCGCTAGGGTTTGCACTCTCCACACTATCGCCGCACTACATATATATATATACACGCTGGAGGCTCAGCGTTCCTTTGCTAAGGTTTGCTATATTCACAGTCTCTCACCCTCTTCACCAGATCTAAACAAGACTGCGTTGGCCTTTGTCTCTCTCTCCCCCCTCACAGCTGGTGAAGGAGCCGTCCGGATCCCGTCGCACCGGGAAGGGGAGGAGGTGCAGCGTTCACTTTGTCGCCTTCGGTGAGGGAGGCAGTCCACTGCCGGCTGTGCTGTTCTCTTTCACCCAACGCCTATGAGGGAGGGCCACTGACCCCTTCTTCCTCGCTGCCATACGTAGTGTGGGCAGATCCGGCCTCCCGCCGCACGCCTAGCCACATCCCGACGACCCTAAGGTATAACTTTCTTTGAAACCGTCATTGCTCTAGCTGCATGCGGATCTTTTTCGATTCTGTAGTTGAATCTAGGTCTTGGTTCAAAGAGGAAAGAAGGGTGGGGTAGGGTGGAGCATGAATCTAGGACATGGTTCAATCAGGAAAGGAGGGTGGGAAAGTAGTATAGACTGGCTATCCAGCCGCTTTGTTGGTGGAAAAGGGAAAAAGGGGGTAACCCAGTACACACATCTGTAAGGAACTGATCTCTTTGTTGAAAAAGGAAAGAAACTGGGGGGTCTGGTAGTTTGTGTAGGACTAGAGTTACTGCCCTCACAAAGGAAAAAGGTTCAAAGAGAACAAATATGGGACCAATGCAGATATGCTGCTTGGCAACATACTCTGCATCACCCATTTATATGTGTGGACGCACGTGGTGCTGGCATGTCCCATGTCCCATGTCCCATACAACTATTTTACTGTTGTTAATCTAAGAATGTCGCTGGAAAATTGAAGCAAGGCCACTGTTAAAAGTAAATTACATTTTTAATGAATGTTGTTTTAAGAGAATGTCTGTTAATATGAATCAATGCAACCGTTTTAGAAATGCTACTGTCCTACTTTGTTTTCCATCAAGATAAGTTAGATGCTTCTTTTTATCGCCGTATGTTTCATCCTCCTTTATTGGCCAGTAATTGTTTCCTTTTTTGCCTCTGTTAAAACAGGGATATCTATTCAACTTGTTGCTATAGCGAACTTAAATGTCACACCGGCGACTTTGCTTGATTTAGTTGAACTACACAAAACGAGATTGGATTTCCTATTCGTGTTGGCAGATTAGTAGGTGATCTTGACTGCGTCATGAAAGGTCAATACCTGCCTTCATCCACATGATCGTGCAGTGTGCTTTGAGATGATGTGCTACTTGTATTGGTACTATTTTAAATAATTGTTGAATTGAAGCTATTGAATTGCTGTTTTTCCCATTAAGTGAACAAAAATGGGACCAACCCAGACATGATGCTTGTTGCTTTGTTACAACAAACTCTGCATCACCCCCTTTATAAGTAGATGGAAGCACATGGTGTTGTTGCGCCCACTCTCCCCTGCAACTGTGTATGCTTTTTGTTAATCTAATGCCGCTGGTAAAATTAAGCAATGCCACTCTCAGAATTAACTACTGGATATTAGTTCAAAACTACAACACTTGTTAGGGATCGGCGGGAGTACCATTTCTATTAGGGATCGGCCGGAGTACATGTTTAAGAAATGTATTGTTGAGATAATGTCTTTGTTATTATATATCAATTACAGTGTTTTACAAATGGTACTATCCTGCTTTGTAGTTCTTTGTACATGTTTAACCAAGGTATTGTTAAGATAATGTCTCTATTAATATGAATCAGTCGCATTGTTTTAGGAATGGTACTTTTCTGCTTTGTTGTTTTTATTCATGTTGAAACAAGGCATTGTTAAGATAATGTCTCAGTTAATATGAATGAATCACACTGTTTGAGAATTGCTACTCTCCTGCTTTGTTTCCCATTAAGATAAGGTAGATGTTTTTTCTTCTGGGAGTATAAGTCATCAACCATTATTTCTCAGTAATTGTTTCCCTTATACCTATTGTTGCATATAGGGATATCAAAACTTCTGCTCGGTTCTATTTTGACTTTGATTTTAGTTGAACTGCACAAAAGGAGCCAATGTGTTTAAGGCAAACTGTTGCATTATTGGGCCCAGTTGGTCTTTCCACTTTGCAGAAAGAAGTAGTCACTGTTTGCGCTACATTACACAAGGAATGATCGAGAAGCTTTTCAGAGTATTAGTAGATGCTAGTGACATGACTAGTCTGCAGAGAGCATAGGCAACTCAACAACACGTGGAGTGAAAAATTCACTCCACAAGGAAAGGTATGACCAAGTCAGTTGCCGACGCAGCTGTAACAAACAAGATCAGTATCGTCCTTCATCCACATGATTGTGCTTTCTTATGCTGTGCTACTTATATTGTTGTATTGTCTAATGAAGATGATTATAGTTGTAAGCGTATGTTTAATCAACTAGTACCACTATTATATTCATCACGCTTTTTCTGTATTTATGCAGACAGGGATGCTCAGCTTGATTTTAGTGGCACTGCACAAAATGTTCAGATGGTTCGTGTCCTCCATAATACTTCATCATGCACAATACATCGAATGGTTCTCTAATCATTCATCGTCACCTTGAGCCACCGGACTATCTACTTGAATGAAGCTGCCAACGTGTTCAATGCCTTGCAACATATAAATACGAAATCCACCATGCTACGCAAGACATTGTTTGATTTCAGTGGAACTGCACAAAAAGATACGCTGGTTAATCCGGCTCCATGTGCCATTTCAATGTGCAAACTGATGACAAACCATGCCCGTCTGAATGGAGCTACCAACGTCTTCAAGGCAGAAGAATTCCCACAAGTTCAAGGGAAAGAACTCTATCCAGCAGAATTCTACCTTTAAGAAGGGTAAGAAGAAAGACAAAAAGAGAGATGGCTGCTTTACTTGTGGTTCAGAGAAACACTGGGCAAACAAGTGCCTAAACAAGTACAAGAAGCCAGGACAGGACTCCAAGTCTATCAATGTCACTCTAAGCAACAATGATGGGGCATCTGGGTATGGTAATCTGTTTAACGTACTTTCAGTTTGTCAGTCCATCGATTGGTGGGTTGACACTGGGGCCAATATTCATGTGTGTGCTGATGTGTATTTGTTTTCTTGCAGCATATAAATATGAAATCCACCGTGCTACACAAGACATTGTTTGATTTCAGTTGAACTGCACAAAAAGATACGCTGGTTAATCCAGCTTCATGTGCCATTTCAATGTGCAAACTGATGACAAACCTTGCCCATTCCACAATCATAGGCACTACATATTTTGAATGGGAAAAGCTTGTCAAAGTTTAATCATTGATGTTAGCAAGAAGACATTAGTTTAATATATTGGAATTGGAAAACCTTGTCAAATTTTGCTCATTGATGTTAGCCAGAAGACATGCATTTGATATTTTTGAGTGGGACGCCCTTTGCTGTGAGCAGCGTCGATCGTTTTTTCCTATTCCTGTGTTCAGTTCAGAAGTAAATATTTACTCTGCTGAGATGCATAGTCACATGAATGTTGACTTATGTAAGGTATTTTAAGAGTTTGTTCTGAATGTTGTCTATGTAATGCCAGGCCTTGTGAGTTTGATTGCAAAGTTGAGCTTGGAATGCTGTGGCATGTGGCATCACGAGCTGTTCACCGTGCCTCCTAAGAATAATGCTTCATATTGTTTTGCATGTTGATCTAATGCCAGTGATTTGCATGTTAAGAAGATCAACCTCTTCTGTTGTTTCTGTGCTTAAGAAGTTCATCGTCTTATGTTTCATTCATAGCCTATATGACAACTCGGGTAGGTTAGAGATGAAACCATATGATCTTTCGACCAAATCATCATCTTAGGCCGTGATTGGATCGTCGTTTTCCAACCAAACCCGCTTGTAAAACTGACACTTGTAAATAAGAGCAGATGGTCTTGGGCGAAGCGCTCGGTTGGTCGATTTCGACTAGTAAAATTACACTGATCTCTCAAATTACACACGTAACTCGCCGGTTTTCGTTACAGACCTCGGGCCGTCAGTTTCATTATGCCTGTATTTTACACATTGTTTCTGGTGACTAGTAAATTACACTTGTATCTTAATACAGGTGTGAAACAATCCAGAGCTCCCAAGCGCGGCCTTACCATTTCATGCCGGCTCAATCTCTCGAAGGTGCTCATAGGTGTTCGATGATCCTGGCTTCCTGAATGAGCAGCGGGCGCTGTATCAGACCATCCGTAGGGCCCGCGAGGCCCTCTCCGTCGTCCTTCGAGTTGTTGCGCTTGCCGTGGCACCGAGCATTGTCAACATGGTCAACGAACATGAGGAATCAGGAGATGACTTTACTTGGAGAGGATGACAGTAGGGACCCACCAGGGCCATATATAGCCATACATACACAAGTTCCTCCTTATTATATACAACTATAATTTTTTTGCTTCCTCCTGGTTTCTTGACATCACGGTCCCACACCATCGTCAACCTATATAGTCAATAAATGAGAGAATTGCACAAGGAGCGGCCGACAGCTGGGACCCAGCAGCTCGAGCAGTATTTGTGTTTTTGAGGTGTGAGCAGAGTTTTTCTTGAGCGATGTTTTTGTTGTTGTTCAGAGGAGCAGGGTATCAACTGGGCGGGCTGTGGCCCGTCTGGCCCAGGCAATTATTTTATCTCGACCAAATATCCAGCCCAGATATTAATATTTAAATGTGAAAATGGCTAGCCCAGCTATTCTTTTTTTGCGGAATACCCAACCCAGGTCAACTTGTTATTCTCCAGGCCGCATTAGACTTGCCAAGAAAATGGGCTTTAAGAAATAATAAATGGGTTGTAATTAAAAAAATTGGCTGTAAATATAAAAAATGGACCGAACAGGTACATTTTTTTATTCTTCTAAAAAAAGGTACATTTTTAATTTCATTACTTGTTGCGTGCGCAAAATTTCGTTGGATTTTTACCTAATACAAATTTATTTTGAAATTATATTTAATCCGACTCTAAATTTCGGGTTAGTTTTTTTTTCGGATCCCATCAAAATGTTGGAAATTTTGTTGAGTTTTTTTTGAGCGGTTGGCTGAAATTATTAACAAAGTCCTGGCTAGAAAATGGGCTGTAATTTGAACAAATAGTAAATGGGCTGAGTAAATTCCATTAGAATTAAAAAATGGGTTGTACATTATAACAAATCACAAATGGGCTATATGTTCTCTGCCACAGATGTGATGGTCACTTGTGGGCCTACTAAGTTGACGCGTACGCAAGGCTTTGTCAACTTATAGTCAACACACGATTCTATTAGCAGTGGCAGTTAGATGTCCATATAAAGGCTGTGGTGCTTCTTCAATCTCGGATATTCATGCTTCAGCCGCCCAAACCACCGCCGGCGGTACCGCCTCCCGTGGCCGGCGGTACCGCCTCCCGTGGCCGGCTGTAGTGCCGCGCAGGCCTCACTGGCCCATCCTACTCCCATCGCCGTCCAGGCCATTCCTCTACTCACCAACACCTCCTATTATTCTCCGGCGACGACAGCCTCACACCGCAGCCGAACCAGTGAACCCTCATACTCCCCTCCGCATGGGCATCCACTACTGTGTCTTCGCCGGCTCCGGGTCCACCGCGTTGGTTCTCTCGGCGCGGCGTGGTCAACTTTGTCAACAAACGATAGCCATCGGAAGAGGCATGAACGTGGAGTGGCTGACAGTAGGGACCCACATGGCCCATGGCCGCACGCGAGCAAGTCCCTCCTTATTATGCGAAAACAAATGATTTCTCCCCCTGACAGGTTTGAGCCACCAGCTACATCTTCGCACACAGGGAAGTGTTTCCTTTATTACGTGGAAAAAAAGTTACCTCTCCCTGACAGCTGGGACCCACAAGCTTTATTATGATCCATTTCGCGAAAATATAGATTGTACCATAGATGCTAAATTGTTTTCTTTTTATTCTAACTCGAAAAAGAAGAAATTAAAAAAACCCAGAAAACGTCTTCGCACGCAAGGAAGTGCCACCTTATTATGAGCAAAAAAATGATTCCCCCCTGCTAGCTAGGACCCACCAGATTTGGAGGATGACTTGTGGGCCAACTAAGTTGACGCGTACAGGCTTTCTCAACTTAGTCAAAATGATGCTAGCTGCACTGACCGTTGGATGTTAAATCAACGGCCGTGCTGCGACTTCAACCTCTGATCTTCTTGCTCCAGCCGCCCAAACCAGGCCCGCCGTACCGCCTGCTCTAGCTTCCCGTGGCCGGCTGTGCTGCCGCGCAGGCCTCACGGACCGACCATACTATGACTGGCCAGACCTTCCCTCTACTCACCCACACCCCTTGTTATTCGCCGGCGACGGCGGACTTACACCGCAGCTGAACCAGTGAACCCTCGTACTCCCCTCCGCATGGGCATCCACCTGCCTCGTCTTCTCTGGCTCCTTGTTGTTCCCTTCCTAGGCCTCGCCGTCGTCCACTGCCTTGCTGCTCTCGGCGCCTCGTGGTCAACGAGGTCAACGAACGACGGCCATCGGAAGTGGACTTTAGGCTGTGAGGCTGACAGTTGGACCCGCCAGCTACATCTTCGAAACCAAGGGAGTGCCTCCTTATTACTTGCAAAATAAAAATGATTCCTCCCCCTGACAGCCGGGACCCACTAGCTATATCTTCGCACGCAAGGAAGTGCATCCTTATCCTCCCTGACAGCTGGGACCCACCCGGTTGAAGCATACGTAGCGTTGTCGCGAACGTGTACGTACATACTGGTCGATCGGTCTCTCTGCAACGATGAACCGTGGCCGAGCAAGCAGCAGCACGTGTAGTAGTAGACGATGTCGAGTTGGCGGCGGAGGAAGACTCGGCATGCCCCCGACGTAGCAGTTCAGGCAGTCCCTTCTAAACTGTGTACACGTACATACAACCAGATGCCAAAAAATACGGCCACGTACGTACATATGGGCAGGGTCTCGAACGCCTACTCACGCATACGTACGGCTAGGGATCATGTACATGGAGAGGCAGCGGACGGCAGCAATGGCGTCGTGTTCATCGGACGCCAACCGGCTTGGACAGAACAGCCGAAACGAGGTCTGGTGTACCGCAGAACGGAGGAAACGGGCCTTCTGTTCGACCGCGTATGGTCGAAACGGGGTCCTGTTCATCAGGAAGAGTCTGGTGTACTGCAAAACGGAGGAAACAGACTTGTGTTGGAGTGCCTACGGTCGAAACGGGGTCCTGTTGATCGGGAGGGGTGTGGCGTACCGCAAAACGGAGGAAACGGACTTCTCTTCAACCTCCTACGGTCGAAACGGGGGTCCTATTCATCAGGAGGGGTGTGGCGTACCGCAAAACGGGACTCCACGGGCTACTATTCATCCACCATCTACTGCCTCGCTCTAGCCTCCACGGGCTACTGTTCATCCATCGTCGACCTCCTCCAGCCTCCACCTGCGACTGTTCATCCACGGCGTCTCCCTCCTGCCTCCACCAGCTACTGTTCATCCACGGGATCTTGTTCATCCAGCCTCCACCGGCTAATGTTCAACCAGCCCTCCACGGGCTACTGTTCATCCAGCCCTCTACCGGCTACTGTTCAACCAGCCCTCCACGGGGTCCAGTTCATCCACCCCCAACCGGCTCGATCGAGGTCCTGTTCATCCAGCGGCAACGGCCACTGCTACCACGGGGTCCTGCTCATCCAACCCCCATCGGGAACTGTTCATCCAACCCCCAACAATGCTCACTGTTCATCAAGAGGCAGCAGGTTCGATCGGCTTCAGTTACCAGCAGTAGCGAAGGAATCGCTCGATCGGGTTCAGTTAACAGCCAGGGATCGATTGATCGCTCGGGTTCAGTAATGCGTAGCCAGTGCAATCGCTCAGGTTCAGTAGGCGAACGCCTCACTCAGGTTCAGTTAGAGCCCAACGCCTCGTACCCACGCGCGTACATGTACAAGAGAAACGTGCAATCCCTCCGTGCATCGCTCGGCCCCGACCACCCACCATAACTGGGAACTCCCCGATATTTTCCTCGCCCTCGCTTCTACCACGGTTTTTCCCATCATGGACGGCCCAAAGAATGTCATGCAGTTGCGTCTCCGGCCCGCCCAGGATGAAAAGCCTATTTTCTGTCATGATTTTTTGTCATAGAAGTAGGAGCCGACCACATCTATGATGATACCGGGTTTTGTCACAATTATTGTCATAGAAGTGTCATAAGCATCACATAATTTTTTTTTGGTCGGCCCAAAATGTCACGGATGTGTCTTTTTTTTGTAGTGCCATACGTGCATGCTACAGGAATCACAAACTTTAACACAAGTATTTCTACAATCCACAATTACTCACTAGCATGACTCTAATATCACCATCCTCACATATCAAAACAATCATAAGGAATCAAACTTCTCATAGTATTCAATGCACTTTATATGAAAGTTTTTATTATATCCCTCTTGGATGCCTATCATATTAGGACTAAATTCATAACCAAAGCAAATTACCATGCTGTTTAGAGAGACTCTCAAAATAATATAAGTGAAGCATGAGAATTCAACAATTTCTATAAAATAAACCCACCGCCGTGCTCTAAAAAGATATAAGTGAAGCACTAGAGCAAAATTGCCTAGCTCAATAGATATAAGTGAATCACATAGAGTATTTTAATAAATCACGATCAATGCGTGTCCCTCTCAAAAGGTGTGTACAGTAAGGATGATTGTGGCAAACTAAAAAGCAAAGAATCATATCATACAAGACGCTCCAAGCAAAACACATATCATGTGGTGAATAAAAATATAGCCTCAAGTAAAGTTACCGATAGACAAAGACGAAAGAGGGGATGCCTTCCGGGGCATCCCCAAGTTTAGGCTCTTGGTTGTCCTTGAATATTACCTTGGGGTGCCTTGGGCATCCCCAAGCTTAGGCTCTTGCCACTCCTTATTCCATAGTCCATCAAATCTTTACTCAAAACTTGAAAACTTCACAACACAAAACTCAACAGAAAATCTCATGAGATCCATTAGTATAAGAAAATAAATCACCACTTATGGTACTGTTGTGAACTCATTCTTTATTTAAATTGGTGTAATATCTACTGTATTCCAACTTCTCCATGGTTCATACCCCCCGATACTACCATCCATTAGCCTTTCCATTACCAATCCTTTCCTTTATCTCTGCAATTTCCTTGTCCGTCTTCTGGGCTTCTCAGATTCTTTCGGTCAGAGTGGACTGAATATCCAGGGTGGCTACAAATCCTCTCGGTAATATCTCCAGTCGGAGCTCTCTGAGATCATCGGCTAACTCCTGAGGTAACCCTCCAGCTATGAGGGTGTTCACATAGCAGTTACGGCTCAAGGCATCTGCTACAACATTTGCCTTCCCTGGGTGATAAGGTAATCTCATGTCATAGTCCTTGATCAATTCAAGCCATCTCCTCTGCCTGAGGTTCAACTCCTTCTGCGTGAAAATATACTTTAAGCTCTTATGATCTGTGTAAACATCACAACTGTTTCCAACAAGGAAATGTCTCCAGGTCTTTAGTGCGTGCACTACGGCTGCTAACTCCAAATCGTGTGTGGCATAATTCATCTCGTGAGGTCGTAGCTGTTTGGAAGTATAGGCTACAACTTTTCCTTCCTGCATGAGCACTCCTCCGAGTCCTTGACGAGAAGTGTCACAATATACCTGGTAATCCTTGTGTATGTCTGGCAAAATTAGCACTAGGGCTGTAACCAAACGTTTCTTCAGCTCGTGAAAACTGGCTTCACAATCCTCGGTCCAAATCTACTTGGTTTCCTTCTTCAACAGCTCAGTCATGGGTTTAGCAATCTGATGTCTACTACACAACTTGTTCTTGTAGACCCGTGTTGGGCCTCCAAGCGCAGAGTTTTGTAGGACAGTAGCAATTTTCCCTCAAATGGATAACCTAAGGTTTATCAATCCGTGGGAGGTGTAGGATGAAGATAGTCTCTCTCAAACAACCCTGCAACCAAATAATAAAAAGTCTCTTGTGTCCCCAACACACCAAATACAATGGTAAATTGTATAGGTGCACTAGTTCGGTGAAGAGATGGTGATAAAAGTGTAGTAATGATAGTAGATATTGATTTTTGTAATAGGAACAATAAAAAATAGCAAGATAGCAAGTAACAAAAGTGAGCACAAACGGTATTGCAATGCTTGAAAATGAGGCCTAGGGTCCGTACTTTCGCTAGTGCAATCTCTCAACAGTGCTAATATAATTGGATCATATAACCACCCCTCAAAGTGCGATGAAGAATCACTCCAAAGTTCCTATCTAGCGGAGAACATAAGAAGAAATTATTTGTAGTGTACGAAACCACCTCGAAGCTATTCTTTCCAATCGATCTATCCAAGAGTTCATACTAAAATAACACCAAATAATTTCAGATTCATAATACTCAATCCAACACAAAGAACCTCAAAGAGTGCCCCAAGATTTCTACCGGAGAAACAAAGACAAGAACGTGCATCAACCCCTATGCGTAGATTACCCCAATGTCACCTCGGGAATTCGCGAGTTGAGTGCCAAAACATATATCAAGTGAATCAATACGATACCCCATTGTCACCACGAGTATTCATATGCAAGACATATATCAAGTTCTCTCAAATCCATAAAAGTATTCAAACTGATAAAACAAAATCTCAAAGGGAAAACTCAATTCACAACAAGATGGAGAGGGGAAAACACCATATGATCCGACTATCTTAACAAAGCCCGCGATACATCAAGATCGTGACATCTCAAGAACACAAGAGAGAGAGAGAGAGAGACAGAGAGAGAGAGAGAGATTAAACACATAGCTACTGATACAAACCCTCAGTCCTGAGGGTTGACTACTCCCTCCTCATCATGATGGCCACCAGGATGATGAAGATGGCCACCGGTGATGATTTCCCCCTCCGGCGGAGTGTCGGAACGGGGTCTAGATTGGTTTTTCATGGCTACAGAGGCTTGCGGCAGTGGAACTTCTGATCTAGGGTTAACCCCGAGGGTTTTTGGAATATTTGGGAATTTATAGGGATCTAGGGTTAACCCCGAGGGTTTTTGGAATATTTGGGAATTTATAGGGATCTAGGGTTAACCCCGAGGGTTTTTGGAATATTTGGGAATTTATAGGGTAAAGAGGGGGTGTGGGAGGCCACCGAGGTGGGCACAACCCACCTAGGCGCGCCTGGGCCCCCAGGCGCGCCCTGTCGGTTGTGCCCCCCTCGGGGCACCACCAGGTGCTTCTCTGGCCCACTAGATGTCTTCTGGTCCATAAAAAATCCACAAAAAGTTTTGCGGTGTTTGGACTCCGTTTGACATTGATTTCCTGTGATGTAAAAAACAAGCAAAAAACAGCAACTGGCACTGGGCACTGGGTCAATAGGTTAGTCCCAAAAAATGATATAAAGTTGCTATAAAATGATTGTAAAACATCCAAGAATGATAATATAACAGCATGAATACTTCATTAATTATAGATACGTTGGAGACGTATCAGCATCCCCAAGCTTAATTCCTACTCGTCCTCGAGTAGGTAAATGATAAAAGAAATAATTTATGAAGTGTGAATGCTAGCAAAGTGCACAAGTTTGATCAATGACAATTTCAATCACTTTTCCTAGCATCATAACAGCAATTCTTTCTCATAAAATTTCTCATGTTAAAGTAGCAACCAATTCACATGTTAAGGTTCAAACAATGAATTCTCTTGAAACGCAACAACCTATGTTTTCAGTAACCAAGCAATTGCAATTCAACTTATTCAACAAAGTCTAAGTAAGAGCTCCACATACTCATCCATCATATAGTCTTCCATGATTGCTACTACTCAAAGCATATTCTTAGAACAAATGCATCCATCGAACACAGAGAAAGATAGGGGCTTAATTTTTTGCCTCCCAACTCATTTATCATAGAGATAATTGTCAACAATAATAAATCATGATCAAAT
Organism: Thinopyrum elongatum; assembly: GCA_011799875.1. Taxonomy (NCBI): domain Eukaryota; kingdom Viridiplantae; phylum Streptophyta; class Magnoliopsida; order Poales; family Poaceae; genus Thinopyrum; species Thinopyrum elongatum. Next base: position 133,784,276 of record CM022302.1, read on the forward strand.
ATATTTGACTGGTCATATGTGCCTAGATCTTTCCCCGCCACATGGTGCTTGCCAACTAGAGAATAATTGAGGTTGAAATGAGAATTTATACTATTGACTCTTTGCATAAAAGTAAATACTGAAAAGTAAAAGATAGGCCCTTCGCAGAGGGAAGCAGAGGTTGCCATGCACTTTTTATTTGGATGCCCAAGCTCTTAATGCAAAGTAACGTCATGTCATATTGCCCCTTATGATAGCAACCTTTATTATGCAGTCCGTCGCTTTTATTACTTTGCCATCACAAGTTCGTACAACGCTCAATTTTCCCTTACATTAAAATATCAAACATATTTAGGAGCAATTTTTATTGCTTTATGCACCGATGACAACTTACTTGAAGGATCTTATTCAATCCAAAGGTAGGTATGGTGGACACTCATGGCAAGAAACTGGGTTTAAGGGTTTTTGGATGCACAAGTAGTATCTCTACTTAGTACGAATTTTTGGCTAGCAAAAGATCCTAGGCAAACACCACATGTTGGAGGATCCATGACAATATAACTTCTATGCAAATATACCCAAACATAACTCATTACGTTGTCTTCCTTGCCCAACTTCAACTAATTTGCTCAAGTTTGAAAATAATTAATGGGTATTCACAATCATAGAAGATGTCCAAGATAATATATTTGCATGTGAAAGTTCTCTTCCTTATAGTAATCATTCATGAATTGCTTGTATGACCAATATTGTGATTGCCAAGCTTCAAAAGATTTCACTTTCTAAACCCAATGTGAAGCTACTACTAGGCATGATATGAACATATAATTTCAACTTCATGATATTCAATTCATTGAATGATTTACTCATAGGATATAAGTCAAGCACAAGAGTAAATGACAAGCTACTCCAAAAAGATATAAGTGAAGATCAAGCGAGTAGTTATGTAAATGGGTAGCTATTTGAGGACTCTCTTATTTAAAAGTTTCAGATCTAAGTATTTTATTAAAACAGCAAGCAAAACAAAACAAAATGACATTCCAAGAATAGCACAACTCATGTGAAGAAGCAAAAACTTAGGCTCAACTGATACTAACCGATAATTGTTGACGAAGAAAGGTGGGATGCCTACCGGGGCATCCCCAAGCTTAGATGCTTGAGACTTCTTGGAATATTATCTTGGTATGCCTTGGGCATCCCCAAGCTTGAGCTTTTGTGTCTCCTTAATTCCTTTCATATCACGGTCTCCCTAAATCTTAAAACCTTCATCCACACAGAACTCAACAAGAACTCGTGAGATAAGTTAGTATAAATCAATGCAAAAACCTTATCATTCTCTACTGTAGCAAATCACCAAAATTATTATTCAACATTGCATACTAAATTCCTCTGCATATTTAATACTCCTATCCTCAAATAGAATCATTAAACAAGCAAACATATGCAAACAATGCAAACATAACAGCAATCTGTCAAAACAGTACAGTCTGTAAATAATGCAATATTCATCATACTTCCCTAACTCCAAAAATTCTGAAAAATTACCAAACTGTATAAAATTTATTATATCTTACTATGCAAAAAGTTTCAACAATTTATCACATTCGGACTTTTCTAGACAATTTTTGCAACAGCGATAAACTTTCTGTTTTGAAACAGCAACAAATATACTTGCAAAATAAGCATGGTAAAGGCTATCCTTGCCACTTTTATTGAAATAAAAGATAGAAAACATTATTAGAAGTAACATCAAGCAAAAAGAAATAAAAGAAAATGACGCTCCAAGCAAAACACATATCATGTGACGAATAAAATCATAGCTCCAAGTGAGGTTACCGATAATGTCGGAGACGAAAGAGGGGATGCCTTCCGGGGCATCCCCAAGCTTAGTATCTCGTCACTCCTTATTCTCCTCATATCAATATCTCACCCAAAACTTGAAAAACTTCAGTCACACAAAACTCAATGGAACTTCGTGAGATGGGTTAGTACGATAAAGACAAATCATTCACTTTGGTACTGTCAAAAACAAGATTCATAATTGTTCTCACACAATGCCTACTATACCTTATCATTTCCAAAATTTATATTGAGGAAAATAAGCCATAGAAACTAGGAAACAAGCAAACTATGCATTGAAAACAGAATCTATCAAAAATAGAACAGTATGTAAAGATCTGAATTAAGGTCATACTTCTGTAACTCCAAAAATTCTGAAACATTTGGAAAACATAGACAATTTCTATACCCATCAACTGTAAAAAATTCAGAATTTTTCCATGTTCCAGTAAAAGATAAGAATTTCTGCACTGGACGCAAAAGTTTCTGTTTTTGCACAGAATCAAGTCAACTATCATCCACACTATCCCAAAGGCTTTACTTGGCACTTTATTGAAATAAAAGCAATAAAACATGATTACTACAGTAGCATAACCATGTGAACACACAAAAACAGTAGGTAAAAGTGTTGGGTTGTCTCCCAACAAGCGCTTTTCTTTAATGCCTTTTAGCTAGGCATGATGATCTCAATGATGCTCTCATAAAAGATAAGGATTGAAACATAAATAGAGCATCATGAATCATAAGTTTCTCTCGCATAATAATTTTTAGTAGCATCATGAATAGATTCATCAATATAACCATCACATAAAGCATTCTTTTCATGATCCACAAGCATAGAAATTTTATTACTCTCCACATAAGAAAATTTCTTCTCATTCGCAATGGTGGGAGTATCATATGAAACTCGAATACTATAAATTGTTTCCACATTAAAAGAGTAATGTTCAGAAAAAGGGTAATCATAACTATGACAAGTTTTATAAATATAATCATCACTACTTTTTATAACATAAGTATCATCACAATAATCATCATAAGTAGCAACTTTGTTCTCATCATAGATAGGAGGCATGCAATCATCATAGCAAATTTGATCATTCAAAGTAGGGGGACTAAAAAGATCATCTTCATTAAACATAGCATCCCCAAGCTTGGGACAAACATTAATTGCAGCAAATAAATTCTCAAACATGTCATTCTCATCAAACATAGCATCCCCAAGCTTGTGGCTTGGCATATCATAAGCATAATCACTCTCATCATTAATAGTATGAATAGCACCAACGGTATAACAATTGCTATCATCATAATTTCCCAAGTTGGTGCCAAAAGGATTTCCAAGATTATAAGAAGTATCATTATCTTCCCAATCATAATCATCACAACAAGCAATGGGCATAACAAAATCATCATCAATAGTGCTCTCGGACATTGTGCCATAAGACATAGAAGCAATATCATCATCAAGTGCATCATCCTCCATAATTATATTTGATTCATTTTCATGAGGCACTACAATAATAGGAGCAACACTATTTGGGAGAGATACCTTTTTACCTCTATTCTTTCTTCTTCTTTTCTTCTTCTTCACCACATCATGTGTGGGTTTAATTAATTTTTTCAAGCTTCTTATTGATGAGATTGGTTGAATAGGGAGCTCCTCCTCGTCACCTATTTCATCATGAGAGACAATAGGAGGGAAAGTGGAAATCTTTACCCTTTCATTAGTATTCCTTTTATATTCTATTGGTTTTCCCATCTTTCTATAGTTGGCAATATAAGCATTCTCATTGCAATTTACCATGCAAAACATATGGATATTTTTTAGTTTAGTTTCAATGTCGTCCGTGAGAATGAATACTTCAAACCAACTATTTTTATATGTCAATTCTTCACTCCCCAAAAATAGACAAAGCTCATTATAAAGTTCAAGGGTGATCAAATCATTACAATATTTGGCCATGATTCGATCATGAAAAAGTTTGCATTGAAAATTAAGATGACCAACCTTATTGCAAAGTTCACAAGTAAAAGGACAAAGAGAACATAATTTTGTAGCAAATTCATCTATCACTTTGAGCAAAGAATTGGTTCTATCATGTTTATGCTTCTTGCAAAATCTATCTTCCCTATAAGGCACGTCTTCACAAACTTTATGCACTCCACAAAAATTGACATGCTTATAAGAAACATTTTTGTCATGACTTGTGCAATCATCATTAGCATTTTGGATACTCAAAGAATTCATACTAACAACATTGCAATCATGCTCATCATTCAAATATTTTGTGCCAAACATTTTATTGACTTCCTCTTCTAACAATTGAGCACAATTTTCTAAACCATCATTTTCAAGAAAGATATTATAAAGATGATCAATAATATGATGCAACCTCAATTCCATTTTTTAATGTAGTTTTATTTTATAGACCAAACTAGTGATAAACAAGAAACTAAAAGATTCAATTGCAAGATCTAAAGATATACCTTCAAGCACTCACCTCCCCGGCAATGGCGCCAGAAAAGAGCTTGATGTCTACTACACAACTTGTTCTTGTAGACTCGTGTTGGGCCTCCAAGCACAGAGTTTTGTAGGACAGTAGCAATTTTCCCTCAAGTGGATGACCTAAGGTTTATCAATCCATGGGAGGTGTAGGATCAAGATGGTCTCTCTCAAACAACCCTGCAACCAAATAATAAAAAGTCTCTTGTGTCCACAACACACCAAATACAATGGTAAATTGTATAGGTGCACTAGTTCGGTGAAGAGATGGTGATAAAAGTGTAGTAATGATAGTAGATATTTATTTTTGTAATAAGAACAATAAAAAACAGCAAGGTAGCAAGTAACAAAAGTGAGCACAAACGATATTGCAATGCTTGAAAATGAGGCCTAGGGTCCGTACTTTCGCTAGTGCAATCTCTCAACAGTGCTAATATAATTGGATCATATAACCACCCCTCAAAGTGTGATGAAGAATCACTCCAAAGTTCCTATCTAGCGGAGAACATAAGAAGAAATTATTTGTAGGGTACGAAACCACCTCGAAGCTATTCTTTCCGATCGATCTATCCAAGAGTTCATACTAAAATAACACCAAATAATTTCAGATTCATAATACTCAATCCAACACAAAGAACCTCAAAGAGTGCCCCAAGATTTCTATCGGAGAAACAAAGACAAGAACGTGCATCAACCCCTATGCGTAGATTACCCCAATGTCACCTCGGGAATCCGCGAGTTGAGTGCCAAAACATATATCAAGTGAATCAATACGATACCCCATTGTCACCACGAGTATTCATATGCAAGACATATATCAAGTGCTCTCAAATCCATAAAAGTATTCAAACCGATAAAATGAAATCTCAAAGGGAAAACTCAATTCACAACAAGATGGAGAGGGGAAAACACCATATGATCCGACTATATTAACAAAGCCCGCGATACATCAAGATCGTGACATCTCAAGAACACAAGAGAGAGAGAGAGATTAAACACATAGCTACTGATACATACCCTCAGCCCCGAGGGTTGACTACTCCATCCTCACGTGGTGGCCACCGGGATGATAAAGATGGCCACCGGTGATGATTTCCCCCTCCGGCGGAGTGCCGGAATGGGGTCTAGATTGGTTTTTCATGGCTACAAAGGTTTGCGGTGGTGGAACTTCTAATCTAGGGTTAACCCCGAGGGTTTTTGGAATATTTGGGAATTTATAGGGTAAAGAGGGGGTGCGGGAGGCCACCGAGGTGGGCACAACCCACCTGGGCACGCCCGAGCCCCCAGGCGCGCCCTGGTGGGTTGTGCCCCCCTCGGGGCACCCCCCAGGTGCTTCTCTAGCCCACTGGATGTCTTCTGGTCCATAAAAAATCCATAAAAAGTTTCGCGGTGTTTGGACTCCGTTTGATATTGATTTCCTGTGATGTAAAAAACAAGCAAAAAACAGCAACTGGCACTGGGCATTGGGTCAATAGGTTAGTCCCAAAAAATGATATAAAGTTGCTATAAAATGATTGTAAAACATCCAAGAATGATAATATAACAGCATGAATACTTCATAAATTATAGATACGTTGGAGACGTATCACAATCTTGGAGAAATTCTCAATAAATCTTCGATAATATCCTGCAAGTCCGAGAAAACTGCGGATCTCCTTGACTGAGGTGGGGGACTGCCATTTGGTGACTGATTCAACCTTGGTGGGGTCGACTGCTATTCCTTCTCCTGAAATAACATGTCCGAGGAATTCGACTTCCTTCAACCAAAATTCACATTTGCTGAACTTGGCATATAACTGATGTTCTCAAAGTTTCTCCAGAACTAGACGCAAGTGTTCCTTATGCTCTTCCTCGCTCTTGGAGAAAACCAATATGTCATCGATGAACACCACGACAAACTTGTCCAGATATTCCATAAATACCTTGTTCATCATGCTCATGAAATACGCAGGGGCATTAGTCAATCCGAAGGACATGACGGCATACTCATATAAACCATACCTGGTGGTGAAAGCTGTTTTGGGTATATCCTGTTCACGAATCTTCAACTGATGATACCCTAATCGAAGATCGATCTTGGAGAATACTTTGGCTCTGACTAGCTGATCAAATAAATCATTAATCATCGGCAGAGGGTACTTGTTCTTGATGGTCACGTTGTTCAATGAACGATAATCCACAACCATTCTCAGGGTTCCATCCTTCTTATCTACCAAAAGAACTAGGGCTCCCCAAGGTGATGAGCTTGGCCGAATGTATCCCTTCTCCAATAGCTCATTAATTTGCTTCTTGATCTCTTCCCAATCATTCAGGGGCATCCAATAAGGTCTCTTGGATATTGGGGTTGTGCCGGGCAATAACTCAATCAAAAAAACTCAATGTCTCTGTCCGGTGGCATTCCTAGTAATTCTTTCAAAAATACATCGGGAAAATCTTGCACTACCGGCACTTCCTCCTGAACAACTCCCGTGAGGGAATTCACCTGATTCTTCATCGGTGTGCGTCTGGATACATACTTGATCCTCTTCAGCTCTAGGGGGGTGAGCAAAATCGTCTTGCGGGCATAGTCAATGTTTCCTTCAAACTTCATCAACCAGTCCATGCCTAGGATTACGTCCAATCCTTGGGATTCCAATACTATGAGGTCTTTGGGAAAATCATGGTTTCTGATGCTGAGGGTCAAATGATAGCCTAAGCCTGCTGTCATCTCTCCTCCTGGGGAAGTGACCTGAAGAGGGCTTCTAAGGGTTCTAGTGGGCAACCCGTACTTTTCCACAACTACCCTTGATATGAATGAATGCGTTGCACCGGAATCAAAGAGTACCAATACTGGACATGAATTTAATAAAAACTTACCAACCACAGTGTCTGGCTGATCATACACGTCCTCCACGTCGATGTTGTTCACCTGGGCACGAGGAAAAGGATTGGGCTTCTTGGTAGCAGAGTTTCCATTGACGTTGCCGTTTCCATTTCCCCGCTTGGCCTCCAGACAATCGATGGCATAGTGTCCTGTCTTCTGGCACTTGAAATAGGTGATATGACTCAGATCCTTCTGAGCCGGAGCGGGACGGTGCTGGTTGCCATTGCCTCCATTGCCAGACTTGAAATTGTTGTTGTTGTTGCGATTGTTCCCATTCCCTCCATGGTTGTGTCCTCCATGGGTGTGATGGGTGTGACCTCCCGAGTATGGGGTGTAGCGAGGCTTTTGCTGAGCTCCCGAGTTGTACTTCCCCTGACTATACTTCCTCTTGCGGCTATCAATCTGCTGTTGCTTGCCTTCAAGGATGATGGCCTTGTCTACCAGCTCCTGGTAGTTATTGAAGGTAGCCACCATCAGCTGCATTCCCAGCTCATCATTAAGTCCTTCGAGGAACTTCTCCTGCTTTGCGGCATCTGTGGCCACATCACCCGGGGCATAGCGAGCTAACTGGCTGAACTCATCCACGTACTACCCCACAGTACGATTCCCCTGGCGTAAGTTGCGGAACTCACGCTTCTTCAAACTAATGGCTCCAGCTGAGACATGAGCGGTGCAGAAGGCCTGCTGAAACTAATCCCATGTGATGGTGGCAATGGGATAGGTGGTGGTGTAATTCTCCCACCAAGAGGCTGCGGGTCCATCCAGTTGATGTGCGGCAAAACGCACCTTCTCAGCATCTGTGCATCCAGCAGTTGCTAGCTCCATTCTGATCTTGCGGAGCCAATCATCAGCTACAATCGGCTCGGTGCTGCTAGAGAACACCAACGGATTTAGCCTTAGGAAACGGGTCAGGTTGTTGACAGGGGGTGGTGGCGGTGGATTTTTGTTGTTGTTGCCTTGGTTCTGGATGAGCATCTGCATCAAGGCATTCTGATGTTGGATCAGCTGGGTGAGCTCTGACGGGAAGGTGAAAACGGGGTCATGTCTCGGAGGCATCTGGTGTTTTGGAGTGGATGAGAAATTAGAATAGAAGAAGGGTCTAAAGAGAAATTTGCACTACCCATATGAATGCAACAATCATAATCACACCAATCATTTATTCATTCAACTCAAACAAAGTTCAATCTCGGATTACAAAATCTCACAACTAATCGAAAATAACGGCCTAATTGATCAACGACAAACTAAGAAAAAAAAAAACATGGCGGTCGACTAAATGTTCTCCTCAGATATCCTTGCGTCCTCCAGCGGTGCGTCTTCTGTTGCGGCGTCCTATGGTGGTGTGTCTCCTCTTGCTGCGTCCTTCAGTGGAGCTCTCCTCATAATCCTTATCATTGCTCACAAGGCCTCCATCGTCTCCACTCGGAAAGAGGTCTTCTCCCTGGTCCATCTTCTCCTCCAATGCGGCAACATAAGTCTCCAGGTTCTCGATTCTCTCCATAAAATCCTTGACCTCCTCTTCATGTTCAAGGAAGTCCTCGTGTGCTTTCTCCTCCAGTTCCAGTTCACGGAACAACAACCTCCTGAGTACCTTCGAGCTTCTGCACGTCTGAACCTCCAGATTCCTGACGTGAGTCTCTAGGTCTTGAACATATGAGAGAATGGAGTCGTCATCCATGGTGCGCATGATATCTCCATTTCTAGCTCTGTGAGAAATCATGGCGAGGTCTGATGGGTCGAGCTCGGCCCTGTACTCTTCCTGGAGATGTCCAAGTGCATGATGAATCGCCATGTCTCTTCCGAGGATCCAAGTGAAAGCGGTAAACTCGAAGTCGATGGGCTCTCTGAAGCTTCCGAAGGTCCTCGCTGGAATGTGCACCATAATCCTATAGCGGGTGTCCGTCGGAAGTGCATTGGTAGGCTTCCCGGTGATGGAGGGCAGAGCAATCTTCAGCTTCTTGATGATCTGAACCAGCTTCTTGCCGAAAGGCATCGTCTCATCCAGCTGGCAAAACTCCGGCAGCAGAACTGGGGTGTACTCGACGGCCATCTAGAATGTTGAAATCGGAGGGAAGTCAGAAATGAACAGGGGAGAATTACGGAAAATAAAGACATAAATAAAATAGTTTCTTCCTATGGCTTTCCAATCCTAGGGGTTACGTCCTACGGTCAGCGTGTGCTCTGAATACCATCTCTGTAGCGACCCAACCCGAAATCGGTCAAGTCTCTGTGTATCAGTACCATCCCAAGATCATGCTGGCACACGCAGTACATTGATGAAAAATTCAAAGTTCAATCACACCTGATTTATTACACGATTCTCATATAGTCTTTATTACAATAGAATAAATTCGGCCGAAGGCCAACTCATGAGAAAAACTAAATGTTGCGGAAGCATAGACGATAAGCGAGTCCTTCCGACTCCATAGGGCAATCACCGAGTGTAGATCATAGCCTCACTCCTGCTCGAAAAACTCCTCTGTAACATGAGATGTTGCAGCCGTGTACGTCAGCATTTTGAATATGCCGGCAAGTCATAGAGAAAGACAAAATAACAATGCTAATACTATATGCAATTTGGCTGTGGGGCTCTAAGTTTAAGTTTTTACGAAAAAGCCATTTTTTTCCTACAACAAAAAGGACTTGCTTGCAATTACTACAAAATATTGGTTGTTATTGAGATGGTTCCGCCAACCAGTGTCTCATACCCGAAATCATTAATAACCCATCAATTAATTAATTATGTTCGGTGTTGAGATTTCCGAAATACTCCAATTCCAGAGGCTCAGTTATCCGTAACCAAGGACACGGCTAATCGATTAGGTTTCTACTCTGTAGAGTCTTGTGCACTTTACCCGCAAGAATCGTTCCCTCCTTTGAGTCCTCGCACTGCATGGTGTTTGAAGACGGGACGAACGAAACAGGGTCTTCCGGAGAGATCCTCTGGGCCACTGCCGGTACCCATCCTTTTCCTACCGTTCTTCTACATCTGCTGGCACCGTCCATCCAGAGTCACGCCTAGGGTCGACCAAGCCAGAGCCCATAATGGCTTGCAGCTACACAGGTAAGCTTCCAGTCAAGGTGTATCCATCCATCTGTTCGTGGTTGGGTGAAGCTTTCCGCAAGATGTCATGGTGCTTCTCCATGCATCCTGGCCATCCGCTGGTTGCTCCAGGGTGCCCATCAATCCGTCCTCCACCCAGTAGTGAATTTGAAGTCCATCTTGAGCTTGAAGTCATGGGGTTGTCATCATCTTGACTCTCACATCTCCCATATGAATCACTCAACTAACCCCGTCTACGAGCATAGCAAAAATAAACTACGACGTCCCGGGCAAATGGTAACATAGGGATTTTGGGTCAACCTACCACATGATACTACTCAAGACTTGATTCAATTTCTCCTACTGCATGCATGGTGGGGAGGAAAATTCTACTAATGCAATAAAACATAGGTAAATAAATTCATGATCAAGACTTGCCTTGCTGACGATCTTCAAACGCTAGTGACTCGTGATAGCAAGCCTCGCACTCCAGGAATTCTATCGAGTCAAACATAGCACAAATAAGTATACCATCATACAATTTCTACTACAACAGCAGGTAAAATTTAAAAACACACAATCGTACACACAAAGAAATCCAAGGAGAAAAACAAAGAAAGTCATAAAAGCAATACAAGTTTTTACTATAAGTGAAACCAACTACAAAAATAGTTTTCTACCATCAAAACTTTCTTTAACAGAACTAAAATAAGGTTTTTGTTAAACAACAGAAAATAAAACAGCAAATAAATTTAATGCAAAAAGAATCGCATTAAAACCTATTATAAAACTCCTTTTATGCCTAAAACAAGTTTTTTGTAAGAAAAAGAAATAAACAACTGAAATATTTTTTTCTACAAATAAAAGTCCCACTGTTAATTCTACAGAAGCTAATCTGAACATAACAAAATAACAAAAAGAAAATAATTTTAAAACTATTTAAAATAAAAGAAATAGTAACAAAGGTGATAAAAAGCAAAACAGTACTGTTTTGAGCTAAAACATTTTTTTAATAATTCTAAAATTACCAAACTAATCCTACTGATAGCTAACATCACAAGAAAACAGTAGCAAAAAGAATCACCTAAAAATATTAATTCTAGCTCTAGTTATCGCAAATTTGGTGATCTGAACAAAATTCATGCAAATAAATTTTTAAAACTTCAAACATGGAACGAAGTTATACCTATAGAAACTTTAGGAAATTTCCCAACTATATCAAAAAGAATCAATCAAAAACTCTAAATAACCTAAGAGATATAAAATTTTCAAGATTGGAACTTTCTGTTTTAGAAACAGAAACGAAAATACTAAAAAAAACAAACGGGTGCTAATGGGCCTAGGGCGTGCGATCCTTAACTAAATAGCGCTCGGGCGAGTTTTAACTAAAAACACAGCACACATATAAAATAAACCGATCGGCTAAACCGATCTGAACTAAACTGGGAGTAAACCGAAGCAAAAACCGGTGCACTACAAATAAACCTAACCATTATTCTTGATCTAATCTACGCCCTAGATTAAGATCTAACGGTGGAGGGGAATCCGGTGGCTTACAGCGGCGGTCGACGACGAGGTTGGCTCGGGCGTCGGTGGCGGAGGTGCTCCGGTGGTCCGGGGCGGTGGCGGTGATGTCGGGGCGACGCGGCGGAGTGAGGCGAGGTCGAGGGTGGGGTCGGTGGCGCTCGAGGACGTCGAGGTCGACGTGGGCGAGGCGGTGCAGAGCCCGCCGCTCTGTACTCCGGTGGCGCAGCGGTCGAGCTCGAGGCGGTGGCGTAGGGGGTTCCTTAGCGGAAGAAAGATGTCAGGGGGTGCGGATCGACGAGGGGGTTCGGCTGGCAAAACTTGGAGGCAGGAGAAAGCTCACCGGCGATGGTGGAGGCGATGAACTACGGCAGCAAAGGCTAGATGCGATTGGCGAGGGCACGAGCTGTAGTGGGTTTTGGAGGAGGGTTTTAGGGGGGTCGAGGGAGAAGAGCGAGGGCTATTTGTAGGACATGTTGTCTTGGGCAGGAGGGCGAGCTGGCTAGGGTTTTAGGCGGGGCGCAGACGTCGAGGGCATCAGGCGCGGCTTGCGGAAGGAGGCAGATGGGGTGGGGCCGGCGCGTCAGTGAGAGCGGGAGAGAGGAGAGAGGTCGGGCGACCGATCGGGATGGGGTTCGAGCGCTGGCGCTAGCAGGGCAGGCCGGCTCGGCCGCTAGTGGGCCGCGGCTTGGGCGCTGGCTGGGCTGGTTGGCCTGGCTGGCGGGTGGGGTTTAAAAAAAACAGAAGATAAAATAAAATATAAAGAGAAGAAAAAAATATAGTTTTATATAGGACATATATATATCAAAATTCTCAGAAAAATAAATCCTAAATAGTGAGCTATTTTTCAGAGACAAAAACCAAAGTTTATAAAAAACATATTTTTGAAAATTCTAATTAAAACAAATTTGAATTCCAACTTTTGGCATTATTTTCATCTGACATTTTTTTGGAGTGTCATGTTAGCTCCTCTCATACTTTTGAACAAAGTAATTGTCAGGGATTTTTGAAATAAATTTCAAATGCCAATTTGAATTCAAATTCAAATAAAAACTCAAGTGCCTCTGAAATTTTCAAATGCCACTCAATTCAAACAAAATGCATAGATGCTTAGCTAACACTTGTGAAACATTCCAAATTGAAAATTTGGGATGTTACACCCGTACAATCAAAGAATTCTTGAATAACACTTTTCCCAATAATATTACCATCCCCCACACGAAAAGTTTTTTCTTTGTAATTAGGAGGATTTTCAGTTTCATGATCCAAAGAACAAGATCCAAGTTTTTCCTCAAGATTTTCAACGATAACCTCCCCAGACTCAGACATAGTGACAACAAACCGATATAGCAAACAGGCAAATGAAAAGACGAACAGAAGAAGGGCGAAGAAAGGGCAAATCTTTTCAAAAATCATTTTAGAAGTGGGGGAGAGGAAAACAAGAGGCAAATGGCGAATAATGTAATGCAAGAGATGAGAGTTTATGATGGGTACTTGGTAGGCTTGATGTAGATCTTGACTTGGCGTAGATCTCCCTGGCAACGGCGCCAGAAATTCTTCCTGCTACTTCTTGAGCTTGTGTTGGTTTTTCCCTTGAAGAGGAAAGGGTGATGCAGCACAGTAGAGATAAGTATTTCCCTCAGTTAAGAACCAAGGTATCAATCCAGTAGGAGAAGAACGCGCAAATCACCAATACCTGCACAAACAATCAAACACTTGCACCCAATGCGATAACGGGGTTGTCAATCCCTTCACGGTCACTTGCAAAAGTGAGATCTGATAGAGATAGATAAATAAAAGATGAAATATTTTTGGGTTTTTTGGTTTATAGATCTGAAAATAAAAGATTGCAAAATAGTAGATCGGAAACTAATATGATGGAAAATAGACCCGGGGGCCATAGGTTTCACTAGAGGCTTCTCTCATGAAGGCAAATAATACGGTGGGTGAACAAATTACTGTCGAGCAATTGATAGAAAAGCGCAAAGTTATGACGATATCCAAGGCAATGATTATGAAATATAGGCATCACGTCCATGCCAAGTAGACCGACTCCTGCCTGCATCTACTACTATTACTCCACACATCGCCCGACTCCTGCCTGCATCTAGAGTATTAAGTTCATAAAGAACAGAGTAATGCTTTAAGTAAGATGACATGATGTAGAGGAATAAACTCAAGCAATATGATATAAACCCCATATTTTTATCCTCGATGGCAATAATACAATACGTGCCTCGCTACCCCTACTTTGTCACTGGTTGAGGACACCGCAAGATTGAACCCAAAGCTAAGCACCTCTTCCATTGCAAGAAAAACCAATCTAGTTGGCCAAACCAAACTGATAGTTCGAAGAGAAATACAAAGATATCAAATCATGCATATAAGAATTCAGAGAAGATTCAAATAATATTCATAGATAAGCTGATCATAAATCCACAATTCATCGAATCTCGACAAACACACCGCAAAAGAAGATTACATCGGATAGATCTCCAAGAACATCGAGGAGAACATGGTATTGAGAATCAAAGAGAGAGGAGAAGCCATGTAGCTACTAGCTATGGACCCGTAGGTCTGAGGTAAACTACTCACGCTTCATCGAAAGGGCAATAGGGTTGATGTAGATGCCCTCCATGATCGAATCCCCCTCCGGCAGGATGCCGGAAAAGGCCCCAAGATGGGATCTCACGGGAATAGAAGGTTGCGGCGGTGGAAAAGTGTTTTCGTGGATGCCTCTGGTGGGTTGGGAATATATGTGAATATATAGGAGGAAGATCTAGGTCAGGAAGGTCACAGGGGCCCACAAGGTAGGGGCGCACCCTACCCCCCTGGGCGCGCCCTCCATCCTTGCCGTCGCCTCGTGGCTCTTCTGACTTGCACTCCAATTCTCCTGGGTGTCTTCTGGTCCAAGAAAAATCATCATGAAGTTTTATTCCGTTTGGACTCCGTTTGGTATTCCTTTTCTACGAAGCTCAAAAACAAGAAAAAAAACAGAACCTGGCACTAGGCTCTTGGTTAATAGGTTAGTCCCAAAAAATAATATAAAATAGCATATTAATGCATATAAATCATCCGAAACAGATAATATAATAGCATGGAACAATAAAAAATTATAGATACGTTGGAGACGTATCACACGTGACAACCGTGATCTCGTGGGCTTGGAAGTAGTGGCACAGTTTCCTTGAGACCATGACGAGGCCAAAAATCAACTTTTGCATGCCAGAGTACCTCGATCTAGCGCCCTGCAGCAGGGAGCTGACGAAGTACACTGGGCGCTGCACCACCTTCTTCCGTGCCGTGACCCTGGAACTGTCTCCGCTGCCTTGCTCTCCCTCATCTTGAACTGCATCTGACCTTGCCGGGACGGGTTCGCTTTCCTACAGTGGCTATGGCTGCCACTTCATCTACTTCTCGCTATGCAACTAGTGTTGCACTAACCATTTGATTGGTTGCCACTAAGTATAGCAGCAACGGCTCTTGTGGTTTGGGAGCGACCAAAGTGGGCACAGAGGAAAGATAGGTCTTCAAATCTTGTAGAGCAGCGTCTGCCTCTGGGGTCCACTCCACAGGTCTTGCCTTCTTCAAGATTTTGAAGAACGGCAGGGCGTGCTCTGCAGACATGGAAATGAACCTGCTTAGCGTAGCAACACATCCAGTCAAACGCCTCACGTCCTTAACTGTCTTGGGTGCTTGAATCTGCTCGATAGCCTTGATCTTGTCGGGCTTGGCCTCTATCCCTTGATGGGATACAAAGAAGCCAAGTAGCTTGCTGGAAGGAACACCGAACACACACTTCTCTGGATTCAGCTTCAAGTTGATCCTGTGCAGATTAGCCAAGATCTCTTCCAATTCCTGAATGAGGGTCATTCTGTCCTTGGTTTTGACCACAATATCATCCATGTAAGCTTCAATGTTTCTATGTAGCTGGGACTCAAAACCAATCTGTACTGCTCTTGCAAAAGAGGATCCGACACTCTTCAACCCGAAGGGCATCCGCACAAAGCAGTACGTGCCACATGGGGTTATGAACGCGGTCTTCTCTTCGTCTTCCTTGGACATGAAGATCTGGTGGTACCCGGAGTAGGCATCCAGGAAGGAAAGCAGGTCACACCCGGAGGTGGAATCCACAATCTGGTCGATGTGCGGCAAGAGGAACGGGTCCTTCGGGCATGCCTTATTTAGATCTATGAAATCTATGCGAAGCCTCCATTTCCCATTCGCCTTGCGCACCACCACTGGATTTGCTAACCATGTTGGATGCAACACTCCTCTGAACAAACCAGCTGCTTCAAGTTTCTTGATCTCTTCAGCAATAAACTATTGCCGCTCCAAAGCTTGCTTCTGGACCTTCTGCTTGACGGACCGGGCATGTGGGCAGACAGCAAGGTGGTGCTCGATTACCTTCCTGGGAACACCGGGGATGTCAGATGGTTGCCATGCAAACACATTGACATTCGCCCGCGGGAAGGCAATGAGCGCGCTTTCCTATTTGTCGTCGAGGGTGGCACTGATAGTGAAGGTACCACTAGCGCCAGCCAGCCCTGCCGGGACCTTCTTCACAGCAAGTGCAGCAACATTGGATCTCTTGCTATTGGAACTCTCCGGCAAGTCATCAACAGGCGCAGCGCACTCCGAAGAGGTGCGCTTCCCGGATTCCTCACTGGAGCCCTTGTTAGCTTTCTTCTTTCTCTTGCTTTCCTTGGCGGGAGTAGTAGCTTCCGCCGCCTCTGTAGCGACTGCCTCCCATACATCTTGTCCAAGCAAATGATTGCGTCCTTCTTGTCTGATGGAATGGAAATGACGCCTATCGGCCCTGGCATCCTCAGAGTGTTGTAGGCATAGTGGGATGCCGCCATGAATTTGGCCAGGGCTGGGTGACCAAGGATTTCATTGTACGGCAGGGGGAGGTCAACCACATCAAACACGATCTTCTCTGTCTGGTAGTTTAACTCCCCTCCGAATGTCACCGGCAGTGTGATCTTTCCCTTAGGACGACTCCTACCGGGGCCGATCCCCTGGAACATACCGGTAACCTTGAGTTCTTCATCTGCTATTTGGAGCTTGCTGAGGACCTTTGGAGAAATCAGATTCAACCCGACCCCATCGTCAAGCAACATCTTTGTGACCTTGAGGTTGCGGATTGTTGGTGAGACCAACAACGGCAAGCACCCTACCGCGGTGGTGCGGTCAGGGTGATCCTCTTCGTCAAAGATGATGGGCGTGCTGGACCATTTGAGCGGCTTCCGAGAATCTACCGCTGGCTTCACGGCATTGACTTCACGCGCCCACTGTTTAAGTTGGCAGTGAGAGGAGTGCAAAGATGCACCCCCGTCAATGCACAGGGCGTCAGTGGCTTTCTGGAACTCCTGCTCGCTGGTTTCCTCTTCATCTCCTTCATCACTCTCATCATCGCAATCCTTCTTTTCATGGCCTCTGGCGGGTTTTCCTTGATACTAAGGAACCTTGCCGGGGTGGCTTGCTCTGCCTCCTCGGCCCTTCCCACCAGTGCCATCTTGATCTTTCTCCTTATCATGCTTCTCGTACTCAGCCCTCTGCTTCTTAACGAGCTACTCAACTTGATGACACTCCTGAAGATCGTGGCCTTTGGTCCGATGGATCTTGCAGTACAGCCCATCACCCTTCCCAGCCTTCTCGATAGCCGTGGCTTCCCGGCAATCAGTGCACGCGGCAGCTTCCTTGCCGGGGGCCTCGGTCTTGGACTTATTGCCGGTACTAGGTGTGCTCGATCCTTCAACTGTCATCACTGCTTTGTCCTTGCGTTTCTTGTTCTTCTTCTTCTAATTGGTGGCCTCGTCGTCATCCTCTGAGTCGATGTCGACGCCATCTTCTTCTCCGGGGAGTCGCCTCCCCTCTTCTACCTGAGCACACTTATCCACCAGGGTGTATAGCTCATTCACCGTCTTGGGCAGCTGCACGTTCATTTTAGAACGTATCCTGCGGTTGTGCATGTTGGACTGGAATGAAGCTATCACGGCTGCCGGGTGGATGTCTAGAATGTTCCTGTGTACTTGACTGAACCTCTGCATTTCGCAGAGTCTCTCCTTCCTTCTACGGGAGGAGCTGCAAGTCACTAGGCCGCCCTGGTTCTTGATGGCCGCCCGTAAAGGCGCCAACAAACTTGTGGCACAGGTCAGCCTAGGTCAAAATGGAGTTCTCCGGCAGGTGCATCATCCAAGACCTCACGTTTGGCTTGAGTGCCAAAGGGAAGTAGTTGGCGAATACCTTCTCGTCTCTTCCCCCGGCAGCTTGAATAGCGATGGTGTAGATGCTCAAGAACTCTGCCGGGTTTAGTCTCCCATCATACTTCTCTGGTATTTCCGGCTTGAACGTGCGAGATGATGGCCAACGGACTTGCCGCAACTCGCGAGTGAAGGCGGGGCACCCAACCTCGAAAGGTAGGTACCCACCTTCATCGGTCGTGGGCTCGTCAATGTTAGGGCCATTGCACCTATCATACTAGTGGTGGGCATTGCGGCGTCACTCGATGGTGACGCGCGCGTCTTCCCTTTGCCTGTCTTCCAGGACTCGCCGTTGGCCTTGACGTGCTCGAGGGTCAGATGAAGTCATCGAGACATCGTCGGGTTCTTGGTCGTGTGGTTCTGGCTGCGGCCCCTGTGCTAGCTGCCGTGGAGGGGATTGCACCATGGGGGTGGCCCCTCAGGCCCGGCCAGCGGCTTGGGCCGTCATTGCCTGTGGAGGCCGCGACGGGCCCGCTCACTGTGATCCTTCCGCCTCGGCGAAACCAATCAGGCTCTGAATGGTGGCTCTCCACTCATCCATCTGATCGGCTGCCGGCGAAAATCTCAATAGCAGCTGGGCCCGCGCCATGGCCTCCAAAGCAGTGCTCGGCATGGATGACGATGTAGACCATAGCATCGCCTGACTCCTGATGGTGCCGGTAGTGGCTGCGCCGTGTTCTCGTCGTCGTGAGCCAATCGCCAGGGTGGCTTGGTGACGAGGTGGAGGCGCTTGGGGATCGGTGGCTCCGTTCGGCGCTTCGGCTGGGTCAGCTAGTCCCAGGGGTGGCGCATGCCCTGCGGCCGCGCCCACAGCGGGAGCGGCCGGAGAGTTGTGGTTCGCCCCAGAGCGAGTGCCACCGCTGTGGCTGTGCCCTTTGGCAGGGCGGAGAGGTGCAGATGGAATGATCGCTCCCCCCATACCTCATGGAGCATGGTCACTGGGATACTGCTGGCGCTGTCCTTCTCCGGTGCCTCCTGCTCCCGTTTCGGCTGCAGGGGAGGTGGTGACGACGCCGCCTGCGCCGCCGGCCACGTCCCCCACAGCATCCACATCCCCGTGCATCCCCGTAGCCCCCGCGGCGTCGGCGGCCGCGTGTGATGGGGCCTTCGAGGTGGACAAGTGAGCTGCGGCACCGGGCTTCTTCTTGGGCGCCATGGATGATGGAGCCGTCGATGAAGAGAACGATGATGAAGATGACGCGTTGTGTACGCTTCTCGGGTTTGCGCAAGCGCTTCCCCCTACCTGGTGCACCAAAGATGTCGTGGGATACCACGGCCACCTATGGGGCCATCGGCCCCTTTGTGGTTCGACGGGAGGAAGGGCATGTTACACAAAGAGCGGAGGGCGTAGCGCAGCATGGCAGAGATCACATGGGCAGTTTTACCCAGGTCCGGGCCGCCGCGAGGCGTAAAACCCTACTCCTGCTTTGGTGGATTGATGAGAGGACCATGGTGGAGGCGCAATGCTCTAGCCTGGCAGGGTTGCCTCAGGGTGAGAGCAGCTACGCGTGTATGAGTCTACAAGGGTCCGAATCCTTTCTAAGGTTGCCATGGCCCTTCTTTTATAGACCAAGGGGTCACCACAATGGCAAACCAGTCATTGTGTACTGATTAGATAGCAAACAGTGCTATCATACCTAACTCTGCAGACAGGGCAGAGCGCATTAAATGCGCCGCTTAGTGTGACATCGTGGCGTGCCCGGCAAGCCTTGCCGGGCCGTTCTGCCACCTTCCCATCTGTCTGCTTGACACATCTCTGAACAAGTGTCATTTGGAGGTGATTTCCTTCGGAAGTGGCTGCCATGTGTCAAATGACAACCACTTAGTCACTTGGGGCCTTGACACCGCACTGATTGATGACTTGCGTCACTGTGAAGTGGAGCGGTGGAGCTTTGGCGGGGTAGTTCACCATTGGCGTCCCTGGCAAGCTTGCTGGGGCAGTCTTGAGGCTTGTCTCCGGAGCAACCTCGACCTCGCCAGGCTCGTCTACCCGGCAAGGGAGGTTTTTTCCTTAGTGGTATTTTGCTTCCTTTGGCTTGACTTGGTCTTCTTGATCCGCTCTCTGATTTCTTAAAGAGCTATCTCTTCAACTTGGTCTTGTCTTGGATGTTGCAATCTTGCTCTTGTGCCTGTGTACAGTCCGGGCAACATACCTGGGGTTTGTTGCACCGACAATAGGGTAAAGAGAGTTTATCTTCCGTGTTAAGTCACAACCCCTCCAACCAGACGTAGCCCTTTGGTAGAAGGGTGAACTGGTCTACCAAATCTCTCTGTCGCCATCAAGCACCACTGGTTCTATTTACTTCACTGCATTACTTTCAACAGTCATTATATGTGCTCTGTGATGATAGATAACTAATCAGTTGTGTCCTATTGCATATCTCTCATATTCATTCTCGTTGTGTGTATTATCAATCGCTGCTCACTCTATTGCTCCCTTTTCATTCTATCATGCTTGCTTAGCTTTATCCTGTGTGTTGTGACCTTTTTCATCAGCATTGTTCTTCTTCGTAGTTATCCTTCGTAGTTTAGCTCTCTGTCATGATATTAGTTCTGTTAGCATACTGCATTACCATCGTCATCATCAAGCCTGTTGTATCCTACGCTCGAACCATTATCGCATCCTACCTTGAAGGTTTTGTTCCTCGGTAGAGAGCTTGACTGATTTCACATCTACCGAACACTTGTTCCACTGCTGTGTTTGGGATCAGTTCAAAACATTCGAAAGAATTTTTGAATCTCCCATTCACCCCCCCTCTGGTCGATATACTCTCGGTCCTAACACTTAGCCTTGTGTTCTTCGATGTATATGTTGTAGTTTCTATAAGCTGGCTCTGATTGATATGTAATAAGCACAGTCTTAAGTGTCCTAATGCTTTCCTTTTTAGCTTGATGTAGGAAGTGGGTGATCTGACCTTGGAGTCTATTTTTATATTTCTCCTTTTGAATTCATTTCTCCTAGTCCTGTTTATCGGGCTTCTACTTAATGGATCTAGGGAGCTATGACTATTGATCTAAAAAAGAAGTAACTTCTTCATGTCAGGAAGCAGTTCCTGCAAGGAGGGAAGTATGGTCAACCTCGAGATCATGTTTCCAAAATGAGGCTAGATTACACACAAGGTGTCAGTTCCCTAATGATGCCGGATTAGACACAAGGTGCAAATTTCCAGATGATGCTGGATTACTCACAAGCCAGGTGGAGTCGTCAACTGTTCGTGTCCTCATTGCTCTAGTAAAGGCTGAAAGAAAGTGTGCAGCAACCCTTGAGAATGTAGCTGAGTTCCTGAAAAAGAGAAAAGAGCAATCAGATGCTCTCTTCACCCAAGCCAAAGAAGAGAGGGAAGAAGTCAGAAAGAAGCTAGCAGAGGCAGAGCAGGCTAGGCGTCTCCTGCTATCTAAAACTGTTGCCAATACAATTTTTCATTCATAATAGCTAGGTTCAAATGTTTATCCAGTCAACACGCCTGTTGTGATGTCCGTGTATCTACTGAGATGTATGTAAGTCTGATGCCGAGATGTGGCACAAAATATATTTTTTCCGGGTCATGTAATAACATCCATTACTTTTCGAACAATAAGACGAACCATTGGACATGGTAGAGTTCACACGCAAGCCCAACATTCCAAGTTCAACTTCCACATCAAACTCATGTTCACAGATATATTCACATTCATAGATAATGTCCACAACCATGATTCACTTCAAAGCAAAAAAAAGTGAGGAGAATTAGAAATAAAGAAAAAAACTAGTTCTTACTACCAACATCAATGCTTCTCCAAAACAGCATTTAGTTCAGATCCAAAACACAAATTCCTTCTGAGAGCATTGATGAAAAAGGTACATTTTCTAAGGGTGGAGGAGGGACTCGCGTATAATTTTGTGGAGATCCACTAAAATTGAGGTATCTGCTTCTGTTTGCACAAACATGCTCGTGATAGATATTGACATCCGTGTTTGCAAAAATATGTAAAAGGGTTATCGATGGCACTGCGTCATTTTACAAGTGCCACTGGATTTATATGGAACTAGATTGACAGCAGCATATTATTCTGTCTGTGACATTGCATCATTTTACAAGTGGCACTGCATTGACAGCAATAAAATAATGGGAATATAAGGGCATGGAGATATTGCGTGCGCCAACACCATGTAGAATACCTCCATAGAGGCAATAAATTGGCAAGGCAGAGCTGGTTGATGAGAGCAAGAAACATATCAGTGCGAGCACAACAAAACAAGACCATACAAAATTAATTATTTTTTGGACATTTTTTAACTAAACGCGAATAGCTTATGGAAGCAGGTATAATCTCTAATGCCGGCTGTCGTGGACTTAACACGGCAGATGTCCTAGCGGAAGGACTTAGGTGTGGAGCCATCGCAGCTAGGTTAGCTTGAAGGGGTTGAACGGGACAAAGAACACAAAGAGTTTACCCAGGTTCGGCCCCTCTCAATGAGGTAAAAGCCTACTCCTGCTTTAGGTTGTATTGCTTGGGTTTCAATCACCAGGGAGCGAATACGCTTGACCTAGTTCTCGATCGATTGTTCCTTGAGTTAACCCGCCGCCGGGTCAACCCTTTATATACAGGTTGACGCCCGGCGGCTTACAGAGTCCCGGCCGGCTCACACAAACGTGACCGGCTCGGTTTCTAACTAAGCTTGCCTTACAAAACAAGTTAAACATATGGTGGCTCATCCCTTTGGGCCTCAAGTTGTCTCTGAGTCTTGGGCCTTCAATAGGCTTGCTTCATGAACCGCCATCTTCATATCTTCTTGGACCTTATCGGGCTTCTTCATCTTTAAGCCGCCAGTGGCATGACCCGGCCCCTCCTGGGCGGGTCATACCCAATAGTTATATTCCCAACATTAGGCCCCAGGTTGATTTGAACTTGTTCACATCAATCTTCACCACTTGTCTTAGCAGAATCTTCCATCATCAACTTGCTGTAACCCGCCATGACATCACATCACAGAACCATGGTAACCCGCCATGACATCATGCGTATTAACTTCGCACAAAGCCCAGGATATCTCAACAGATCCTTATCTTAATGGACCTCCAAAAATCAAGGCGTCCATGTAGCCACATAATCATTTTTCGGCCTCCTCGATTCCCGTGCATGCCATCTAATCACTTCCTTATAAATAGGGACAGGGGTCCTTCTTTTCACTTTTTACCCTTGCCCCTTCGTCTTCATCTTCCTCCTTGCGACGCCTCTGCAAACCCGAGCTCCGCCGCCGCCGTCTTCCTCCAGTGTCATCAACTCCGGCCGCTGCATCGACCTGAACAGACCAGAGAAACGCGGCGCACTCCCGCTGTTCATCAGCATCAACAGGTACCTATTTTTCTTCGTATCAGATCTGTACTAGGGTTTGCTCAGTTCATCGGAGTTCTTCTTCATTCTTCATTTTTTCCTCCTTAGACCGCGTAGCTGGATCTGAGCACATCACTGAGGTTGTGCGGTAGTAGTTTTAGCACCCATTTCCAATCGCAGAAAGCCCCTTTTCTATATAAGATCCCATCTGAGCACATGAGTTCTTCCACTGCCGCCACCTTAGGTTTAGGATTTATTTTCTTTTCTGAACTGCTGTAGATCCAAAATAATAGAACTGATCTGTGAAACCTGTTTGTCCATCACTTAGCAAAACTTCACTTATAGATCTGTAGCACTGCAGCCATGCAGGCGGCTTATTCAATAGGCCGTAACCCGCCATATAGCATTAGTCCCCTTTTTAAGCCGCCAGTATATGTTCACAGTCTGTATAACCCAGCATTGTCTTCTGGTTTAACCATGCTGACCTTTATAGCACCTATTCTTCTGCATATGAATTGGCCTTGCATAATGCACTTACTTTTTTATCACTGGCCGGCTTAACAGCATAACCTTAATCCGGCAATATTTTCCTTTCTAGGCTTTCATCAACAAAATGACCAAAACTGTTACTTCATGCAACCGGGTCGCCTCCCGGGTTACCGAGCAGACGGTGAACGAACATGTTCAGGTGGGCGTCTTAGCCGCAAAGAATGTTATCCACTGGAGAGTCCTAGGTACCGAGGCCACTCCTGACCCAAAAGAAGGCGAAGTTGTAGTTTTTACTGATCATATGCTCCGGGGGTTCACTCCGCCTGGCTCAAAATTCTTTCGTGATGTGCTACACTTCTTCCAACTCCATCCGCAAGATATTGGGCCCAACTCTGTTTCAAACATCTGCAACTTCCAAGTCTTTTACGAAGTGTACCTTCAACAGGAGCCCACTGTAGAATTGTTCAGGGAATTCTATTACCTGAACCACCAGACCGAGTTTACGGATGGGCCCAGCTTAGAACTAGGTGGCATTTCAATTCAGAGGCGGAAAGAAGCCATGTTTCCTACCGCCGCACCTCCCAGCCATCCTAAAGACTGGAACCAGACTTGGTTCTACTACAAAGACACCTCTCCAGAAGGCGAAAATCCTCTGTTGGGTTACCATGAAAACCGGCTCAGCAACAGACATCCTCTCCCAGAGCAGATTAGCACAGAAGAACGGTCCAAATATATGCCCATATTTTCAAAGATCAGAGCCTTGATGGCTAATGGTTTGACTGGAGTCGATCTGGTTCGCTGCTGGGTCGCATGGAGGATCTTGCCCTTAAGCCGCCGATCTGGCTTAATGTGTGAGTATACCGGTGATGTCAAAGATCCACTGCGTTACTCTCCAATCCGTCTAGAAGATAAACAGATCAACGATATGACCAAGACTCTGCTCAACGAGAGTTTAGAGACTTGCAGCAAAGTGGGGTTGAACCCTTTCTGCACCCTCAACAAACCACCAGCCGTAAGTATTTTTCGAGCAACTTTACAAACTCATTATCTTTTCCTCTGTCTTATTATCATTACTTAACCTTTGCAGGCTGATTCCCCCTTCTGGAGCAAGAAGATTCAGGATAAACTGGCCAAGAAGACCAGGGCAAAGAATAAGGCTGCCAAAAAGCCTGCCAAGAAGAAAACGAACACCTCAGAGCTATTCGCTTTGAATGATGATGAGTCAGAGGTAGAACTTGACTCCCTTGGCTCTTTCTTTATACACCTTATTGATGTTGAAAACTCTCAGGATGATGCGGAAGGAAGTCAGGCGGATGTTGAAGAGGTAACTATCATTTCCTCCGACTCAGAGCCTTTATCAAGACAGAGAACTCGGAAAGTGAGCCGGAAAGTAAGATTTTCTCATCCTTTAGCTTATTTGGATCCCAATTTTATTTTGAAGAAACAACAGCATGAGGCCCGGCACACGACCCGGAACAGCGGAGGTGGAGAACTTTCCTCTGGCTTACCCAACACGCCGGTACCTCGCAAGCGCCGAGCAGAGGTTTCTCAGATTTCCGACTTAGCTTTTCCAAAGGCGGGTTGTATGCGACAACCTCTTAACCCTTCTGATTCAAACTATCAGGGAACTTCTCACTCCTCATCTGGTGACTCCACTGGGACTCAGATTCCCCTCTTCAAACTCGCTCCTGGGTGAGAACATTAAAATTCCTTTGCCTTTATGCTCTTTATAAATTATCATGCTAATACTCTTGTCTTATTCCTAGTGGCAAAGCCAAGCCAAGCAAGAAGGCGAAAACCAGTAAGCCGGGCGATGACACCAACACCACTGAGCCGGAGAAGGCAATGATGTTAGAAGCTTTCGATCAAACTCTTGAAGCTGCTGCTGATGATCCGCCGCCAAAAGAGCACAATGTCATCATGGATTCTATGGATGTTAACCTGTCCATTGCTAAGCCGCCAAGTCCCATCAAGCCTGTTGAACAAGAGGCTGAAGATGTTATTGTCACTGGGGTTGGCTATATAGAGCCGGGCAACCCCACTATCTTATCAAAACATAGCGCTAAGGAAGAATTTTATGCCGCTGACAAGGGCAAGTGGAAGCTGGACTTGGAAAGTTATGCCTAGTTTAATGCTCATGAGATTCATGCGGGTTATTTAAACCATCTTCATACCAGCCGTGACTTTGAAGCTGGCCTGGTTAACCTCATGAAGGAGCGCTTTGAGGTAACCA
Source organism: Thinopyrum elongatum (assembly GCA_011799875.1). Classification (NCBI taxonomy): domain Eukaryota; kingdom Viridiplantae; phylum Streptophyta; class Magnoliopsida; order Poales; family Poaceae; genus Thinopyrum; species Thinopyrum elongatum. The sequence continues at coordinate 133,810,334 of CM022302.1, forward strand.
CTCAAAAACTCTTCCCATAACTATATATCTGTCAGCCGCCAAGTCTACTGAATATGAAAGAATTGAACATGCTATAGACTTAGATAGCATCCTTGCTCTTGTAGCTATTCCATAGCAATTTGTAACTGCTGAATCAAAACGAGTAGTCCCCAAGGGCCAGCTTAAACTGGAAGGTTAAGCCGGGACTTCAAATTGTAGTGCTAAAAACCACATATGTAGCCCCCAAGGGCCGGCTTAAGCTGCATAGTTAAACCGGGACTTAGCACCATACTTATGAACAGATCCAAATATGTAGCCCCCATGAGCCGGCTGTAGTTGAAGAAACTTAGCCGAGTCATTAAAGATTTGCCTAAAAGAGCAATGTACATTAGCCCCCAAGTGCCAAGTAAAATACTTGTATTATGCTTGGGACTTCAAATAAGGTGATTATCATAACCACATGCTGCTGCTTAATCTCTTTATCTTGCAGGCTGAATTAAATATGAAAGAATCCCAAGTGGTGGATCTGCGGCAGAACATCCAAACACAGCAATCTGAAACTTCCAAGGCCAAATCAGAATTGAAGACCACTTTGCAAGACATTGAGAAGCTGAAAAAGGATTTCAGCACTGAAAGAACTAGCTGGGACACTGAGAAGGCGACTCTGCTAAAAAGAGCGGAAGATGCTGAGGCTGCTCTTAAGCAGGTGACTGACAAGTTATCCGGCTTGAAGCATCAGATCAATAGCATGACAGCCGCCATCTTTGGTAAGTAATATTGTACTTCAATCTTTCACTATCAATATATAACAATCATTAGCCGGTTTATCAATATCTTTGCTGATGCAGGCCCCAGAAGTTCCAACCTGGGTCAGGACATGCGCATGAAGCTGAAAGCTGCATACACCCTTGTGGAGCAGCTATACACCGGCGCTCAACTGGCTATAGCCGCCATCTCCCATACAAAACAACCTCCTTCACTTATTAGAGAAACACTGGACAAGTTGTCCGTCGTACCCCAAAGGGTGGAGGAGATAAAGCGGTCAGCTGCCAGAGCTGGTGCCATCACCGCCCTGAGCCGGGCCAAGGCGTGGCAGGCTGAGCTAGACCCGGAGGAGTTGGCCAATGGCTGTCCAACCTTAAAAGAAGATGGGTCTCCCTTTAGTGCAGATGACTTTACAAAATGTGTAAGGGAAATGCGTCCTTTGGCAAGCTAACTGGCTGAGGAGACCGATCTATCCAAGTATCAGGCGTCTTATACCATTGAAAACACAAAAGTAAAGGCGCCGGTTTACGAAGTTATGGATCTCATTCCACCAACATGTAAGCACACTTTTGCTCCTGATATTGATCCGTCCACCCTCATAGATGATGAAGCTGTATTTAAAGTTGTAACGGGCGTCAATTGGACATCACCTAATTTCAAGCCAGTGGAAGAAGAAGAAGAAGAATCGGCGCGGGATAACCTGGAAGCTTCATCCCGCCAAGACCACACCAACTGACCCATGAGGCGGCTCTTCAGACTGCAACCCGGCGTGTTTTATTCTGATAAACTTTCAATCCATTGTGCTGCAGAAAGCCTTGTAATAGGATAGTGTCAAACAATGATCTGTCACGCCATCGTGCATGTTTATCTGCATAACACTTTAAACCACCGTTCTGATGTTGGAAGATCTGCTGTTTATGCTCATAACATTATCAATCATGTAAGTCATATTATCATATTCCCTGCACACAAGCAAATAACATGTGCCCTGGCGGTTTACGCCAGGATGGGTCATGATGTCCCATATAAAATTTTCTGGTGACTGTATAGTCCATAACCAGGGCGGGTTATCAAAACTCACATATTCATATAACAAGTAAAAACATACCTGTGAAATTATTTCACACCGTCGGCTTACATCATCGAATCCAATGAGGGTGATAGCCCAAAGACTTATAACGCGTCACTTTCAATTGCGCAATCAAAGTATACTGGCGACTTAACGTCCAAAGCCAGAACGGGTTATCAAAACCCAAAATATGCTCAAATATGAGTCATACAGATTAAGGCTACATGGCCTGAAGTGTTTTAAACCATATGTCAATATGGAACAAGGATATGAATCCAAACAATGTTCAGAAAATAACAAATCAGAAAACAAAACAAAGCTTTCATAGGCCGCCAAGCCGAAATCTCAAGTGCTTTCATGGGCAGCACAACCACTAAGGTAATCCTTCATTCAACTCTGTAAGCCGGCCCTCACATGACCAGCCGCCGTTTTAACCTCGACAAGTTCAGTGTCTTTTACAAGATTGACTATTGAGAGTACGGCGGGTCATTCCAGGATTACCTGGGCGGAGTGACAAGGACATACAGGTAGGACAACCCAGAATTTGGTGAATACACCTGACATACAAGCTGATCACGAGGGTAAACAAAGCTATGTTCATTGAACAGGAAGCCCCCAAGTGACCTATAATAAGCCATCAAGGTAGGATACCTATGTTTGAACTGCACACTGCAGCAAGTTCTCTTTGGTAACCTTTTAACTTGGGCAAGAAATCCCAAGTAATTTGCAACAAGGCATATAAGCCGGATCAAAAGGGTAGTCACAGCTATGCCCAATGAGCAGGAAGCCCCCCAGGGATCTTATGAATTTTTGACAATAAAGACTCAGATACTCAAAAATGAAACGACAGGGGCCCTGAATTATCAGGGATGCCGGCTTAATTATACTGATCATAATATATACATTGACGAAAATATGTACAACACAAGAGCCAATGGCTCAAGTGTAATAAGGCCGAAGATGAGCAATGTTCCAAGGCCGGCGGGTCTCCTCCTCCGATGTGCATGAGTCCTTGTGGTCTCGAACATCAATGAGGTAGTATGACCCGTTGCTCAAGTTTTTGCTAACCACAAAGGGCCCTTCCCAAGGTGGGGATAATTTGTGCATATCTGTTTGATCCTGGATGAGCCGGAGCACCAAGTCACCTTCTTGAAAGGTCAAGATCATCCTGACATGCCTTTTCATTATCAGCTTCAACATAAGCTGCCACACGGGGCGAGTCGTGACGGATGTCACTGGGAAGAACCGCCTCTGCGTCGTAAACATGAAGAAAGGTGTATAACCCGTGGATCTGTTGGGGGTAGTATTGATACTCCAAAGCACTGAGGGTAACTCCTCAACCCAACAACCTGGCGTCCTCTGCAAAGGGACCATAAGCCGAGGTTTTATACCTCTCAAGATTTCTTGATTGGCTCTTTCGGCTTGACCATTGGACTGGGGGTGAGCCACGGATGAAACGTCAAGACGAATATGCTCTCGTTGACAAAATTCTTTCATAGCACCCTTAGACAGATTCGTACCATTATCAGTTATGATGCTATGAGGGTAGCCAAAACGGAAAATCACCTTTTTAAGGAATTGAATCGCCGTTGCCGCATCACACTTGCTGACCGGCTCTACCTCAACCCACTTTGTAAACTTGTCAACCGCCACCAACAGGTGGGTCTTTTTATCCTTGGACCTCTTGAAAGGTCCAACCATATCTAGCCCCCATACTGCAAATGGCCAAGTAATTGGAATCATCCTCAACTCCTGAGCCGGCAAATGAGCTCGTCTAGAAAATTTCTGACAACCGTCGCACTTGCTAACCAGATCTTCTGCATCAGCGTGAGCCGTCAGCCAATAAAACCCATGCCGAAAAGCCTTAGCCACAAGAGATTTAGAGCCGGCATGATGGCCACAATCTCCTTCATGAATCTCTCGTAGAATCTCACGAGCCTCCTCAGGAGAGATGCAGCGCTGAAACACCCCTGTGACACTGCATCGATGTAACTCGCCATTGACAATGGTCATTGACTTAGTCCGCCGGGTTATTTGCCTGGCCAAAGTTTCATCCTCAGGCAACTCACCCCGGGTCATATAAGCCAAATACGGAACTGTCCAGTCAGGAATAACATGAAGAGACGCCACCAATTGTGCCTCCACGTCAGGGATAGCAAGATCCTCCTCCATAGGCAATTTAACTGAAGGATTATTCAGAACATCAAGAAAGACATTAGGTGGTACCGGCTTACGCTGAGATCCTAGTCGGCTTAAGGCATTGGCCGCCTCATTATTCCTGTGATCAACATGTTCCACTTGATAACCCTTGAAATGACCAGCAATAGTATCAACCGCTCGGCGATAAGCCGCCATGAGTGGGTCTTTGGAATCCCAAGTTCCTGAGACTTGCTGAGTGTAACACCCCCGGTGGTTAGCCACAGTAATCCCATTTTGATAATGCCAAGTCAGCATGATTATCAGTGCATGATCATCATTAACATCATATTGCATTTCAACTCCTAACCTCAAATTCAAAATTAAATGAAAGTGGAAAATAAAAGTTGTCCAACATAGAAACTAAATTGTTCATTAAATAGCAAATAAATCAGAGACAATTCTAAAATTAAAACCAACATCATTGGAGTTGGGTAAGTGACTCAAACATCTTCAAACAGCGACTAAAAACAATATTTAATAACCATTTATTAAATCTAATTTAAGTATGAAATAATGTTTTGCCCAAACTAATTTTAGGTGTTAGGGAATAAAGCACTGGTATTTATGGACTAGGTCTCCCTTTTTACAAAATTCGGTTTGGGGCCTAACTATTTACTAAACAGGGGTATGGATAAATAAAAAGAGAAAAGAAAAGAAAAAGGAAAAGCCCCCCCCCCCCCCGGCCCAACTGGGCCAAGGCCCAGCCGGCCGGCCCACTCCCTCCCTATATGGCCTCCCCCTGGAGGCCAGCAAACCCTAGCCCACCCCGCACTCTTCCCTCGCTCCTCTGCTTCCCCCGACCCGATCCAGATCGAGGGGCGGCGACCCCGGCGACCGCGCCGCCCCGCTCCCCGTCGCCGTTCGACGCCACCAAGCCGGCGCCCCTTCGCCACCTCGTCGGACCGCCAGCCGCCGACGCCTCGCCTCCTCCCCGGAGCCTGCGCTCGCCGCCTCCCTCGTCGCCGTCGCTGCCCTCCCTCGCTGGACCGCCGAACCCCCGCCGCCTCCTCGTCCTCCCCCTCAACGGCTACCCCGAGCCTCGCCGGCCCCCGAACCCCGGCAACGAATGTGAGCCCCGCCGCCGCCTCCCTCTCTCTCCCCGTCCCCGTCGCCCGTCCCGGTCGCCGCACTCCGGCCGCGCCCTGGCTCGCCCGCCCACGCCGATGGCCGCGCTCGCTGCGCCACTTCGTGCCCCCCCGCGTCCCTCTGTGCTCGCCTCGCTCGCCGCACGCCTCGCCCGCGCAGCCTCGCTGCTGCCGCTGTCTTGCGCCGCCGCCCGCGCTGCTACTGCTGCTCCGCGTGCTGCTCGCCGCCCGCGCACGCCGCTGCTCGCCAGCTGCCGCCGAGCCCAGCTTGCCGCCTGCGCCCGCGCGCCACTCGGCGTCGCCTCGCCACTCCCCGCGCCGGCGCGCGCCCGTAGCCGCGTCGCCGCGCGGGTGCGTGTTGACCCGCTCCATTGGCCGGACCTGTCCGGCCCCGAATGGGCCTGGCCGCGGACGTGTCCGCCCCGGGCCACTGCCATGTGGGGCCTGCCCTGGAATAAAAAAAAAAGAATTAAAAGAAATAGATAATTAATTATATAATTAACCTAATTAACTCTGTTTAATTAAACTAACTAATTAATCTGTGATTAACTTAGTTAAACCCTAATTAATCTTAACAGACTGCTGATGTCATGCTGATGTCATGCTGACGTCATGCTGACGTCAGCAAGACACTGTTTCGGATAATGTTAATTTAAATAATTAATTAAATTCCAGAAATTAATAAAAACTTTAGAAAATCATATTAAATAATCCGTAACTCAGATCGAAAAACTTTGTACATGAAAGTTGCTCAGAACGACGAGACGAATCTGAATACGCGGTCCGTTCGCCCGTCACGCGTCCCTAACTATCCGAACTTGCAACCGTTCCCCTCTTATCCTCTGTCCGATAATTCCAAAGACCCGGGAAATATCGTCAGATATTCTCCCGCTCCGTCTGTTACGTGTGATGCTGCGTTAGACTACCCCTAGCACCGTGTATCGTATTTGTCATGCTCATGTTTGCTATATATTTATACTGTTTCCTCCCCCTCTTCTCTCTCGATAGCCCCCGACCCCGACGTCGTCCCCGAGACCGACGCAGCTCCGGAGCCCGAAGACACCATAGACGACCTTGCCCTTGCCGCCGAGCAACCAGGCAAGCCCCTCCCTTGAGCATACCGATATCGCCCATTCTAAATTTCTCATGCTTGCATTAGAATTACTGCTGCTGCTGCTTTACCTATTCTGATGCATAGTCTGTTCATTGTAACCTACTGTTGATAATTACCTACATATCCTAAACTGTTTAGTCTAGGCTGGGTAGAGACCTATCAAGTGACCCCACTTATCCCGACTGCCGCGCTGGATCGTCAGAAGACCCGATCAATGGGATTGAAGACCAGGACCCTACACCGCACACCACCCCCCTTAGTTGTAACGACACTGCAGCGTTACTATCGAGTGCCGAGGGTGAAACCTCTGGTAGCACTTCTGATGTTAACTCTGTAGAGTAGCTATTCGGTCGTGGTCATCGAGGGTGATTCCTCCTTCACCGCTTCCGATAACGACGCTGTCCTACAACACCTCAAGTGTGGACCCAGTGAGGGTGATTCCTCCTAGTTCACCTTGACGGATACATCGAGTGGGAATTCAATGAGGGTGATACCTCGGATTCCCTGATGTTATGGACACACGGATACTTGGACCTTACAATGTTACTTGGAAAGGCGGGTCGACCCTGAGGGGTACCCGCGTGTGATGTGAAGGCGGGTTGCCAGTGTGGTGCCCGAGTGGTGAATACGAGGCGCGGCCGGGCATTCTTGGCCCTTGCCGCAAGTCCTCGAGACGGGGCGACGGGGTCACATCTTTCGTGAGTCTCTGCTCGTTACCGCAAGCCCCTAGTCCTAGCGATTTGGATATTTGATCCGAGCAGGCCTCTGGTCTGATAGCACTAACCATCACGTGGGCATAGTATGGGCGTTCTGCATCGTATGCATCAGCCGAAAGCTCTGTCAGACGTCCAGTTCAACCTCGTGGCCGGGCCGGGCCAGTACCATCCAGGACTGAGGTGGTGCTCGTCCCGACCCTGCACACACCGACCCGGAGTGCACAGGGCGATGGCCCATGACCCCTGAGCGCTTAGGATATAGACCGACGGGGACCTCTCTGCTGAGCTGTAGGTAGGGTTGCGATGTGTCGTTTGGCCGAGGCCGGGCATGACCCAGGAAAGTGTGTCCGGCCGAAGTTAATCGAGCGTGTTGGGTAAGTTGGTGCACCCCTGCAGGGAAGAACACTTCTATCGATAGCCGGTCCTACGGTAAAGGACACTCGGAGTTGTATCCTGATTGATACAATTTAGAACTGGATACCTGTGATGAGACCTGTATATATGGCTCTGGGATTGCTTCTCGCAGGGAGTCGAGAAGGGATCTCAGGATGAGGTTGATATTATTACTGCTACATTATATTGTATTGTTCTACTCTCTTCTACTGCTGCAAGACCGCTGAAGATGCTAGTCTTCGATAGGACTAGGCCTTTCTCTCTATTCTGGCATTTCTGCAGCCCAGTCCACATATACAGCCTCCCCTTGATAATGTTGCATATGTAGTGTAGATCCTTGCTTGCTGAGTACTTCTGAGTACCCACGGTTGCTTTGTTTTCCTTTTTCTCCCCATATCAGTTTGACGTGACCAGAGGACGGAGCCCCCTGAGACAGATGCCCCGACGATCGTTACTACTACTACCCAGAGGTTGGATACTACTACGAGTAGACTGACGACCAGGAGTAGGATCGGAGGGTCCCAGGCAGGAGGCCTTCGCCTTTCGATCGTAGTGTTTTATTTTGCCCCGCCTTTCTAAAGGCCTTTCTGTACTTTCTTTTATATCTGTACTCAGATATCTGATGCTTCCGCTGACGCTTGTTCGCAAGCTTATGTATTCGAGCCCTCGAGGCCCCTGGCTTGTAATATAAAGCTTGTATGACTTTATTTATGTTTTAGAGTTGTGTTGTGATATCTTCCCGTGAGTCCTTAGGCTTGATCGTGTGCATTTGCGTGTATGAATAGTGCACGATCGGGCCGGGGGCGTCACAAGTTGGTATCAGAGCCGACTGCCTGTAGGAACCCCCTTTCCAACTCCTTGGCCGAAGTTGAGTTTAGAAACCAGAAAACTGTTTTACTAACTTGGCTGTGTGGCTTACGGGCCCACGTCACCAATTGGGTGGTATTAGGATCTTTTACTCCTCGACCTTTACTCTGGGACTCTGACCTCTCTTCTATTCGGGTTAAAATTTTACTAACTCTAACATTAGGATCTCGTAATTCTCGTCCACCCGGAGAGCTGGATATCTGTGCGATTTCCCTGACATTGATCTGATTAGTCTGATAATCATTTTCCTTTCCATTGTTTTGTTTAACCTTTCTCTCCGAGATCGGTTATACTTCTCCTTGTCTTTTGACAATCATGAGTTTCCTCTGTTTCAGATGGATCGTTTGTTTCCACCACACCCTGCGACGCAGCTACCAGCTGTTCGAGCAGGGATACATCCAGAGTACATTCTTTATCCACTGGGGCAGATGTCAATCCGTTACAATACCCCAGTACTTGCTCCTCCAGATTCTCGCAAAGACTTTGTGATCTATTGTGACGCATCCCGTGAAGGATTAGGCTGTATCCTAATGCAAGAGCGTAAAGTGATTGCCTATGGCTCTCGTCAGTTGCGACCGCATGAAGAGAATTATCCGGTACATGATCTAGAACTAGCTGCTGTGATCTATGCACTGCAGTTGTGGCGACATTACCTCCTCGGTAATCGTTGCGAGATCTACACGGATCATAAAAGTCTGAAGTACTTGTTCACTCAGCCATCTCTGAATCTCCGTCAGCAAAGATGGATGGAGACCATTGCGGACTATGACTTGGGTATTTCTTATACCCCTGGCAAGGCTAATGTAATGGCTGATGCGTTGAGCCGCAAATCCTATTGCTGCGAACTTGAGGTTCAGCTACAGCAACCACTTCTGTATGAAGAGCTTCGAAAGCTAAATATCGAGATAGTTCCTCAAGGATACCTAAAAACCTTGGTTGTTGAACCAGATCTTGAGAAAGCTGTTAAGAATGCGCAGGCTAAAGATGCTGAAATTGATCTGATGAAGAAAGACCTTCACCTTGTAAAGTATAGGGATTTCTCGCTGTCTGAAGATGGAACCTTGTATTTCAGAGACCGCATTGTCGTACCTCGCTTCGAGCTTATGACTGACAAAGTCATGAAGGAGGCACATGATACCCCGCTGTCTATTCATCCGGGTAGCACCAAGATGTATCGTGATCTCCGTCAAAGGTACTGGTGGTCCAGAATGAAGCAAGACATTGCTCGTTATGTTGCTGAATGTGATGTGTGTCGTCGCGTTAAAGCAGAACATCAGAAGCCTGCTGGAATTCTGCAACCACTTCCTATTCCTTTATGGAAATGGGATAAGGTTCAGATGGATTTCATTACAGGACTTCCCAGGTCACAGAAGGGTCACGATGCTATTCTTGTCGTCGTCGACCAACTCTCCAAAGTTGCACACTTTCTGCCTGTCAAGGAGACGATCACTGCTAGTCAGTTAGCAGAGTTATATATCTCCAGAATTGTTTCACTCCACGGTATTCCGAAAGAGATCAGTTCAGACCGTGGCAGCATATTCACTGGTCATTTCTGGGAAAGTTTCCAAAAGGCTATGGGAACTCATATCACCTGGAGTTCAGCTTATCATCCTCAATCCCAAGGCCAAGTTGAACGAGTTAATCAAGTGCTTGAAGACATGCTACGAGCTTGTGTTGTTTCTTTCGGCAAGAAGTGGGAAGAATCTCTTCCATATGCCGAGTTCTCCTATAACAACAGCTATCAAGCCAGCTTGAAAATGGCCCCCTTTGAAGTTCTCTATGGACGTAAGTGTCGAACCCCTCTGAATTGGTCAGAAACTGGGGAACGACCGCTCGTGGGTCCAGATATTATTCAACACGCCGAAGAACAAGTCCGAATTGTCCGGGAAAATCTCAAGGCGGCTCAGGACCGCCAGAAGAGCAACTATGATCGCAAACGATGGGGTTTGACTTATCAACCTGGTGATCAAGCTTATCTTCGTGTCACTCCTATGAAGGGCACTCACCGTTTTGGAATCAAGGGCAAGCTAGCTCCGCGCTACATTGGTCCTTTCCGCATTGTTGCTAGGCGTGGTCAGGTGGCATATAAATTGGAGTTGCCGCCGCAATTCTCTCATATCCACGATGTCTTCCATGTGTCGCAACTTCGTAAATGCTTCAAGGAATCTCCGCACCGAGCTGTGGATCACGAGATGCTCGAATTGCATGATGATCTTTCATATAAGGAACATCCGATCCGCATTCTCGATGAAGCTGAACGTCGAACCCGTCAGAAGGTTACCAAGTTCCTCAAAGTGCAGTGGTCAAACCATACTGAAAATGAAGCCACTTGGGAACGCGAGGATAACCTTCGTGCGGAATACCCCGAACTTTTTCCTTCTATTTCTTAATTCTCGGGACGAGAATTCTTGTTAGTAGAGGAGATTTGTAACACCCCCGGTGGTTAGCCACAGTAATCCCATTTTGATAATGCCAAGTCAGCATGATTATCAGTGCATGATCATCATTAACATCATATTGCATTTCAACTCCTAACCTCAAATTCAAAATTAAATGAAAGTGGAAAATAAAAGTTGTCCAACATAGAAACTAAATTGTTCATTAAATAGCAAATAAATCAGAGACAATTCTAAAATTAAAACCAACATCATTGGAGTTGGGTAAGTGACTCAAACATCTTCAAACAGCGACTAAAAACAATATTTAATAACCATTTATTAAATCTAATTTAAGTATGAAATAATGTTTTGCCCAAACTAATTTTAGGTGTTAGGGAATAAAGCACTGGTATTTATGGACTAGGTCTCCCTTTTTACAAAATTCGGTTTGGGGCCTAACTATTTACTAAACAGGGGTATGGATAAATAAAAAGAGAAAAGAAAAGAAAAAGGAAAAGCCCCCCCCCCCCCCGGCCCAACTGGGCCAAGGCCCAGCCGGCCGGCCCACTCCCTCCCTATATGGCCTCCCCCTGGAGGCCAGCAAACCCTAGCCCACCCCGCACTCTTCCCTCGCTCCTCTGCTTCCCCCGACCCGATCCAGATCGAGGGGCGGCGACCCCGGCGACCGCGCCGCCCCGCTCCCCGTCGCCGTTCGACGCCACCAAGCCGGCGCCCCTTCGCCACCTCGTCGGACCGCCAGCCGCCGACGCCTCGCCTCCTCCCCGGAGCCTGCGCTCGCCGCCTCCCTCGTCGCCGTCGCTGCCCTCCCTCGCTGGACCGCCGAACCCCCGCCGCCTCCTCGTCCTCCCCCTCAACGGCTACCCCGAGCCTCGCCGGCCCCCGAACCCCGGCAACGAATGTGAGCCCCGCCGCCGCCTCCCTCTCTCTCCCCGTCCCCGTCGCCCGTCCCGGTCGCCGCACTCCGGCCGCGCCCTGGCTCGCCCGCCCACGCCGATGGCCGCGCTCGCTGCGCCACTTCGTGCCCCCCCGCGTCCCTCTGTGCTCGCCTCGCTCGCCGCACGCCTCGCCCGCGCAGCCTCGCTGCTGCCGCTGTCTTGCGCCGCCGCCCGCGCTGCTACTGCTGCTCCGCGTGCTGCTCGCCGCCCGCGCACGCCGCTGCTCGCCAGCTGCCGCCGAGCCCAGCTTGCCGCCTGCGCCCGCGCGCCACTCGGCGTCGCCTCGCCACTCCACGCGCCGGCGCGCGCCCGTAGCTGCGTCGCCGCGCGGGTGCGTGTTGACCCGCTCCATTGGCCGGACCTGTCCGGCCCCGAATGGGCCTGGGCGCGGACGTGTCCGCCCCGGGCCACTGCCATGTGGGGCCTGCCCTGGAATAAAAAAAAAAGAATTAAAAGAAATAGATAATTAATTATATAATTAACCTAATTAACTTTGTTTAATTAAACTAACTAATTAATCTGTGATTAACTTAATTAAACCCTAATTAATCTTAACAGACTGCTGATGTCATGCTGACGTCATGCTGACGTCAGCAAGACACTGTTTCGGATAATGTTAATTTAAATAATTAATTAAATTCCAGAAATTAATAAAAACTTTAGAAAATCATATTAAATAATCCGTAACTCAGATCGAAAAACTTTGTACATGAAAGTTGCTCAGAACGACGAGACGAATCTGAATACGCGGTCCGTTCGCCCGTCACGCGTCCCTAACTATCCGAACTTGCAACCGTTCCCCTCTTATCCTCTGTCCGATAATTCCAAAGACCCGGGAAATATCGTCAGATATTCTCCCGCTCCGTCTGTTACGTGTGATGCTGCGTTAGACTACCCCTAGCACCGTGTATCGTATTTGTCATGCTCATGTTTACTATATATTTATACTGTTTCCTCCCCCTCTTCTCTCTCGATAGCCCCCGACCCCGACGTCGTCCCCGAGACCGACGCAGCTCCGGAGCCCGAAGACACCATAAACGACCTTGCCCTTGCCGACGAGCAACCAGGCAAGCCCCTCCCTTGAGCATACCGATATCGCCCATTCTAAATTTCTCATGCTTGCATTAGAATTACTGCTGCTGCTGCTTTACCTATTCTGATGCATAGCCTGTTCATTGTAACCTACTGTTGATAATTACCTACATATCCTAAACTGTTTAGTCTAGGCTGGGTAGAGACCTATCAGTGACCCCACTTATCCCGATCAATGGGATTGAAGACCAGGTCCCGACACCGCACTGGATCGTCAGAAGACCCGATCAATGGGATTGAAGACCAGGTCCCGACACCGCACATCACCCCCCTTAGTTGTAACGACACTGCAGCGTTACTATCGAGTGCCGAGGGTGAAACCTCTTGTAGCACTTCTGATGTTAACTCTGTAGAGTAGCTATTCGGTCGTGGTCATCGAGGGTGATTCCTCCTTCACCGCTTCCGATAACGACGCTGTCCTACAACACCTCAAGTGTGGACCCAGTGAGGGTGATTCCTCCTAGTTCACCTTGACGGATACATCGAGTGGGAATTCAATGAGGGTGATACCTCGGATTCCCTGATGTTATGGACACACGGATACTTGGACCTTACAATGTTACTTGGAAAGGCGGGTCGACCCTGAGGGGTACCCGCGTGTGATGTGAAGGCGGGTTGCCAGTGTGGTGCCCGAGTGGTGAATACGAGGCGCGGCCGGGCATTCTTAACCCTTGCCGCAAGTCCTCGAGACGGGGCGACGGGGTCACATCTTTCGTGAGTCTCTGCTCGTTACCGCAAGCCCTAGTCCTAACGATTTGGATATTTGATCCGAGCAGGCCTCTGGCCTCTGTAGGGTAACGCAGCAGAAAACAAAAATTTCCGACCTACGCACCAGCCCAGGACCACTATGGAGACTGCATATAAGGTTTGATCATTTTCGTTACCGACTCGTAGCGCAGCGGAAGTAGAGTCGATGACGATCGGCGGTGCAGATCCCCGCAGCTAGGATTTACAACATCCCAACCGCGAGGATGTATCCCCTCGTCTTCCCTTCAGACAGCCCTCCGGGAGGCGGTCGAACAGTCCCCCGGACGGTGTCGCGGACAGCCCTTCGGGAGGACCTTCGAAACTCGAACGGTCACTCGGACAGCCCTTCGGGAGGACTCACAGAACTCGGACCGTCACTTGGACAGCCCTTCGGGAGGCTCTCTCGAACAGCCCCTCGGGCACTAAGATCGAAACTACGACCTCTCTACAGAGTTGCACACATACGGTGTCATCTATCCGGCAGGGCTTCGCCGTCCAGAACTAGTTCCCACCGGAACCCAGACAGCCTTTCGGCTCTACGAAACTATTTCGCGGGGAGGGAGAGAGAAGCCAGATCATTGCAATGGCACATGTATGTGAGAAGGAGTGAGTCTTTAGGCAGCCCCCTCCACCCCTATTTATAGGCCAAGCCCAAGGGTGGCTTCTCCAAGAAGCCAAGGGGAAAAATACCAAAGGACCCTCAAGGTGGCTTCTCCAAGAAGCCACCCAAAAAGCACTTTCACTATTCACGACGACATTTTTCAGCGTCCGTTCGAACTGAAAATATTTATGTGGGCTTAGAACATTTCCAGCACCCACTAAAATAATTTTCAACGCGTTCTGGAACAATTCCAGATTAGTGATTTTCATCTGCGAAAAGCATCTGAAGTGGTTCCGGCAGCTCCGGAACATTTCCGTTTTTTCTTCCAGAAAATTCCCAAAAGTTTCCAGAATGATTCTGGCACCCTCCAAGAATTATCGGGCATGTGCCGAAACCAATTTGACTTTATGGTATCCTCTGAAACAACTTTTCAGTTTCACCGGAACTCATTCGGTGACCTCTCTCTGCGGAACTTTTCCGCTGTCCGAAACTTTTTCGGTGTCCGAAACTTTTTCGGTGATTTTCTCTCAGACTCCCTGTCTAGTATTCAGCAGATAGATGACCCTTAAGCGTGTGACCCTATAGGTTCGGTGAAGTATAGACATGACACGGAACCCCTTCCGATCAATGATCAACATCGGAGCCGTGGACACCCATATTAACCCCTATACCCACACGAATGAATATTCGAGTGAACCTCCAGTTGCCGTGTGCTATTCCTGTTGCTTCGCGATATGTTACAAATACCCGAGGTGAGACATGTTGGCATTCCCGTGGATCAACAACTTGTCCACTATGCTAGTTACCTCGTTACCGGTATTGTTCTCTTTTCTCGTTACCGTGTTCCGGCATCCCTGTGATCAAATCACAAAGTGTCTGGCCAGACGATGATGGATACCGTAACACCGAGAGGGCCCAGAGATATCTCTCCATCGTCGGAGGAGCAAATCCCAATCTCGAGCTATCAAGTTACTTGACACACTTTTCCATGAACCCGTAAGCCGCCGTAATAGCCACCCATTTACGGATGACATTTAACAAACCCCAAAGTTCATGAAGCAAGTATGAAGAAACTCGACACTCTCATGGTCTAAGGAATTTTGCAAACATTAACCATCTCTGTGTTATTAACCATTAATATGTGACGAATGTAACTCATAGCATAACATCAATTTGGGTCGATTCAACACAAATGTTCTTCTAACACTGTGCCCTCAAAATTGCTGGCATAGACATGCCCATGATCAGGAAAACAGAACCATCATGCAATACTTGAGCTAGTCTTAGAGGCCAGACTAGGAATACATATTACCGTTTATTATTCCACACGTGCATATGAGTCTTCCTCCGAGCCTCGTTTTATTTGCAGACTCGAGAACCATAGCAGTTATAGCATGGAACATAAACCTAATTATGAACAGGGAGATAATCAATAACATTTATTATTGCCTCTAGGGCATATCTCCTACACCCGCTCCGTCGCCGCCTTCTCCTTGCCTCGCCCTCCTCCTCCTCCCCGACGGCCTCCTCGACCCCGACGCCCTTGACGCCCGGCGCCGCGTGCCCGTCACCGCCGCCGGCGTCGCCCCTCCGCCGCATCGACCTCACTGTCGCCTCCTCGCCCCGGCCACCCCGAGCCCGCTGCCCCTTCCCGTCCGGCCCCTGTGAGCCCCGTCCGTCTCCCCCTCCCTCTCTGTCCCGCGCCGGAGCCGCGCTCCCGTCGCGCGCTCACCGCGCTCTCTCTCCCCATCGCTCGCGCACGGCCTCGCCTCCCCTCCCCCGACGCCTCCTCCCCTGCTCCCGCCCGCGCGACCCCGCTGCCGCCTGCTGCCGCGCTGCTGCTGCGTCGCTCGCCAGCCACTGCCGCCCCGCACGCGCCCGCACCGGCTACGGCCGCCGCTGCTCCCCTCTGCTCCGCCACCCCCGCCGCCTGCGCCGCGCGCCGCCACCTCCCCTGCCGCTCCGGCCCCGCGCGGACTGCCGCGCGCTGCCGCGGCCTCGCCCGCCCGCGCCCGCGCGTGCCATTTGGGCACCGGACATGTCCGGTCCCAAACGGGTATGCTCCGGACATGTCCGGCCCTGGTCCACTGACCAGTGGGGCCCACAGCCCTGCCTGTTAATTAAAATAAATAAAAAAATAATTAATTAATTAAATAATTAATTAGTTAATTAATCCTGATTAGGTTAATCTAATTAAGTAGTTAGTGTTAATTAAACAGTAATTTAATTAGTTAATCACTAATTAACCTAACAGCCTATGACAGGTGGGACCCACTGGTCCTGATGTCATGCTGACGTCATGCTGACGTCAGCAAGACACTGTTTCGGATAATGTTAATTTAAATAATTAATTAAATTCCAGAAATTAATAAAAACTTTAGAAAATCATATTAAATAATCCGTAACTCAGATCGAAAAACTTTGTACATGAAAGTTGCTCAGAACGACGAGACGAATCTGAATACGCGGTCCGTTCGCCCGTCACGCGTCCCTAACTATCCGAACTTGCAACCGTTCCCCTCTTATCCTTTGTCCGATAATTCCAAAGACCCGGGAAATATCGTCAGATATTCTCCCGCTCCGTCTGTTACGTGTGATGCTGCGTTAGACTACCCCTAGCACCATGTATCGTATTTGTCATGCTCATGTTTGCTATATATTTATACTGTTTCCTCCCCCTCTTCTCTCTCGATAGCCCCCGACCCCGACGTCGTCCCCGAGACCGACGCAGCTCCGGAGCCCGAAGACACCATAGACGACCTTGCCCTTGCCGCCGAGCAACCAGGCAAGCCCCTCCCTTGAGCATACCGATATCGCCCATTCTAAATTTCTCATGCTTGCATTAGAACTACTGCTGCTGCTGCTTTACCTATTCTGATGCATAGCCTGTTCATTGTAACCTACTGTTGATAATTACCTACATATCCTAAACTGTTTAGTCTAGGCTGGGTAGAGACCTATCAAGTGACCCCACTTATCCCGACTGCCGCGCTGGATCGTCAGAAGACCCGATCAATGGGATTGAAGACCAGGACCCTACACCGCACACCACCCCCCTTAGTTGTAACGACACTGCAGCGTTACTATCGAGTGCCGAGGGTGAAACCTCTGGTAGCACTTCTGATGTTAACTCTGTAGAGTAGCTATTCGGTCGTGGTCATCGAGGGTGATTCCTCCTTCACCGCTTCTGATAACGACGCTGTCCTACAACACCTCAAGTGTGGACCCAGTGAGGGTGATTCCTCCTAGTTCACCTTGACGGATACATCGAGTGGGAATTCAATGAGGGTGATACCTCGGATTCCCTGATGTTATGGACACACGGATACTTGGACCTTACAATGTTACTTGGAAAGGCGGGTCGACCCTGAGGGGTACCCGCGTGTGATGTGAAGGCGGGTTGCCAGTGTGGTGCCCGAGTGGTGAATACGAGGCGCGGCCGGGCATTCTTGGCCCTTGCCGCAAGTCCTCGAGACGGGGCGACGGGGTCACATCTTTCGTGAGTCTCTGCTCGTTACCGCAAGCCCCTAGTCCTAGCGATTTGGATATTTGATCCGAGCAGGCCTCTGGTCTGATAGCACTAACCATCACGTGGGCATAGTATGGGCGTTCTGCATCGTATGCATCAGCCGAAAGCTCTGTCAGACGTCCAGTTCAGCCTCGTGGCCGGGCCGGGCCAGTACCATCCAGGACTGAGGTGGTGCTCGTCCCGACCCTGCACACACCGACCCGGAGTGCACAGGGCGATGGCCCATGACCCCTGAGCGCTTAGGATATAGACCGACGGGGACCTCTCTGCTGAGCTGTAGGTAGGGTTGCGATGTGTCGTTTGGCCGAGGCCGGGCATGACCCAGGAAAGTGTGTCCGGCCGAAGTTAATCGAGCGTGTTGGGTAAGTTGGTGCACCCCTGCAGGGAAGAACACTTCTATCGATAGCCGGTCCTACGGTAAAGGACACTCGGAGTTGTATCCTGATTGATACAATTTAGAACTGGATACCTGTGATGAGACCTGTATATATGGCTCTGGGATTGCTTCTCGCAGGGAGTCGAGAAGGGATCTTAGGATGAGGTTGATATTATTACTGCTACATTATATTGTATTGTTCTACTCTCTTCTACTGCTGCAAGACCGCTGAAGATGCTAGTCTTCGATAGGACTAGGCCTTTCTCTCTATTCTGGCATTTCTGCAGCCCAGTCCACATATACAGCCTCCCCTTGATAATGTTGCATATGTAGTGTAGATCCTTGCTTGCTGAGTACTTCTGAGTACTCACGGTTGCTTTGTTTTCCTTTTTCTCCCCATATCAGTTTGACGTGACCAGAGGACGGAGCCCCCTGAGACAGATGCCCCGACGATCGTTACTACTACTACCCAGAGGTTGGATACTACTACGAGTAGACTGACGACCAGGAGTAGGATCGGAGGGTCCCAGGCAGGAGGCCTTCGCCTTTCGATCGTAGTGTTTTATTTTGCCCCGCCTTTCTAAAGGCCTTTCTGTACTTTCTTTTATATCTGTACTCAGATATCTGATGCTTCCGCTGACGCTTGTTCGCAAGCTTATGTATTCGAGCCCTCGAGGCCCCTGGCTTGTAATATAAAGCTTGTATGACTTTATTTATGTTTTAGAGTTGTGTTGTGATATCTTCCCGTGAGTCCTTAGGCTTGATCGTGTGCATTTGCGTGTATGAATAGTGCACGATCGGGCCGGGGGCGTCACACTGAGCCACCAGATCTGAATCACCAAAACACCTTACCCGGCTTAAGTTCATTTCCTTGGCCATCCGAAGACCATGGAGTCAGGCCTCATACTCAGCTGCATTATTAGTACAAGGAAACATCAGCCTTAAGACATAACAAAACTTATCACCTCATGGGGAAGTCAAAATAACTCCAGCCCCCGAGCCTTCCAACTGCCTGGATCCATCAAAATGAATAGTCCAATATGTATTATCAGGCTTCTCCTCAGGCATCTGCAACTCTGTCCAGTCATTAATGAAATCTACAAGCGCCTGAGACTTGATAGTTGTCTGAGGCATGTATTTTAAGCCAAGGGGTCCAAGCTCAATGGCCCACTTGGCCACCATGCCTGTAGCTTCTCTGTTTTGAATAATATCCCCTAGAGGAGCAGAACTGACCACAGTGATGGGATGACCGAGGAAATATTGCTTCAACTTTTGACTAGCCATGAACACTCCATAAACTAGCTTCTGCCAATGTGGGTACCTTTTCTTAGATTCAATCAACACCTCACTGACATAGTAAACCGGCCTTTGAATTGGATATTCCTTGCCTGATTCCTTCCTTTCAACAACAACCGCTACACCGACGGCTCTACTGTTAGCAGCCACATATAAGAGCAAGGGCTCCTTATCAATAGGAGCTGCAAGAACCGACATCTCAGCCAACTGCTTTTTAAGCGCCTCGAACGCCTGATTGGCAGCATCACTCCAAACAAAATGATCTATTTTCTTCATCATCTGATACAGAGGAATAGCCTTCTCTCGCATGCAGCTTATAAACCAGCTTAAAGCTGCAATATGACCTGCCAATCTTTGAACATCATTAATACACGCCGGCTTAGCTATCGAGGTGATAGCCTTGATTTTCTCTGGGTTAGCCTCGATGCCTCTTTCAGAGACCAAAAAACCCAATAGCTTGGCTGCTGGCACACCAAAGACACACTTGGCCGGGTTAAGCATCATCTTGTAGACCCGGAGGTTATCAAAGGTCTCCTTCAAATCGTCTAACAAGGTCTCCTTCTTCCTGGATTTCACAATGATATCATCCACATAAGCATGAAAATTGCGTCCAATCTAGTTGTGGAGGCAATTCTGCACACACCGCTGATAAGTCGCCTGGGCACTCTAGAGCCCAAAAGGCATGGAAACGTAGCAGAAGGCTCCAAGGGGAGTGATAAAAGATGTCTTCTCCTGGTCCTTAACTGCCATCTTGATCTGATGATAACCAGAATAAGCATCCAAAAAACTCAAACGCTCACAACCCGCCGTAGCATCAATGATCTGATCAATACGAGGGAGAGCAAAAGGATCAGCCGGACAAGCCTTGTTAAGATCTGTGTAATCCACGCACATACGCCAAGTGCCATTTTTCTTAAGTACTAGCATCGGGTTAGCCAACCATTCAGGATGAAAAACTTTAACAATGAACCCCACCGCCAAGAGACAGGCCACTTCTTCACCAATGGCCTTGCGCCTCTCTTCATTAAAACGATGACGGAATTGCTTGACCGGTTTAAATTTTGGATCAACATTGAGAGTGTGCTCAGCGAGTTCCCTTGGTACACCTGGCATGTCTGAAGGCTTCCATGCAAAGATGTCCCGGTTCTCACGGATGAACTTGATGAGCGCGCTTTCCTATTTCGGATCCATATTGGCACTGATGCTGAACTATTTGGATGAGTCGCCAGGAACGAAATCAACCTGCTTAGTGTCATCTGCCGACTTAAACTTCAACAAAGGATCATGCTCTGTGGTTGGCTTCTTCAAGGGGTTCATATCCGCTGGGTCAACATTATCTTTGTAGAACTTTAACTCCTCTGTTGCACAAACAGACTCAGCATAAGCAGCATCACCCTCTTCACACTCCAAAGCTATCTTCCTATTACCATGCACTATGATGGTACCCTTACGACCCGGCATTTTAAGCTGCAGATAAACATAACAAGGTCGGGCCATAAATTTGGCATAAGCCGGCCGTCCAAACAAGGCATGATAAGGACTCTTGATCTTGACTACCTCAAAGGTCAATGTTTCGGCCCTGTAGTCATGCTCATTGCCAAAGCCACTTCCAAAGCTATCTTACCCACCGGATATGCTGATTTATCGGGCACCACCCCATGAAAAACAGTAGAAGATGGCTTAAGGTCTTCATCAGTCAAATTCATACGGCAAAAGGTATCATAATAAAGGATATTGATGCTGCTACCTCCGTCCATGAGCACCTTTGTGAACTTGTATCCCCCAACCTGAGGCGCAACCACTAAAGCCAGCTGACCCGAGTTGTCAACCCAGGGCGGGTGATCCTCACGGCTCCATACAATGGGCTGCTCTGACCATCGCAAGTATCGAGGGATTGCCGGCTCAACCACGCTCACCGCTCATTTATGAATCTTCTGGTCTCACTTGCATAAGCTCGTGGTAAACACATGATATTGACCACTATTCAGCTGCTTTGGATTACTCTGATAACCGGACTGCTGCTGCTGATTCCCTTGATTAGATTGCTGATTAAAACCGCCTTGATTGCCTTGGCCCTGAAAACCAGAGTTTGAGCCGCCACCTCCAAAGCCAGGCCCATGAGAGCCGGGTCCTGACCCGCCATGCGGGCCATGATTGTCCTGATAAAAACCAGAATTTCTATACTCCCTCATGATGAAGCAATCTTTCCATAGATGAGTGGCCGGCTTCTCTTGAGAACCGTGCTTTGGGCAAGGCTAATTCATTATCGCCTCAAGGTTGATCTTTGGCCCGCCAAACTGGGGGGTTGATGATTTCCCCTTACGATGCTGATTGTTACTCTGCGTGTTGGTATTGGCCACAAAGTCTGAACAACTGTCAGTTTGCTTGCGCTTACCATTATTACCTTGACCCGCCGTATTATGCTGCTGTCTCTTTGCATTGCCGTTCTTCTTCCCTTTGCCAGCCTTCTCCTCATCAGACTCAGGGTCCTTGGTGTTATCAGAGTCAGCGTATTTGATAAGAGCCGCCATGAGCTCCCCCATATCATTGCAGTGGCGCTTAAGCCACCCTAGTTTCTGTTTGAGGGGAAGGAAACGGCAATTCTTCTCCAAAATCAGGACGACTAAGCCGGCATTGATGCTATCCGATGAGTAGATAATAGCCGAAATCCGGCGTACCCAATGGGCGGTTGACTCGCCCTCATTCTGGATACAAGTGTCTAAATCAAGAATCGACAGAGGCTGGTTGCATGTGTCCTTGAAATTCTGAATAAAGCGCGTCTTCAATTCAGTCCATGATCTGATGGAGTTAGGGGGCAGCCCCTTTAACCAGGTGTGAGCCAGCCCATCCAACATCATGGTGAAATACTTAGCACACACAGCGTCATTGACATCCAACATCTCCATGGCTAGCTCATAGCTTTCAATCCAAGCCTCTGGGGGTTGATCCGCTATGTAATTGGGCACCTTGCGGGGGCCCTTAAAGTCCTTGGGCAGGCGCTCATTACGTAAAGCCAACACTAGGCACGGCACACCAAGGGTTCTAGAGGTCATCCCAGCCTCCATGGACACTGACGGGTTACGCTGAGGTTGCTGATGAGCCGCTAACTGAGCCGCCAGCTCAGCCTCCCGACGTGCCCTGGCCTGGTTCACCAAAAACTGAGCGTGGTTATCGGCATGTGGCGGGTCACGCCCACGAGGCTGGTCATGGCACCGCTCACTGCTTGAAACCATCGGTGACTCAATGTGCCAGCTATAACTCCGACTGGGGCGTGGAGTCGAATGAATCCGATCACGGCTGTATGAGTAAGCCGCCTGCTGAGCTACTGCTGTTTGAAGAAGCTCCCCTGCCCTTCGTATCTCCATCACTGCAGGAGACTCGCCTTCAATGGGAAGAGCCGCCAGCCGTGATGCCACGGCAATCATGTTATCCAAAGGGTTAGAATAATGACCCGGTGGTGTCGGCACCTGCTGAGGCGGGGTTAAGTTCAAGTGGGGCGGATCTGCAACACGTGGTTGAACCGTTGCCCCGGTCACGGGGGCCTCGACAGCCCGTGTTACCTCAGGCGGGTTACTAGGTCCAGCCCAAGGCATGTTAAAAAGATTCCTTGCATCGTACTCCAGAGGTAGACGACTCTGGTGCCTCCTTCATAGAATGGCGTTAGATGCATTCTGATCCAAGCTTAACCGGAAATTTTCTGCTTGAATCCGTTGTGATGCAGGGTCCAGGACGGCTCGTTCTATCACCATCCTAGAATTCTCGGCATTAAACTCCTCCTTGGCTTGAGCTATCTCATCTCGCAGTTTCGCGGCATACACCTTATGTTGTGCTTGATTCTCTAGTGTTACCTCTGCAGCCAATAAGGTCGCCAAAGCCTCCAAGAGCTCGGATAAAACTTGAGCCAGCGGGCGCGCAGAGCCGCTCGCCGCGGCTGCCGCCGCGGCCGTTGAACCAGAAGTCATAGCCGCAGCAGTTGATGAATTGAGCACCGGTTGTGTGCCGGCCATGAAGATCGCGACTCTGTTCGGTGGCTCATAGGGGTCCGGAATACTGTTGCCATCGGAATGGCCCACAAGCCCGCCGTCTTGCAGTTGATACATTGAACTAGTCTCACCAGTTGAGGACTCATCATCAGAGTAGATGGCCGTCTCCCCATCAGACACAGATCCTTCCTCAAGATCCGCCCCACGGATGGAACCAACAAAGGCGTGTTTCACAGTGGCTTGAACCTTGGTGTGCACGCTGAGCCGTCTCGATGGTGTTGGTGCAAGTGTCCAGCTCAAGCTCTGACTCGCCGATCTTGCCGATGAAGATGTGGATCCCACCGACGGGGAAACGGTACCAGTACTCAATTAAGCCAGCCTCAGGGCCCCAGCCAGCATCGTCGATGTAGAGCTTGCCGCGGTGACTCTTGGTCATCCGGCCCATGGCGTATCCCTTGATCCCTGAGAAGCTGCCCTTCAAGAACTCGAAACCACCGTGCGCTGGCCCCACGGTGGGTGCCAACTGTCGTGGACTTAACACGACAGATGTCCTAGCGGAAGGACTTAGGTGTGGAGCCATCACAGCTAGGTTAGCTTGAAGGGGTTGAACGGGACAAAGAACACAAAGAGTTTACCCAGGTTCGGCCCCTCTCAACGAGGTAAAAGCCTACTCCTGCTTTAGGTTGTATTGCTTGGGTTTTGATCACCAGGGAGCGAATATGCTTGACCTAGTTCTCGATCGATTGTTCCTTGAGTTAACCCGCCGCCGGGTCACCCCTTTATATATAGGTTGACGCCCGGCGGCTTACAGAGTCCCGGCCGGCAAACACTAACGTGACCGGCTCGGTTTCTAACTAAGCTTGCCTTACAAAACAAGTTAAACATATGGCGGCTCATCCCTTTGGGCCTCAAGTTGTCTCTGCGTCTTGGGCCTGCAATAGGCTTGCTTCATGAACCGCCATCTTCATATCTTCTTGGACCTTATCGGGCTTCTTCATCTTTAAGCCACTAGTGGCGTGACCCGGCCCCATCCTGGGCGGGTCATACCCAATAGTTATATCCCCAACACCGGCCACGGCTGGGGTCCACGATGTTTTGAGACAAACCGGGCAACACACTGGTTGTCTATGCCAACGACGTAGTGGTCGTAGCCTTCGTGGGTTCTGAGCGGCGGTGGCTGATACGTCTCCAACGTATCTATAATTTTTTATTCTTCCATGCTGTTATATTATCATTCTTGGATGTTTTACAATCCTTTTATAGTCATTTTATATCATTTTTTGGTACTAACCTATTGACATAGTGCCAAGTGCCAGTTGCTATTTTTTGCATGTTTTTTACATCGTAGGAAATCAATACCAAACGGAGTCCAAATGCAGTGAAACTTTTTGTGGATTTTTTTGGACCAGAAGACATCCAATGGGCCGGAGAAGCGCTTGGGGGGTGCTCCGAGGGGAGCACAACCCACCAGGGCGCGCCTGGAGGCCCAGGCGCGCCCTGGTGGGTTGTGCCCACCTCGGGTGCCCCCCGAACCGCCTCTTTACTCTATAAATACCCCAATATTCCAAAAACCCTAGGGGAGTCGATGAAAATCAATTCCAGCTGCCGCAGAGTCCAGAACCACCAGATCCAATCTAGACACCATCATGGAGGGGTTCACCACTTCCATTGGTGCCTCTCCGATGATGCGTGAGTAGTTCCTTGTAGACCTATGGGTCCGTAGTTAGTTGCTAGATGGCTTTCTCTCTCTCGTTTGATTCTCAATACAATGATCTTTTGGAGATCCATATGATATAACTCTTTTTGCGGTGTGTTTGTTGGGATCCGATGAACTTTGAGTTTATGATCAGATCTACCTTTTTTTATCCATGAAAGTTATTTGAGTCTTCTTTGATCTCTTATATGCATGATTGCTTATAGCCTCGTATTTCTTCTCTGATATTTGGGTTTTGTTTGGCCAACTTGATCTATTTATCTTGCAATGGGAAGAGGTGCTTTGTAGTGGGTTCGATCTTACGGTGCTTGATCCCAGTGACAGAAGGGGAACCGACACGTATGTATCGTTGCTACTAAGGATAAAACGATGGGGTCTATTTCTACATAAATAGATCTTGTCTACATCATGTCATTGTTCTTATTGCATTACTCCGTTTCTCCATGAACTTAATACACTAGATGCATGCTGGATAGCGGTCGATGTGTGGAGTAATAGTAGTAGATGCAGGCAGGAGTCGGTCTACTAATCTTGGACGTGATGCCTATATAATGATCATTGCCTGGATATCGTCATGATTATTTGAAGTTTTATCAATTGCCCAACAGTAATTTGTTTACCCACCGTTTGCTATTTTTCTCGAGAGAAGCCACTAGTGAAACCTACGGCCCCTGGGTCTCTTTTCCAATATATTTGCTTTCAAGATCTATTTTGCTATTCGCTCTTTTCTTTATTTGCAACTTTTATTTTCAGATCTACTAAACCAAAAATACAAAAATATCTTGCTGCAATTTATTCTTATTTATTTTATTTGGCATTCGATCTATCAAATTATTACAACTCTCTCACGTCTGTTTGCCAATTTCTGGCGCCGTTACCCGAAAGGGATTGACAACCCCTTTAACACGTCGGGTTGCGAGTATTTGTTATTTGTGTGCAGGGGCTGTTTACGTTGTGTTGCTTGGTTCTCCTACTGGTTCGATAACCTTGGTCTCATCACTGAGGGAAATACCTACCGTTCCTATGCTGCATCATCCCTTCCTGTTTGGGGAAATACTGACATAGTTCAAGCCGCAATCAGCGGCTCCCATGGTCAACTATTCGTCGGCATCGGCGGTGGCCGTGGACGTGTTGGCCGCCTCCACCGGCATGCCGCGGTTCCGCCAATGTTTGCGTCGGATGGCGCGGCCAGCCATGGTACCCTGGATGTCGTGGTCCCCCATGTGCCGGCGTGCAGCAACTGGCCACACCTCTGCGAGCAGGCTTGGAGCGTCGAGTTGATGCACCAGGGGCCAGCTTGGAGTGGCGGCTTGCTCCTCCGCTTGCCTGCCTGCAGCCTCGCCCATGGTACTGACGGCCTAGGGCGGGGAGGGAGGTGGAGCAGCGAGTTGCCTGGCTCGTCGGGGCACCCAGCCGGCTTTTAGGCCGGAGAACTCATCTTCCTGCTCACCGGATGCTATGGAGAGTGTGGAGAAAATGGTGCAAGGAGGATATGGGGAGCGGCGGTGTGGTGCAGTTCTTGCCAAGCGTCTGGCCTCGTTTAAATAGCGGGCGGACAAGAGGAGCCAACCGGCATTGTGTTCTAAAATGTCGGCAGGCTCGCGAAAAGACGTGTTGCCGGCACACGTGCGGATTCAATGGATGTAGGTGGGGTGGTCTGAAGCCGGTGGAATGCGGCGAGGAGGCGTGTTCAGCCTGGCGTGCAGCGAATGGGGCCCTCTTGGCCGGCGCGCCGGTTCAATGCCAACGCCAGTGAGAGGTCGCGTCTGTGTGAGAGCAATTACTCCCTCCGGTCCTTTTTTGTTTGGGTATAAGAAAATCTAATTTTGCATCCACATTTTGCAAGTAAAATTCGTGGACAAACTTTGACACAAAATACGATGGGGACTAGTGAACCAGGATGAAGGTAGTAGTGATGAATTCCATTTTCGCTCCATACCAATCGTTCTAAAAAATAGTATAATGCGCCATTGATAATCGGAACTCTTACCCCGCTAAAAAAATTATATTTTAAATGTGGCAACTAGATTAGTGGCGACTGGCGAGCCACCGCCTCCAGGTCGTTCACCTGTGGTCCCCGACCATCAACTCCTACGGATCAAATTATCACACGAGCTAACTATTCCTACAAACGTGTGCTCCACCACGTACCCGGTACCCGCGCATGCAGCAGTTGTGCACCTATGGGTTTATTTGTTTCCCGTTGTTAGGGCATGTCTCTCTCTAAGTAGATTTGGTGATTGATGACAATGCTTTTGCAGACTAATCGTGTGCGTTGAGTATTTCAGAGATTCATTCATTGGCACGAGACGATTCTTTCCCCTCGGAGCTTCGAGTGAAGACGGTGTAGTCTCCTTCGTAATGGATTTGGAGGACTTGATTCGTAGGAGTCACCTTACTATCAAGAGGCGGTCCGCATTGGAAAGGCTAGGGTGGAATCAACACGTATACTTCCTTTTTGTACCACCAGCTCCTTTCCTCTCCTTGGGGTTTACCGTTTCGACAGAAGTGGGGATTGTGAGGTGCTAGCGGTAGTACCGCCGCCCTAGCGATAGTGCCGCCAATGGCCCTCAAACGGCAGTACCGCTGTCCAGCAGCGGTAGTACCGCTCGGGTGCATAGGCAGCATTACCGTCCTCGTTCGGCATCACTACCGCCTCGATTTAAGGGCGTCTCTCCTCGTATCGGGTTGTGCGGCAGTAGTAGCGGCAGTAGCAGTGGTAGTACGCTCGTAAGCGGTAGTACCATGTCTACCACCACTACTAGTGCCGCCCAAACCCCCCTCTCTCTCTCATGTTCTCCCTCGTATGCCTCTGCTCTCAGTCACCGTGGTAGTACCGCTAGGGGTCGCGGTAGTGCCGCTGCTACCTGTAGTACTACCGCTCCACTGAGCAGTAGTACCGCTCTGTGCGGGCAGAAGAGGGGGTAACGGTTGGATAAGTCCCGCCACTATAAAAGAAGGTCTTATTCTCCAAAGAGACCTACCTCTTCCCTCCCCAAACTCCATTGTTGCTCAAAGCTCCATTTTTGCCCGATCTCTCTCCCTAGCCAATCAAACTTGTTGATTTTCTAGGGATTGGTTGAGAAGGCCCCGATCTACACTTCCATCAAGAGAAATTTGATTCCCCCCACTAATCCCTTGCGGATCTTGTTACTCTTGGGTGTTTGAGCACCCTAGACGATTGAGATCACCGCGGAGCCATATTCCATTGTGGTGAAGCTTCGTGGTGTCGTTGGGAGCCTCCAATTAAGTTGTGGAGATTGCCCCAACCTTGTTTGTAAAGGTTCGGTCGCCGCCTCCAAGGGCACCAATAGTGGAATCACGGCATCTCGCATTGTGTGAGGGCGTGAGGAGAATACGATGGCCCTAGTGGCTTCTTGGGGAGCATTGTGGCTCCACACCGCTCCAATGGAGACGTACTTCCTCTCAAAGGGAAGGAACTTCGGTAACACATCCTCGTCTCCACCGGCTCCACTCTTGGTTATCTCTTACCTTTACTTGTGCAAGCTTATATTGTGTTGTATCCCTTGCTTGCTTGTGTGCTTGTTGTTGTTGCATCATATAGGTTGCTCACCTAGTTGCATATCTAGACAACCTAATTTGATGCTAAGTTTAATTTGGTAAAAAAAGCTAAAAACTATTAGTTGCCTATTCACCCCCCCCCCTCTAGTCAACCATATCGATTCTTTCAATTGGTATCAGAGCCTCATCTCTTTATTAAGGACTTCACCGTCCAAAGAGTATGGGTGACACCGTAGACGAGGGGGAGGATTACCCCAGTGTGAGTCTGTCCTTGTCTACGGCCGATGGGGGATCCTCGGTCTCTCGTGAGGAGTTCAATGTGGCCTTGGACACATTGAAAACCTCCATGACGACCGAGGTCAAAGGCATGCTTAAGAATTTTCTTCATGGTCTTAAATTATCCACCGCACCGTTGGAAGTGGTCGATCCCACTAACAAGGTGACGGATGCTAACTCCAACAAGGGGGAAGCTACTAGTGATCAAGTTCCTTTGACTAGTGGTAGAAGTGGGAATGGCATCTTTGCCCATGTCGAACCTCCACCTACATATGGAGGACCGGTTCCCTCCACGCATATGAATCATGTTGGTCCTCCTCCTAGCTTGTGAAAAATGAGGATTTTGCCTCTTGGGTGTATCACTTTAAACGTCATTTAAATCATAGTTCTACTAATCTTTGGAGAATTATTGAGCAAGGTTTCTACCCGCACGACCCAAGCAACTTCACTCCTAGAGAAGCCGCGGACCATCAATTCAACGAGTCCGCTCTCTTCATTCTCCAAGAAGCAATTCCTCCCGAAGATATTGCACACCTCCAACCTTTCACCGTGGCCAAGGAAGCATGGCAACATGTTGTTTCCATTTACAAGAGAAGCGCAAGCATTCAACGCTCCAACTTTGAAGTGCTGCAAGATGAAGCCGATGAGTATGCGATGAATGAAGATGAAGAACCTCGTGAGCTTTACCGGAGATTGACCACTCTCGTAGTCTCACTCCGAGATCATGGGAGCAAGGATACGTATGACAATTGGATCAAGTGCAAGTTTGTCAAGGCCATGATGCCCTACCATAAGGCCATGTCATCCGTCATCCGTCAAAGGACAGACTTTCACGCCTTGTCCTCAAGTGAAGTGTTGGATGAGTTTGTTGCTATGAGGATCTTGGACAAGACCGTCGACAATGCGGTGTTGCTTTCTCAATAATCAAAGAAGCCCAACCTTGCTTTGAAGGCCAAGGCTAGTGTGGAAGAAGAGGGTGAAGAGAAAGAAGAGGAGTGTTGCCCCGAAGATACCAAATATGCTTATCATGAGCACATGGCTCTCGCTTCACGGCAATTTTGGAGCAAGAAAAACTCAAGGCCCAACTTCAACAAGAACAACTCAAGTGGCGCCAAGGGCAAGCAACATGTGAGGACATGCTATAATTGCAGTAATGTGAGCCACTTTGTTGCGGATTGCCCGTACGAGAAGAGGGAAGACAATGGTGGCAAGATTATCCGAAAAGACAAGGCCAAGTCCTTCCCCAACAAGAACAACTTCACCAAGAAGACTCCTCCCAAGGGGTTGGTGGCACAAGAGTACAATGAGGATGATGATGATGATGAAGACGGTGAGACGGTTGCCATGGCCTCCGTTGCCATTGCAACAACTCCACGGGTGTCCCTCTTCGATTCACCCAACGAGAACATCACCGCCAAGTGCCTCATGGCTAAAGCCACTAACAAGGTAACCCCCAACATCAAAACTACCATCACTACTAATCCTTCCTTGATGGATTGCATTGATGAAAGTAAGGGGATGAAGGAGGAGGAAAATGAATTTGAGTCTTTTATGAGTAACCTCAAGGGTAAATCCAAGAAGCACTTTGTTGCTCTCTTGGAACAACTTGGTGAAGCCAATGACATGATCGAGGCTCACAAAGAAACCATCTCTAAGATGGAAGGGCATAGTCATGACTATGCCAATGAGATATCGGATCTCTCTAATGCGCTTGAGGAAGAGCGTGGTCATCGTTTGGCTCTTGAGGAGTCACACAACGATGATCATGCTAAATTAAAGAAAGATCTTGATCATGCTCCTGTTGTATCTCGTGTGCTCAATTCCGAGAAGGCCAAACTTGGGGTTGACCATGCTAGACTCAAGGAGGAGTTTGATATACTTGACAAGGCTCACAAGGCCTTGAAGGGTGCTCATGCTAGCCTCAAGGAGTCTCATGATCAACTCCAAGTGAAGCTAACCAAGGAGAAAGCCACATTTCCTCATATGGTTTTAATTGATAATGCAAATGCTACTAACCCGTGTTGTGAGCATGTGCATCTTGTGGAGGAGAATGCCAAGTTGAAGGAGCAACTTGAGAAAGGCCTTGTGTCTTGCATACAAGGTGAGAAGAACCTCAACGACCTTTTGAGCAATCAAAAGGAAGTTGTGGGCAAGGAGGGAATTGGGTTTGCACCCAAGTCCAAGAATAAGAAGAAGAATGACAAGGCCAAACGACCTCCTCCTCTCAAGCAAACTTTTGTGAAGAAGGGAGAGGGTGCTTCTAAGGAGAAGAAGAACAATGTGAAGGGTGGTGGGGTCAAGAAGGACAATGCCACTCCTTCCAACAAAGTCGGCGACTTTAACCCTTCCTATGTGTTATGCCGTGCTAGTGATGGGCATGTTTATGCCAAATTTGTTGGTTCTTCTTATGAGTACATTGAATGGTCTATTTGGGTTCCTAAGACCCTTGTTACTAACATCAAAGGACCCATTAGAAAATGGGTACCTAAAACCAAGCATTGATCTCTTGTAGGTGTTTGCTTCCGGTGGGGGATCATGGTTGCTCGATAGTGGAGCCACAAATCATATGACCGGAAGCAAGGGCTTGGTGGTGGATGTGCACAAGGTCTCATCTATGCCCACCAATGTCGAGTGGGGTGATGCCTCATCTTCTAAGGTATTGGGTCTTGCCAAGGTTGTCATTTCTCATGATCTCACGATCAAGAAAGTCATGCTTATTGAGTCCCTTGCATACAACTTACTTTCCGTTCGTCAACTTGCACTCATGGGCTTTGCCACTTTCTTTGATATTGATACCGTGGCCCTCTTGTGGAGCAAGACTCTTAAAGTAGCCTTTGTTGGGCATGTCGAGAACGGTCTTTATGTGATTAACTTTTCGGAGCGACCCACTAAGACCGTGACATGCCTAATGGCTAAAGTTGACGTGGGATGGCTTTGGCATCACTGTTTAGCCCACGTCAATATGAGATCTTTGCAAAGTCTTCTCAAGGGGGACCATGTCCATGGATTAACAAATGTTAGTTTTGCCAAAGATCGTGCTTGCAGTGCTTGTATCGAAGGAAAGCTACATGAGAAGGCTCACCCACCCACGACTATCATCTACTCGAAGAGGCCCTTGGAGCTCCTTCACATGGATCTCTTTGGGCCTCCATCCTTTGATAGTCTTGGGGGTAGAAAGTATTGCTTGGTGATTGTGGATGATTACTCAAGATACACTTGGGTATATTTCTTCAAGAGGAAGAGTGAGACCCAACAAACCGTCATTGACTTTGCTAATGAAGCTCAACGTCAACACAATGCAAAGATCTTGACGATAAGAAGTGACAACGGCACCGAGTTCAAGATCTACATCTTGGATGAGTTTCTTAGTGATGAGGGCATCAAGCATCAATATTCCACACCTTACACCCCTCAACAAAATGGTGTAGCAAAGAGGAAGAACCGGACTTTGATGGACGCGGTGAGAACCATGATGGCGGAGTTCAAGTCTCCATACAACTTTTGGGCCGAAGTCATCAACACCGCTTGTCATGCATCCAATCGGCTCTATCTCCGCAAAGGCTTGAACAAGACTCCATATGAGATACTCACCGGCAACAAGCCCAACCTCAAGTACTTCCGGGTGTTCGGGTGTAAGTGTTTCATTCTCAAGAAAGGTTTTCGTTTGTCTAAATTTGAGGCTAGAGCTCATGAGGGCATATTTGTTGGCTATGCTACAAACTCTCATGCTTACCGTGTCCTCAACAAGTCCACCGGACTCATTGAGGAGACGTGTAATGTGGAGTTTGATGAGAATAACGGCTCCCAAGTGGAGCAAAGTGGTACTTGTGATGTAGGTGATGAAATTCCTCCCCAAGCCATAAGAAGAATGGGTGTTGGCTTTATCCTACCCATTGAGGAACCCCTTGTGGCCGAAGGAGAAGGACAATGTTCTACTCAAGTGGAACCATCACCAACCCAGGACCCACATGCTTCCGAAGAACAAAGTGAAGGCCCTCAACCAAATGAATAAGATCAAGGGCAATATCAACCTCAAGATGATGGTGAACCACCAAGTGATGCCCAAGGTCAAGTTCTTACCACCGAGCAAGTTCAAGATCAAGAGCAAGCTCAAGATCAAGAACAAGCTCAAGACGACGCTCAAGATGATCAAGTTACCGCTCCTCAACTCTCTCTTGTGGAGGAATTGGAGCGTCGTGCCACCAATATTGCGTCCAAGCTCACTACCAAAGACCATCTCATGAAGAATGTGCTTGGAAGCTTAAGAAAGGGGGTAAGCACTCGTAGACAATTAGCAAACTATTGTGAACATCACGCGTTTGTTTCTTGTGTTGAACCCCAAAAGGTCTATGAGGCGCTCAAGGATCCGGATTGGCTTAATGCCATGCATGAAGAACTCAACAACTTCGAGCACAACAAGGTTTGGAGATTGGTGCCAAGGCCAAAGAAGAACCATAATGTTATTGGAACCAAGTGGATATTCAAGAACAAGCAAGATGCTCATGGGATTATTGTTCGCAACAAGGCTCGTTTGGTGGCACAAGGCTACTCCCAAGTCGAGGGTATCGACTACGGTGAAACCTTTGCTCCCGTTGCCCGCCTTGAATCTATTCGTTTGTTGATTGCTTATGCTTCTCATCATAACTTCAAGTTGCAACAAATGGATGTGAAGAGTGCTTTTCTTAATGGTCCTATTAATGAGTTGGTGTATGTCAAACAACCCCCGGGGTTTGAGGATCCCGAGTTCCCCAATCATGTGTACCAACTCGATAAGGCACTCTATGGCCTTAAACAAGCCCCACGTGCGTGGTATGAGCACCATACCGAGTTGTTGCAAGATCGTCGGTTTGAAATTGGGAAAATCGACCCCACTCTTTTTACTAAGAAGGTGAAAGGGGAGTTGTTTGTATGCCAACTATATGTTGATGATATTATCTTTGGTTCTCCTAACAAAGCTTTCAATGAGGAGTTTGCCACACTCATGACCTCGAAGTTCAAGATGTCCATGATGGGAGAGTTGAAGTTCTTTCTCGGGTTCAAAATCAAACAAAGAAGAGAAGGAACCTTCATCAACCAAGCCAAATACACTCAAGACATGCTCAAGAGATTCAAGCTAAGTGATGTCAAGCCGGCTTCCACTCCAATGCCCGTCAAATGCCAACTTGACATAGATCCCAATGGTAAAGCGGTGGATCAAAAGGTATATCGTTCTATGATTGGCTCCTTGCTTTACCTTTGTGCATCTAGACCGGATATGATGTTGAGTGTGGGAATTTGTGCAAGGTTTCAAGCCGCACCTAAGGAAAGCCACTATGTGGCGGTCAAGCAAATCTTTCGATATTTGGCTCATACCCCAAACTTTGGCTTATGGTACCCTACAGGAGCAAACTTCAACCTCGTGGGCTTTTCGGATTCGGATTGGGCGGGAGACAAAGTGGATAGGAAGTCAACTTCCGGAGGGTGCCAATTTCTTTGTTGCACTTTGGTGAGTTGGTCTTCTAAGAAGCAAAGTTGTGTGTCTCTCTCCTCCACTGAAGCGGAGTATGTGGCCGCCGGTAGTTGTTGTGCTCAACTTCTATGGATGAGGCAAACTTTAAAGGATTACGGTGTCATTTGTGACAAAGTGCCTCTTTGGTGTGACAATGAAAGTGCCATCAAGATTCCTTCAAGTGTTCCGCCAACTCAGTCGGAGTCGGCGGTGGCCGAGTTGGTGCGTGGTATGGCCTTAAACAAGCCCCACGTGCGTGGTATGAGCACCTTAGGTGAGTCGGCATCGGCGGTGGCCACGGACGTGTTGGCCGCCTCCACCGGCATGCCGCGGTTCCGCCAATGTTTGCGTCAGATGGTGCGGCCAGCCATGGTACCCTGGACGCCGTGGTCCCCCATTTGCCGGCATGCAGCAACTGTCCACTCCTCTGCGAGCAGGCTTGGAGCATCGAGTTGATGCACCAGGGGCCAGCTTGGAGTGGTGGCTTGCTCCTCCGCTTGCCTGCCTCGCCCATGGTACTGACGGCCTAGGGCAGGGAGGGAGGTAGAGCAGCGAGTTGCCTGGCTCGTCGGGGCACCCAGCCAGCTTTTAGGGCGGATAACTCGTCTTCCTGCTCACCGGATGCTATGGAGAGTGTGGAGAAAATGGTGCAAGGAGGATATGGGGAGCGGCGGTGTGGTGCGGTTCTTGCCAAGCGTCTGGCCTCGTTTAAATAGCGGGCGGACGAGAGGAGCCAACCAGTGTTGTGTTCTAAAATGTCGGCTGGCTCGCAGAAGGACGTGTTACCGGCACACACGCGGATTCAATGGAGGTAGGCGGGGTAGTCTGAAGCCGGTTGAATGCGGTGAGGAGGCGTGTTCAGCCTGGCATGCGGCGAGTGGGGCCCTCTTGGCCAGCGCGCCGGTTCAATGCCTACGCCAGTGAGAGGTCGCGTCCGTGTGAGAGCAATTACTCCCTCCGGTCCTTTTTTGTTTGGGTATAAGAAAATCTAATTTTGCATCCACATTTTGCAAGTAAAATTCGTGGACAAACTTTGACCCAAAATACGATGGGGACTAGTGAACCAGGACGAAGGTAGTAGTGATGAATTCCATTTTCGCTCCATACCAATCGTTCTAAAAAATAGTAAAATGCGCCATTGATAATCGGAACTCTTACCCCGCTAAAAAAATTATATTTTAAACATGGCAACTCGATTAGTGGCGACTGGCGAGCCACCGCCTCCAGGTCGTTCACCTGTGGTCCCCGACCATCAACTCCTACGGATCAAATTATCACACGAGCTGACTATTCCTACAAACATGTGCTCCACCACGTACCCGGTACCGGCGCATAAAGCAGTCGTGCACCTATGGGTTTATTTGTTTGCCGTTGTTAGGGCATGTCTCTCTCTATGTAGTTTTGGTGATCGATGACAATGCTTTTGCGGACGAATCGTGTGTGTTGAGTATTTCAGAGATTCATTCATTGGCACGAGATGATTCTTTCCCCTCAGAGCTTCAAGTGAAGACGGTGTAGTCTCCTTCGTTTTGGTTTTGGTGTACTTGAGTCGTAGGAGTCACCGTACTATCAAGAGGGGGTCCGCATTGGAAAGGCTAGGGTGGAATCAACACGTACACTTCCTTTTTGCACCACCAGCTCCTTTCCTCTCCTTGGGGTTTACCGTTTCAACAGAAGTGGGGATTGTGAGGTGCTAGCGGTAGTACCACCGCCCTAGCGGTAGTGCCGCCTATGGCCCTCAAGCGGCAGTACCGCTGTCCAGCAGCGGTAGTACCGCTCGGGTGCATAGGCAGCAGTACCGTCCTGGTTCGGCACCGCTACCGCCTCGATTCGAGGACGTCTCTCCTTGTGTCGGGTTGTGCGGCAGTAGCAGCGGTAGTACCGCTCGTAAGCGGTAGTACCGTGTCTACCACCGCTACTAGTGCTGCCCAAACCCCCTCTCTCTCTCATGTTCTCCCTCGTATGCCTCTGCTCTCAGTCACCGCGGTAGTACCGCTGCTACCTGCAGTACTACCGCTCCACTGAGCAGTAGTACCGCTCTGTGCGGGCAGAAGAGGGGGTAATGGTTGGATAAGTCCCCCCACTATAAAAGGAGGTCTTCTTCTCCAAAGAGACCTACCTCTTCCCTCCGCAAACTCCATTGTTGCTCAAAGCTCCATTTTCGCCCGATCTCTCTCCCTAGCCAATCAAACTTGTTGATTTTCTAGGGATTGGTTGAGAAGGCCCCGATCTACACTTCCATCAAGAGAAATTTGATTCCCCCCACTAATCCCTTGCGGATCTTGTTACTCTTGGGTGTTTGAGCACCCTAGACGGTTGAGGTCACCGCGGAGCCATATTCCATTGTGGTGAAGCTTCGTGGTGTCGTTGGGAGCCTCCAATTAAGTTGTGGAGATTGCCCCAACCTTGTTTGCAAAGGTTCGGTTGCCGCCTCCAAGGGCACCAATAGTGGAATCACGGCATCTCGCATTGTGTGAGGGTGTGAGGAGAATACGGTGGCCCTAGTGGCTTCTTGGGGAGCATTGTGCCTCCACATCGCTCCAACGAAGACGTACTTCCTCTCAAAGGGAAGGAACTTCGGTAACACATCCTCGTCTCCACCGTCTCCACTCTTGGTTATCTCTTACCTTTACTTGTGCAAACTTATATTGTGTTGTATCCCTTGCTTGCTTGTGTGCTTGTTGTTGTTGCATCATATAGGTTGCTCACCTAGTTGCATATCTAGACAACCTATTTTGATGCTAAGTTTAATTTGGTAAAGAAAAGCTAAAAATTGTTAGTTGCCTATTCACCCCCACCCTCTAGTCAACCATATTAATCCTTTCAACCGTGCTTACGTAACTCTCATGTGTGCGAGATAGCGAGAGACCGACTGTGTGCGTGTGCCTCTTCTCTTCGTATATGCACTCCAGCATTTGTCTGGTGCCCAACAAATAATACAGTAATAACTAGCGATGTGCCAATGTGTTGCAACGCATCCAAAGAAGAGTAATACATATTCAGTAATTTGATAGAAAATAGTCTAGTTTCGATATATCACTAAAAATATCTTATGTTTCACTCAAAATATATTCATTTGGCTGTTTTGATGAGATAAGGGAGGAATGTGGTTGGTTTCAAGATTCGAGAAGTGGGATATTGTTGCAAAAAGCCCATGTGTGTGTGAGAGAGAGAGAGGGAGAGAGGAGGAGGACATAGTGTGTGTGTGATAAAGACACGAAGAGTGTGTGTGCGAGAGGTATTACCATAAAATGAGGCGATAGTGTGTGTGTGCACGATTGGGAGGACGTGTCTCAAGAAGGGACGAAAAATCTACATAGATACAAGGAGCGGAAGTGTGCGGTAGATGGATAAACCTATCTAGAGGCTGGTCGATCAATGTTTGTGAGAGAGATACGAGTCGGGGGTGCAAAAGCGAGAGTTTTATGTGTGTGTGAGTGAGAGACGGTAGTCGGTGGGGGATCTAAAGCGGGATTTGTGTGTGTGAGAGAGAGAGAAAGAGGGGGGAGTTTGTCTAATCAGTAAACAAATGTATAATGACAGTTTTGGAATGGAGATGAAGACGGAAAGGAGACCCCAACAAACGTGTGTGTGCGGGAGAGATTAATTTTAGTGGTAGGAGTCATATCTAGAAAGATATAGGGTGCGTGAGAGAACCCTGGAGAGAAAGGCAAAGTGAAATACGAGTGAGAGTGTGTGTGTGGCGGTGAAAAAGAAAGCTTAGGTAGCTATAGTGATACCACAGAACAATAGAGACGTGAGAGATAATGAAAACTGTGTAATCTATGAAGATAGAGAGAGTGTGACACTTCTTGAGGGAGACAGCGAGAGACCGTGTTTACGAAAAAGGGAGAAGCATGTAGTGGGCGTACAGGTGATATGGAGAAAAGAGAGTGATAGCTACATGAAGGAGAACGCGAGAGAGACCTAGAGTGAGATGGGTATGAAACGAGATTCAAATATTTAGTTGCATGTATAGAAGATGTCAACATAAAAGGGATTCAAATATTTGAATTCGAGATGATGATACATGTAATTCATACTCGAACCAAAATTGATCTATCAAACATGCATACTAATTTGAATTTGCGCGCGTGCATGTTATTTAATATATTGATATTACCGGTCCATACATTTGAGCTGAACATAATTTGGTTTCAAAAAATTGAATTTAAAGTTGAACATAATTTGGTTTCAAAAATATGAATTCAACCTTATGATTTTGAGATCATTGCATTTGTAAATCATATTTTATATATAAAGGAGCAGAATTCTTTGTTGTGCTTTTGAAAGTATATATTAAAACATGATGTATATAGATTTGTATTCAAACACAAAATGGATCCTGCCCGAAAAAAAGAATACAAAATTGATTCAAATTGAGTTGGCACGGTAAACGTGTAATCTTTTTCTCCAAAAATTTGAATGAAGCGGCGTAACTCAGAGTAACCGCCCGAAACCAAAATCTGGGAGATGGAAATTACTGCCTATCCCTGACACGCAAAACTAGTCGGCTCGATTTCTATAGGTGTAGATAGGGGCAGGTTTGTAATTTCACTCAAACGTCACATAACTGCCTCTCACCCGGATTCATACATGGTGGGCGCCAAAACACAGTCTCTCCTCGGCTGAAATCGCCTCTCACCCCGATTCATACAGGGTGGGCGCCAAAACAAACTCTCCTCAGCCGAAATCTCCATCGGCAAATATTCGGTGTATGCGAGATTACCGTCCTATCCCCAACAGACCAATATTGCTGTGATGTCAGAAATTTTAAACGGGGGCTAAGTTTGTAAATTTCCTCGCATTTGAGAC
Organism: Thinopyrum elongatum; assembly: GCA_011799875.1. Lineage (NCBI taxonomy): Eukaryota > Viridiplantae > Streptophyta > Magnoliopsida > Poales > Poaceae > Thinopyrum > Thinopyrum elongatum. Next base: position 133,849,294 of record CM022302.1, read on the forward strand.
AAGCACATCCTGAAGACATGGTTCCCCCTACCTCTCTCGATCTCTCCCTCCATTTCCCCATTCGTACTCCGTGGGCGCCAAAACACCCTCTCCACCCCAGTCTCCTCCGTCCGCCACCCCATCAACCATCATCCTCCTCCACCATGCCGGAGCTGATGCCCCGACACCGTCATCCATTACAAGAGATCGACCTCTCTCATCCATGGCGTGGAACCAGGATCCTTGCATCGTGTCCTCTCGCTGCATCTGCACCGTCATCCACCTTGCTGAGGCTGCTCCTACGACCGTCTCGTCCATCGCACCGAGATATTTCTCTCGTCGCCACTGTCAGCCCTCCTAGATATGCTTCCACGCCACCGACAGCCATCACTACCACAGCACCCTCAACGTCTCAGCAGATGCTTACACGGCGCCACACCAGAGGTGGTACTCTTTCGTATCTGCTCAAGTTATTTATCTTAGCAACAAAATAGATCGCCACTGCTTTACTGTGATTTCTTGTCCATCACTTAGAATCTTACTTGTTAGTTGGAACCAAACATTGGTTGCGAAGTTGCCTTTGTCTGGTTTGCACCTTCGGATCCACCATGGCACGCTCACCACTATACTCGCAATGCTTATGGTTTTCCCCTTTTATATTCCACATTATCTTAAATGACAGTCGACCAAATTTCAATTTGGGGTCAGTCCATTTTTCAGAGCTCACCGAAGTTCGCCGGAGGGAAGGAAGGGGCTCACCGGAGCTCACCGAAGGGCTGCCCCATTATCTATCTTAGGGTTTCGGGTGAGGACAGTGGTTGTGGGGGTGGTTGTCGGGCTATGGTGGGGCCTCGTCAGAGGCAAAACTTGATGCGGGTGGGGGTGGGGTTGGCTAGAGGAATGGCCAGGCGCGGTGGAAGACCGGAGGTGGTGGGCGGTTCAGGGGAGGGCGGGGACCGGTGGTTCGGCCGGCAGCCCGTGCGGTGGTCTGTAGGGGAAGAATAAGAGGCGAGGAAGAAAAAGGGTTAGGAGATGTAGGATCTTCATCCAACCGCCTGAAATGGTCGACTGACCCAAATGATGAAAGTCAGGCGACTTGCATGTAGACATTCCCTTTTTATATTCAGTACCATCATCCTAGGTGCTTTGAGACGTGCTAGCACTGCTCCTCAACCCATCAAGCTAAACAACATGCCACTCATAATTCCAAACTTAGTTGCTCAAATACGAATCTGATATGATGCTGATATTACTAAAACAGAGAATGTTTAATTGGTCAGCTAATGTTCCTACTTTACTTTCGAAAAGCACGTGCGCCACATATAGAGGGTCAGCAGGGAGTTGCATTCTTTGTGCTCTGTGGTTCATGATTCATCATGTGTGGGCAACGAACATTTTATTATCCAAAATCTGCTTGCTCTTCTTCAGCATTTTCCTCTCATGTTCTTCTTTAATAAGTACACTCTCCATTCCTAAATATAAGTCTTTGTAGAGATTCCTCCATGGACTACATATGGAGCTAAATGAGTGAATCTACACTCTAAAATGTATCTATATACATCTGTATGTGATCCATAGTGGTATCTCTACAAAGACTTATATTTAGGAACGGAGGGAGTATAATAGTAGTACAGTATGTTCCTCGTAGTGAAGAGGAGCAGGGAAATTTGCAGTGTACATGCCTATTGGGTCTCTTGTCATGGACACTTTCAACTCTTCGTGTTGGTGTGCCGTAATATCCAGTAAATGCTGGAGCTGTGTCGCCTTTGAGAGTTAGACGGATAGTAACAGTACTGCGCCTTTAGTTGTAGAGAGTGGGTATCAGAAGCCCTTCTAGCCGTACCGGCAATACTAGCACATATTTTCCAGCAAGTTCCACTTTCCTGATTTTACTCGTGATGCTTAGAGTTTTCCCATTATATCTACACTATGATATGCGTAGGTGCTTTGTGTCCTACTAGCAGCAGTCCACCCTTTAAAGCTAAATAACACACCAATCATAATTCCAAAGCTTAGTTGTTCCAATACGAATGTGACATGATATTCATATTAGTTAACAGACATACATTTAATTGGTCAGCTAATGCTCCCACTTGAGTTTCCAAATGCCTATGGCCACATAGAGAGAGACAGCATGGAATTGCATTTCTTTGGATGCTTTGATTCATCATGGGTGGGCAACCAACACTGTATAGAAAGAAACAGAATCTCCATAATATGCTTCCTCTTCTATTGTTTAACATGTTCCTCTTTTGTTCTTCTTTAATAAGTACAATATGTTTCTCGTCGGGAAGGCAAGCAGGGACATCTGCAGTCGATAGGTCTATTTGGCCGCTTCTGCAAGTTGCTTTTAGCAATTCAAGTTGGTCTACCATAATATCCAGGAAATGATGGGAGCTATGCGGCCTTTGAGAGACTAGACTGATAGTAACACTAGTGCGCCTTCAGGTGAATAGAGCTGGCCTATAGGTGATCGATAGGCTTTTGATTAGTAGCAGCAATACAACCCCATATTTTCCAGCCAGTTCCACTTCCCCGATTTATTTATGATGCTTATGGTGTCCCCCATTTATCGACACTACAATCTGCATAGTGGCTTTGTGTTGTAACAGCAGCACTCCATCCTTCAAGTGAAACTACATGCCACTCATATTTCCAAAGCTTACATTTAATTGGTCAGCTAATGTTACTACGTGAGTTTTGAAATGCATGTGCGCCACATATAGACACATGTTGGAATAATATTTCTCTGTGCACTCTCGTTGTCATGGTTTCGCAATAAACTTTCAATACAGTATATTATGAACCTATCATCTGCCAACTATCCTTACTTCTGGAGCTCCCAATAGGGATCCTATTTTTTGTGTAGTTGTGCCAGATTATATTATTATACACACCAAATTACAGCACACAAGTGCTCTCTCATCAAAATCCAGTGATAGCACACAAGGGTTTACAAGGAGCCCCTATTATATTAGAATATCCTCTACATTAAAAAGATAATCTCACTACTATTTATGTTTTCATGCTTCTCAGATATTGAACAAAATCACAATGAATATGAGAATGCGCACAATAGAAGAGTATTGCGGAACAGTGCAATGACTAACAAACATGGCATCAAGGCACTGAGTTCCATTCTAGATGGAATGAAGCCCACACGCTCCGCATCTATAGATTCGTGTTCAAAATATGATCCTAATGACTATTCTAAGCTCAAGGAGTCAAAGGCAGATGGCCTATCATGTTCACCCTACAAGGTGCCTATTCTAATCTGGCAAGGTTTTATTGGTTGCACGTAACTTGTGTAAGCTGTCTTGCGTTTCTTCTGCTTCTTTGCACTGCCATCTGCTTAGTTTACTCATCATATATGTGAAGATGCCATGCCCACCCATTATCAATATGCATTCCATTTGTCATCATACCATGTTTTTCCATTCAAATGCTATTCTTGTGTATCAGACATCCAAAAGGAAGAGAGTGATTGTAGAGCCTGAAGGAGTAGTAGCAAAGTCCTTGAAAAAGGTGGTGGTACCGCAGAAATCAGACAACACCCCACTTATATTGGTGATAGAACCAGCGCCACAAAACCTAGGATATCACAACTATGATGCTCGCTGCTTTGCTCTTATTAGTACTTGTTGTCTTGTATCACTGTACTTACATTCATACCTGGTTGATTATGTGACATGAGTGTGCATGATAACCTGCATATCCACTGTACACTCCTAATTATCAGATCTATATTAATACTTACATTAATGTAGAATAATCCCAATGCTTATGAAGAAGTTTAGCTCTACATTGTTCTTGTAAGTATCTATTGTCCTTTATCACTGTACTTATACTGTCAGCTAGTTGTTCATGTACCATCAGTTTGCAGCTTATTTTCCCTTGGCATCCATTTTTTACACATTAGATCTATGTTTACTCTTACCAAAATGTCAAATAAACCAATGCTACTGAAGATGTTTAGCTCTGCATTACTCTTGTCAGTACCTTTTGTTTGTATGTTGTACCTACATTTATAGCTAGTTGATTATGTAGCATCACTCTGCATCTTAGCTTAAATAATCTCCATTTGTTCCTATATTATCACTTCTATATTTACTCTTAAAAAATGTAGAATAAAGGCAATGCTTATGAAGAAGACTTTGTGGTAAACTTCTTGAATTGCCCCCCCATCAACATGGAAAAGGGATTTATAGGGCCGGTCTTCATTACTAACGTAAGTTTGTCCTTCTCAAGCCTTCAAACTTTGTTGTGTACTAGCAATGCGCCCATGCATTGCAACGGATCCAAAGTAGAATAATACTTGTTCACAAACTTGAAAGAAAACACCCTAGTATTGATATACATAGATCACAAAAAAAAATTATGTTTCACTCAAAATATATTCCTCGGGCTGTTTTGATGAGGTGAGGGAGGGATGTGGTTGGTTTCAAGATACTAAGGGGTTTTCTGCAAATCGGAGCAGAGAAGTGGCCTATTGTTGCAAAAAGGCCACAACTTACCTCACAGTCATTAGATGCAGATCTAGTGGTCAGAAATGACGGATGGCAGACACACCATCATCACCAACTGAGTCTTTTACAGGTGTAGAGATATTTCGATAGCAATGACTGCAACTACTATTTATTTTTGTAGTTTGCATCAAATTGCATGTTTAAAGTTTATTATGAAGAAGATCATAAACATAAGTTTCTCCTTCTCAATTTTAGTTTTTAGTTGTACAACCTAGTTCCTTATTCATACCGTGTAAATTAAACTAAACATAGCAAGTGATCTTCCTTAGCACTGCATGTATGGTTGTGTTGTTGATCTGTAATCCAGTGGTGTGGTCAAACTACCAACTCCAGGACAATGTCATATCCTGCTTTGTCTTAACTATGAACAATGCATATTATGTTCATGTTATTTAAATCGTGTCTCTTTATTTACCAATCTTAAATGGGATAAATTGATAGTACACTCACCATCGATGCTTATACATTCTTTAGTATTGCATGTACGCTTGTGTTCTTGATCTGTAATCTAGTGGTGTGGTGAATCTGGCCACTCCTGCACAATGCCATTTCCTGCCATGTCTTAACTGTGAACAATTTTTATTCTATTTTAATCCAGGTCTCTTTATTTGCCACTAAGAAATGGGATGAATCGACAACACTGTTGCTTATATGTGCAAAGCATGTTATCTGTCTGCTTTTTCTCTTTCAGGGTGATATCACTGACGCCAAGAACTGACATTGATGCTATGCAGCTAGAGTTGGATATAAGCGTCAAACAAGTGCAGTCATCAGCTTGCTCAGCTGCTTGCGCTGCAGCTCCCAGGCAGGGCTAACCTTTCTTGAACTGTGTTGAACTGATGTCAGTTCTGTATATTATTTTAGGCAGCGTGTTTATTTGCACTGGTGGCAACCTTTGATGCCAGTGTATGTAATTTGCTGTCTGGTTGCGCTTTATTATCGCTGGCGGTGAACTTTTATGCCCGGTGCATGTAATATGCAGTAATTTCTTTGTTGTATAGTCTAGGTGTATTCTTTGTCATGATGTTGTGATTTAATTTCTGTATATGTTGTCGTCGCTTCCTGAAAAGGTCGTAAGCTTTGACGGAGTGCAATGGGCCTAAACATTCGGTTTATTTTATTAAAAAAATTACAGTACTAAAACAGGCCAGCCCGTCAATTGCTATATATGGGCCAAAACATGGGCCTAAAATCATGTCCGGCCAATAGCAGGCCTAGATGTAAATTCACCAACTATTAGTTTCGGGCCTTTAACAGACCGAGTAAACCAGTTGCCTAAGTTGGGCCAGAAAATAGAATGGGCTTTTAATAGTCCGAAAAGGAGATTGGGCCTAAATAGTGTCGGAGGCCCATGATTGGCCCAACCACCAGACGGATCGTTAACATGCCAAAATATGTGTCGGGCCAAAGTTGGCCCAATAACAAGATGGGTCGTAAGCAGGCCGGATGCAAAGCGGGCCATCATTAGGCCTAATTATCTCATGGGCCTTTAACGGGCCAATAGTCAGGTTGGGCTAAAATGTATCCATGAAGACTATGGGCCTTTAAGAGGCCGAAAGTCACTTTGGTCCAGAAATAGGCCCACATGCAGAATAGGTCGTTAAATGGCCGAAAGTGAAACTGGGCCGACAACGGCCCATATGTACCAATGGCCATTAAAGGCCGAAAGTAATATTGGGCTGAACTACTACATAGGCCTTTAAGAGGCCGTAGTTCAAATGGGCCCCCAATGGGGTCGAAAGCATAGTGCCTGTTAACGGGCTGATCATATATGGGCTTTAATTTGGCCCAAAATATGTCAGGCAGTTAACGGTCCGGTTCCGATATGGGCCATCATTTGGCCCAAAACATGGCAGAATATTAACGGGCCGGATCTGATGTGGGCTGTCATTTGGCCCAAAACATGACAAACATCTAACGGGCCAGATCTTATGTGGGCCGTAATTTGGCCCAAAACATGGCAGGCTGTTAACAGGCCGGCCCAGTAGAGTATGACAAAATCTTGTGGAGCCTTGGCTGGGCCGGCCTTTTTATCTTAAATGGGCTACTGTTGGGCCGTGCCACATGTCGAGGTATCATAGGCGTGTCCCATCCATTGTACGGATGACATTTGTTCCAACGCTGAGCCGACATGTGGATCCTTCGGCAAATGAGAATTTTACACGTGGAAAACCCCCATGTGTGCGGGCTGTTAGCGGGTTATTGGATCCAAACCGGAACCCGATAGCTTAACAGCGACCCGTTACGGTGGATGCCATGTGTCGGTTACCCTTGACGAAAACACTTCCATTGCGCGCCATTTATTGTCATGGAAGTGGACACTTTCGTGATGATAATTTTGGTATTTGTCGGGGATATACCCCGCGGTATGACCTGACCTGATGTATGCCCGGCCGAAACTTGGCGACTCACTAGTGACTCGGCTAAGCTTGGCGGCTTACTGGTAACCCACCCGAAGACTGGCGACTCATTGGTGACCCGGCAGGTGGGTCAGACAAACAACAAGACCCAACGGCCCAGAAGGCGGCTCATGGGAAGGCCGACTCATGTTATGATGGGCCGGGTTGAGAGGAAAGGCATAAGGAATATTTCCCTTACAAGGGAAGCAAGACTAGATTCCACTTGTAATAGAGTAGTCCTAATCCTACTAGGACTAGTCATGTAAGCCGCCCCTTCAACTTATATAAGGAGGGGTAGGGCACCCCAAGAGGGCCAGGTCATAATAGGCAAGTTTAGAGAGACAGATAAGTCTTAGACAAGATCAAAGTAAATGCTCTCGAGATAGAGGTAGCGAAACACCGCCCTTGTAACCGAGATCGTCATCATCATCAATATCAATCAAGCAGGATGTAGGCTTTTACCTCCACCGTGAGGGGCCGAACCTGGGTAAAATCTCGCGTCTCTCGTCCCGCTCAACCCCGTTCAAGCTACCACTTAGATGCGTTGGCCTCACGACTAAGTCCTCACACTAGGACATCTGCCGTGACAAAACCACGATAGTTGATGCCCACCGTGGGGCCACGCACGGTGGTGTTGGGTTCTTGGAGGGATCTCTCCCAGGGTTCGAGGAGTTCGCAATTTTTCGGATGAAGAAACACCGGTTTTTGGAAGGATCTACATCAATGTCGAGTTCACTAGATCAAAATCAGAATATTTTTATTGATGGCGTTCATCAGTTCATTCGAGAATATCCCGAAGGGTGAGAGTCTCCGTTTGGTTCGGCAAGGATTCACCGGGTCCGATGGGTGCAAGTCGCCAACATGTACAAGGCCAAGTCCCAATCGAGTTATCGGATCAGACGACACTGTTTGGAAATTGATTAGCTATACGTCTGATGGATCAAAACAAAACAAAAAGAAAAAATACCAAAAGCAACAACGTCCATGACCCGGGAAAGACGGCCACAACCCGTGGCTGGTCTGGACTCCGCCTCCCGTGCGAGTTGCCGTCGCACCTCATCTCCCGTTCGAGTCGCCATCGCGCCTCGCCTCCCCTGAGTCGCCTTCGCCGACTCGTTTCCGTTGCCGACGAGCCTCCGTCATGGCTCATATCAATCCGCCTCCACGGTGCTTGCCTCGATGAGCCGCCTGCTCCGCTGTGGCCGGCCCTGAGCCGCCCCGCCTTGAGCTGCCGTCCCGCATTGAGTCGCCACCTCATTTGTCTCCTCCAAGCGACCGCCACGGCTCCAACCCAACGTCCGTGTCAAGCCGACGTCGAGCCGCCCTTGCGCCGAGCCTCGGGTCGACAACCGCCTTCAAGTTGCCGACAGCCACCGCCGTGACTTGTCCCCGCCGAAGCTCCTAACCCGCCCGTTCCGAGTCACCCTCGCTTCGCTTCTCTGCAAGCCGCCTTCGAGCCACTGCGGCGTGGCTCCATCGCCTGCTTCCGCCTCGGTTTTCGTTCCGAGTTGCCACCGGACTCACCTTGAGCCGCCGCCAGAGCCGCCGCCGGGGCTTCCACGGCCTCAAAGCCGCCTTTGCTTCCCCGAGCAGCCGCGGCGGGGCCTTGCCGAGCCGCCCGCCGCTGCGGCCCGCCTCCGCCTCGTTGAAATCATCATCACACATCAACCCGCCTCCACGTTGCTTCTACAATCACCGCCTCTGCGTCGAGCCTCCATGGCCGCCTCGCCGGACCCTCCTTGCCTGCAAACTGGCCGAGCAGCACGGCCCAGCGCCACACGCATGAGGCCTTCCCCTCAGCCGCCATTTGCAGCACGTCCCTGCAACCCGCGAGACGCCGCTCCGCGCGCATCGCCTTTGAGTCGCCGCGCTTCACATTGCCTAAGCCGCCGCTGCAGCTTCTCCTTGCCCCTGCCGCATTGAGTTGACCCACCACTACGGTCGCATACTCACCTGCAACTTGCCTTGTTGCTTCTGCCGACCATCTTCGAACCAGCTTCGTCTCTGAGCCGGCCTTGGCCGAGCCGCCGCCGTGTCTTTGCCTCCAAGGCACCACCGGCCTTCACTGCCACTGTGCTTACCACTGCTAAATTCGCTTCGGTTGCGGTCTTGCATCGTCAATTCGGCCGTTGCGACCCGCCATTCCGAGCTGCCTTGCCGGCAAGCCGTCTCTGCCTCCGCTGTGGATCGTCGGACAGCCATTGCCATGTCCCCGTGGACCCGCCCGGGCTCCTCCTCCGAGCTCGACCAAGGCCTCATCCACCGATGTGATCCGCCGCGGGTGAGACGCCCTGCCTTGGAGCTGCTCCGCCGAGCCCGCCGCTCCATCTCCGCCGTGGGTGAGCCGCCCCCATGGCTCCACTCCTCCCTAGCCGTGGCCGAGCCGCCGCCGCCACTGCGCCAAAACTCACCGGCCTGCGAGGCGCCTCACCTCCAAGCCCCCCTAGTCGAGCCATCTCTGCCTCGCCAGGGGCCTCCCCGAGCCACCGACCCCGAGACGCCTGCCGGCCCGGCCCCGCCTCGTCCCATACACGGCCTTTTCCTCCGCACCGGCCCTGCGGTGCCCCTCTGTCTGTGCGCCCACTCGCCCGGGCCAGCTCGCCGCCCGCGCTAAGCCGCCGGCTCGTGCCTCCCCAAGTCACCTCTCTGCTCGCTTCACCCCGCCCGCCGGCGTCCGCCGCAAGGTGGTCACCGCCACCCCACTTGTCGCTCCCATGCCGGCTATGCCCGCATCGGGTCCTTACTGGATGCTGCCGTAATCTAGTTCGGACTAAGAAAAGAAAGATGCTGCCCATGGAAAAGTAAAAGCGCAATGGCCGAATTTGCAAAAAAAAAGGGAAGAGGGAAGGTGATGTTCATGGCTTTCACTTGGCAGCAAAATTGGATTTTGATGAAGAGATCAACTCAGAGCTTAAGAAGGGTTGCTTGCTGCTGCACCTCAAGCTGAATGGTTCAAGTACCATCAGTCGGCTCGCTACCCGACAAAAACATCAGGTGATATCCTTCTTATATATTTTATCATTATATATTTTATCCATGTGTATATTAATTCATCCAAGAGCAATTACTCTGGCTTGCAATCTCTTTAATGCAGGACAATTGTCCACTGCAAAGGTGACCGTCATGTCACGGAGTTTGTTGAATGACTTATGCCGGGAATATACAACAAGTATTGCAAGGATCATCAACTCGCGTCAAGCCTCTGGTTTACATAAATTTCAGTGTTCCGTTGTTCAAATTATATGGCGGTTTTTATCAAGGCCGAGTTTGAAGACTTTCAAACCAACTTATTTGTCCGCGCCTGTGGTGGACTCGCCCGCGTCCGCGCCGCCTCCAAAGCCACGGCCGTCCGCCCACGCGGTTCGGTCTACATCAACACACCGGAGCCGCACCCGTCCGCACGAGCTGCTTAGTGATCACACGCAAGTCGCCGCTCTTGCGGCCCGGTCTATTCCAACAAACTCTGGAGCAAATCATAGTATATTATCAGCCTCCGCCTACACTGGATGGCTCAATGGACAGGCGCATAAGTCGTCGTCACTGCGGTTTGGTTAACTTCAACAACCAGTTGGGACAAACCATCGTCCGGGTTACTCACACAACTCATACGAGATCATTTTTAACCAGCCACGGTCGACCTCAACCTTCCGTGGATTCACATCGCATTATCAACACCAAGGATATACAATGAGTGTCGCAAAGATCATCAACTTGCCACCTCGCTTCTAGCTTCAACACATTCCAGCATTCCGCTGTTCAACTATATGTCGGTTTATATCATGGTCAAGTATGGAGAATCTCAAGCCAACTCCTCGAATCATCTTAAGACTCGGGGGCTACACAGACGTGACTCAGCATATTTTGCCGGTTTTAGCAAATTCAAGAACCCCGGGTCATTGAAGGGAAAATAACCCGGTCTCGGGGGCTACTGCCACATTGGTGAAAATTTAAAGGCTGTCAGAAAATTTCTGGCTTAAAAAGTGCCGGGCAATCAGAAAGTGTCGGGCAATCAGAAAGTTCCAGTTCAAAAGAAAGATTCTGGGTTATCAGAAAAGATTCCGGTTCACAATCCGGCTCAAGGGAAATCTGTCTCTCACAAAGTTTTGAGCTCTCAATATCCGGCTCAATGTCCAGTTCAAGAAGAATCCATCTCTCGCAAGTTCAAGTTCTCAGAAAAGATTAAAGGTTGCCAAAGAGAACTTGCTGCCATGATGCGCGGTTCAAACATGGATATCCTGCCTTATTGGCTTATCATATTATGATCAACGTAATAAGGCCGGCATCCCCAAAATTCAGGGCCTCTATCCTTTCATCCCATATTTACTGGGTATGAGTCTTTATTAATTGATCATAAGGTCACTTGGGGCCTTCCAACTCACTGAGTTTAGCTTTCATACCCTCGTGACCGGCTTTATATGCCATATATGGGTTAAACCTGCCTGTTTGCAACTTGCTACTCCGCCAGGTGACCCATCGTACTCTTGACAGTCAATCTTTGTATGACCCTAAACTTGTCAAGGTTAAAACGGTGGCTTTTGTCACATGAGAGCCGGCTTACAGAGAGCTAGGATAAACTCAATTGTCTGCTTGTTGCTACTCCATTATGTGGCCCGTCATACTCTTAATAGTCAATCTTCTCTAAAGACCCTGAACTAGTTAAGGTTAAAACGACAGATTTATGGCACGAGAGAGCCAGCTTACGGGATGAAAGGCTATCATGCCAAGGTTCTTTGAAGCAAAACTTGAGTTAAAAAAAACAAAACAGAGCTAGTCTCTTTTTGTCGAGCCTTGAAAGCCAACATTTTTATATTCTATCATCATAAACATACATCATCATACATCATACATTGACATCATTGAATCATCATAGCATGCATCATATATGCATGGATATACTGGTTTATGTTGCAGGAACCGGGTTTTCAAACCGGGTTACATTATTCTAATCTTTAATAGCCAACATGGCTGGATTTTCATTATGGTTATCATAACCAATATTGGATGATTAAGGTTTTCAAAGCCGCTTCAGAGAAATGACTATTATTCCCCTCGTCCAAAAATACCAGCTTACAACAAAGAGCATGGTTCAATATTGATGTACAAGGCTTTCAGCGACATTATTCAGACGGTGTATATGATTTTATTTTACAATGGAAGGAATAGTCCCGAGTCACTGCAGGCACACGACCCAGCACTTGGGGGCCACATTATTCAAATCAAGATTACATCAAGTATGCAAGTCCCATGTCACTTCAAGCATGCACCATGGCACTTGGGGGCTAATGCAAGTTGCTTTTTAAATCATCATATTGTCAACAGACCCGGTTATCTCAAGGAGATGAGCCGGCTGATAACCCACAAGTATAGGGGATCGTAACAGTTTTTGAGGGTAGAGTATTCAACCCAAATTTATAGATTCGACACAAGGGGAGCCAAAGAATATTGCAAGTATTAGTAGCTGAGTTGTCAATTCAACCACACCTGGAGATTAATTATCTGCACCAATATGATCAGTAGCAAAGTAATATGATAGTTTTGATAATGGTAGTAACAGTAACAATAACAATGATAGAAATAATTTTGTAGCAGTTGTAATAGTAACAGCAGCAGTAGTAACTTAGCAAGAACAATATATGGAAAATTCGTAGGCATTGGATCGGTGAATTCGTTGGATGATATTCATCATATAACAGTCATAACCTTGGGCGATACGGCACTAGCTCCAGTTCATAGATATAATGTAGGCATGTATTCCATAAATAGTCATACGTGCTTATGGAAAGAACTTGCATGACATCTTTTGTCCTACCCTCCCGTGCCAGCGGGGTCCATAAGAAAACTAAGGGATATTAAGGCCTCCTTTTAATAGAGAACCGGAACAAATCATTAGCACATAGTGAATACATGAACTCCTCAAACTACGGTCATCACCGGAAAGTATCCCGACTATTGTCACTCCGGGGTTTACGGATCATAACACGTAATAGGGGACTATAACTTGCAGGATCGGATCTAGAACATAGATATAATGGTGATAACATGAATGGTTTAGATCTGAAATCATGGCACCCGGGCCCAAAGTGACAAGCATTAAGCATGGTAAAGTCATAGCAACATTAATCTCAGAACATAATGGATACTAGGGATCAAGCCCTACAAAAATTAACTCGATTACATGACAAATCTCTTCCAACTCCCTCACCGACCAGCGAGCCTACGAAGGAAGTACTCACTCCCGGTGGGGAGCATCATGGAATTGGCGATGGAGAAGGGTTGGTGATGACGAAGATTGAAGATTCCCCTCTCCGGAGCCCCAAACGGACTCCAGATCTGGCCTCCCGGTGAAGAAAAGAAGGTGGCGGCGGCTCTGTCTCGTGAAACACGATAATTCTTTCTCCTCGATTTTTTCTCCGAAAATAGGATTTTATAGCGTCGGAGATAGGGTCAGCGGGGCCACCAGGTGGGCACAACCCACCTGGGCGCGCCAGGAGGAGGGGCGCCTTGGTGGGTTGTGCTCCCCCAGGGACCCCCCTCTGGTGGCTCCTGGCTCCAGTATTTTTCTTTTATTGTATACAAATTCTCCAAAAAGTTTCGTTCCATTCCGAGAACTTTTATTTCTGCACAAAAAAATACACCATGGTAGTTCTGCTGAAAACAGCGTCAGTCCGGGTTAGTTTCATTCAAATCATGCAAATTAGAGTCCAAAACAAGAGTAAAAGCATTAGGAAAAGTAGATACGACGGAGACGTATCAATTCCCCCAAGCTTAAACCTTTGCTTTTCCTCAAGCAATTCAGTTGACAAACTGAAAGTGAAGAGGAAAAACTTTTACAAACTCTTTCGCTCTTGTTTACATAAATAAGCTTAAGTAGCACCCAGGTTTTCAGCAAAGATTATGACTAACCATGTCGACAATAACTGTTAAAAATTATATTAACTCATAACAATGGCATAAGCAACTAGCGAGCAATAATAAAGTATCTCAAATGACAACACTTTGTCAAAACAATCATGATATAATATGATAACAGTGGTATCTCGCTAGCTCTTTCTGAGACAGCAAAACATAAATGCAAAGCACCTCCAAAGTTCAAGCAGCGACTAAACATTGTAATTCATGGTAGAAAAGATCCAGTCATGATGCATCCAACATTAGCTATACACAATGCATGAGGATGACAATAGTGCTCTCAGATTTGGCGCTTATTTGAGAAGGTGATGATACAACATAAAATTAAATAGATAGTCCCTTCGCAGAGGGAAGCAGTGATTTGCAGCGGTGCCAGAGCTCAGATTTTTAAAACAGAGATAAATGAAATTTTGAGAAATGCACCTTTCCTGTTTACTTCGCGACCATTAGTTATCGATATCTTCCATGCTAAACACATTAGTGGCGGTTCCCAAGCGATAAAAGTAAAGGTTTACTCCCCCTCCACCAACAAACACACTCCACGGCTAGCCGCATCCACGGGTACCATCCATACCAACATCAAACCTGGGGGAGTTTTGTTTAATTATTTGCAATTTTTTAATTCGGGACTGGGAATCCCTATTGCCGTCCCTCTCGTGCGAGAGCGAGTGAATAAACACTCATCATGAGAATAACCCGCTTAGCATGGAAGATATTGACTACCTCCTGTCACTCCATGAACAATCCAGGCACACAAAAACAGATGTTTATTTGAAGTTCTTAGAGGTGGCACATGCAAATTTACTTAGAACGGCATGGTAATACCGCATATAGGTAGATACTAGCAAACATGCCCGTGCGTTGCAACGGGAGATACAAACTTCTGCACACTTCAAGGAAGTTGTCTGTGTTGCCACGTCTCCTCTTTGTCACCATCCTCGATGATGGTCACTTCTCCACCTATTTACAACAAATGTGATTTGTCCCACAACGGTGAGCTTGGTCATCACACTCTACCATGTCGTTTTCATGAGTCCCTCACTTCACTGACTTGTAATTCCTCGTGTTAGCAACCATCACATACATCTTCACATGGTTCAATACCAATCATGTCTTAACATATTTGGCGGTGCATTTCCTTATTGAGAGCACACAATAATAATTCTTAATGAAAATTATGTTAAGGTGTGAGGCTATCAACTTCTTGACCGAACATAAATTGCATACACTTCACTGTCACCACCATCCACCTTCTTCACCTCTGCCATTAACCTGGGCATGTTTCCGGCAATGAACTATGTTGTGTTCTACTACCATGGCCATCGAACACAGCAAAGAACGTATGTATTCGAGCTAAAAATCATGATTTGGTATTTGAGTGGGTCCAGTTTAGCTGTTTGAGTGTGATCCGTATTAATTCCCGAAAAGGAATTACATACCAAGCTTAGCTCCCGCCGACACATGCGCGACCTTCCACAATACAAAGCCCGAGGGCAACAATTTGGGCTGAATTCACTCAATCACCTATACTCCCGCAAAACTTGCAAATAAATTCATAACAGAGAAGGGTAGTCCATGGAGCCTCAAAATGGATTCACTAACTTAATGCAGTTAAGAGGTGACTGGATGTCTTGAAATAGTAGAAGGTAGAGTCATATATACCTTTTATCTTCTGGTGACATATATCTATTGTCAACATTAATGCCCCGCATTAAAAAAAATTGGTATTCTCACAACACGCTCTAACATACATAGTAATCATTGTCGTTACATGATGATAACTCCATGACAAAGCATCCTGCAAAAAAAACTCCATGACAAAGCAACGTGAAAGTAAACTTATTGTCTAACCAAGAAGGCAAAAATTAATATTCACAAAGTTCATCCCATTGCCTACAAATCAATCAATTGTCAACTTACATTCAGACTGCCCTAAATAATTCATACGAGCAAGCATAGCACAAAAAAATTATAATATAAACTGAGCAAGCATAATCAATTGAAAACAACATTTTGTGCTCCTTAATTATCAAGAAATTAAGAGACTATCAAGAAACTAATATAAGACCCAAAGAGGCAACCTGCAGGCTGGCCTAATCTTTTTTTTTTGTGATTCGGGCTCACCCTCTAATCATGCAAGCACACCTAATCACATACCTGCATAGCGTAGTTTATGCTTTTTTTCCTTCCATCCATCGCTCATGCCATTTGTTTAAATCCTTTCGGCACTATTTGATCCACTTCTCATCCTTGGCTTTGATTCTTAAGGCTGCTTATTGATTTCAAATTATAGATGTATATAAACTGCTCAGATGTGTTATAAGAAAGCGAGGTGGGACTATTTAATAGAAAAAAATATCCTCTACGGCTGCCAGATTCTATGGGTTGAGGCCCACGCAGCGAAAGGAGAGCCCAAAGTTTTTTTTTAGAAGGAGGTGAGCCCAGAGCTAAGGCCACGAGACAATCGATCGAGTAGGCATATAGGAAAGAAGGCTGACGGGCCTACGTAGGTTTTTTTTCAGCATCCGGACGTACGAAGGTTGACCAACGAAACAAAAATCAGGGACGTACGAACTCACGGTACGGACGGACGGACAAAAATGGACGAAATTATGGTGGTAAGAAGCAATAGTCCTTTTATTATTAGGTAGAGATATGGTGGACTCATCTGGAATAACTTGGGTTTTAGGATTTTGATGCACAAGCAGTTTTCCGCTTAGTACAGGCGAAGGCTAACAAATAGGTTGAGAAGCGGCCAGCTAGAGAGAGAAAACGGTCATGCACATTCATTAGGCATAAGTAACATTGGATACTAGCATGAGTAGGATATGAACACCATGAACATAAATATCATAGAGGCTATGTTGGTTTTGATTCAACTACATGCATGAGCATGTGCCAAGTCAAGCCACTTGAACATTCGTAGGAGGATACCATATCATCATACCACATCACAATCATTTTAATGCATGTTGACATCCAAGATAAATCATTATCCACTCCTAGCTACTTAAGCATGGCATGAGAAACTATAATCTCTAATTGTCATTGCAAATATGTTTGATCATAATAGGCTGAATCATGGATACTAGGTTAAACATATTTACAAAAACAGAACAAGTTGAGTTCGTACCCGTTTCTCTCTGCCACAACCAGTTCATCAAATATCGTCATTATTGCCTTTCACTTGCACAACCAAATGATATGAAAAAAAATAGTGCAAGTGTGCCGTGGACTAAGCTGGAATCTGCAAACATTTTATTCAAGAGGAGAAGACTAGGCAATTTGAGCTCTTTGTTAGATCAACAATAATGCATATGAGAGCCACTCAACATTTTCATCGTGGTCTTCTCCTCGGTATGACTCAACAAAGGGAAAAGAATTTCAGAGCAACACACTGAAATATTTTTGGAGTTTTTAGTTTTTCTTGAACAAAGAAAATTAAAGAGAAAAACAAAAATGAGAAAAACTATTTACAAGGGAGAGCTCCCAACAAGCAAAAGAAGAACAAGGAAATCTTTTTGTGTTTTCTTTTAAATACTACAACTAACTACACTAGAAAGAAAAACCAAAAACAAGCAAACAACATTTTTTTGTGATTTTCTCAAAGTTTTTCAAACACACAAGAAGAAAGCGGGAAAATAAATCAAGCATGGATAATACAACGAAAAAGTGTGAACACCGACAACTGGAATGAAATGTGTGAACAAGGAGGAAATGTCGGTGGGCATACATACTCTCCCAAGCTTAGGCTTTTGGCCTAGCTTGGTAATCACCACTTGTAGTAACCCTCGGGTCCCATGTTGAAGTGTTGTGGAGCGGGCACCTGAGCGTCCCACTCCTGAGGCTCCTCATCAGCCGCTGCCTGGTTGTTCCGGTAGGCGACGATGTCCTTTGGCATGATCCTGTATCCTCTCCTGGCAATAGAATCAAACAAAGCAGGTGCATGCAACAGGATAATATCACGGGTATTCTCACTGAAAACCAGGTTGTAAGGAATATGAATAGTAGTGTTCTCGCCATCAATAAATTGATGAGCTTCCATAGCATGGTGATCAAAATAAACCTTGGTTAAACAATAATCATGCTGGTGAACCTGAATGTTAAAATGACTCGCTAAACGAGTCACATAAATACCGCCATGAATTTTACCCTTGGATCTGTTAAGGTGCAGGCGACGTGCAATGATAGCCCCCAAGGCTATAGCTATTATCGTCGTAAAGTGCACGGCATAAGACAGCGAAATCGGGGGCACTAAGTGCACCAACCTTCTCTCTAGCAAGTAAACACTTTGCAATGAATAGAGAAAAATAATGCACAGAAGGAAACTATAGGCTAGTGGCGGTGACACTCGATACCCCTCTCTCATCTCCCACTGACAAAGTACGATAAAAGTCCTCAAACTCTGCAGGCCTAGGCTCTCTTATTTCCCCGTCAGAAGGGATCAAGCATATATCGCAAAACTCAGTAAGTGGTATCTGATGGGTTTTAGCATATAAATTAAACTGCACCTCAGGAGGGTTATTCCTACTCAGAAATGAAAGCTTTCCACAAAGGAATTTGTAAGGAGATGGTATTGTTCACACTCAGGACTCAGCTGCGATGAAGTCGGTGAGACCAGCATTAGCAGCAAATTGTGCGAACTCTTGACGGATCTCGGCTCCATCCACGAAGGGGTTGTGCGGCCATTCGCACGACCGCACCTCCGCCATTCTTCGGGTGCGAAGATCATTGTCTGATGACTCCCTTGGAGCTCTTCTTGGAAACAAACTTCCTAAAGAAACTCATCTTATTCCTACGAACAAAATTCTGAAAACTTTAGTCCACAAAATTTTTGTCAACAAAAGTTCACAAGATTGATAACAACTACTCATAGGGATGCATAGAGGCCATATTGAGCATTCAAACTACTTAGAACTCTAAGAATTTAACATGCAAGCTCATCTACAGTAGCACCAAGAGTAGCTATATATTTGAAATATAATCCACTAAAGCAAAAACTAATTGGACCAATGGAGGAGTCACATACCAAGTAGCAATCCCCCAAAACAGTTTCGGAAACAAAGCTTCGAGCAAAGAGATCGAAATCCGCGGGTTTGAGAGCAAGAACACGAGAGAGAGAGAGTAATGGTGATTTTCTTTCTGGAGGTAGGTGATGACATGGGCTAAAGAGATAAGTGAGGGGGCCCACATGGGGACCTAAACCCACCAGGGCGCGCCTAGGGCTGCTGGCACGCCCAGGTGGGTTGTGCCCACCTGGTGCACCCCCTCTGATGTTATTTGCATAAAAAATTCTTAAATATTCAAAAAACAATCTATTAAATTTTCAGGGCATTCTGAGAACTTTTATTTTTGGGTCATTTTTTATTGCACTGGAAATTCAGAAAACAGACAAAACATGGCATTTTATTTTATTTAACTAAGAAAAACAGAAAACAAACATTGGAAACAGAAAGTTGTGTTTACTAAAATCATCAACTTCATACCTCTAAAAAATGATCCATTAATAAGGTTGATCAAGTCTTATTAACAACCACTTTCGATTAGCACGAAACCGAAGAACTTCCGTAAAACACTAAGTTACCTCAACGGGGATATGCATGTCCCCAACAATAAGCATTTCATATTTCTTTTTGGCAGTAGGTAGAGGTAGTTGAAAACTTCCAATAGTGAGTGTCAGAGATTTTTCAATAACATTAATACCATTCACTTGGAATTGTTTCTTCGAAAAGTGTACCGTATGCTCATTACCATTGATATGAAAAGTGACCTTGCTTTTATTGCAATCAATAACAGCCCCTGCAGTATTCAAGAAGGGTCTACCAAGGATAATCGACATGTTGTCATCCTCGGGCATCTCAAGTATAACAAAGTCAGTTAAGATAGTAACATGTGCAACAACAACGGGCACATCCTCACAAATACCGATAGGTATGGCAGTTGATTTGTCAGCCATTTGCAAAGATATTTCAGTAGGTGTGAGTTTATTCAAATCAAGTCTTTTATATAAAGGGAAAGGCATAACACTAACACTAGCTCCTAAATCACACAAAGCAGTTTTGACATAATTTCTTTTTATGGAGCAAGGTATAGTTGGTATTCCCAGATCTCCAAGTTTTTTAGGTACTCCATCCTTAAAAGAATAATTAGCAAGCATAGTGGAGATTTCAGCTTCTGGTATTTTTTCTTTTATTAGAGATGATGTCTTTCATATATTTTGCATAAGGGGCCATCTTTAATATATCAGTCAAGCGAGTGCGCAAAAAGACTGGCCTAAGCATTTCAGCAAAGCATTCAAATTCTTCATCATCCTTTTTCTTAGTTGATTTAGGTGGAAAGGGCATGGGCTTTTGAACCCATGGTTCTCTTTCTCTTCCATGTTTTCTAGCAACTAAGTCTCTTTTATCATATCTTTTATTTTTAGGTTGTGGGTTATCGAGATCAACAACTAGTTCTATCTCAACATCATCATCTGGTTGTTTATCATTGTCTGGTTGAGTGTCTTCACGAACATTGTCATTATCTTTTTCATTATCACTAGGTGAATGTTCATTACCAGATTGAGTTTCAGCATCAGAGATAGAAACATCATTATCATTATCAGGAGGTTTTTCTACTTCAGGTTCACTGGAGGCATGCAAAGTCCTATCTTTCTTCTTTTTCTTCTTCTTTTTAGAAGGACTGGGTGCATCAGTGTTAATTCTTTGAGAGTCTTGTTCAATTCTTTTAGGATGTCCCTTAGGATAAAGTGGTTCCTGAGTCATTTTACCTCCTCTAGTTGCTACTCTAACAGCAAAGTCATTTATATTATTATTCATTTCATCTAGCAACTCCCTTTGAGATTTAGCAACTTGTTCTAGTTGAGTTTGAACCATAGAGGCATGTTTTCCTACACCTCTAACATCATTGGAGATCCTAAATAACAAGTCACTCAAGCGATCAATCATATCAGAATTATATTTCAATTATTTCATAACATTTTCATTGAAGTGATCTTGCTTTCTAATGTAATTATCAAACTCATAAAGGCATTGACTAGGATGCATATTATAAGGATTGTCCCTTTCATTAAATTTCATTAAAGAATTTACCTCTACCACCTTTGGTGGTGGTGTGTCCAGTCCATGTATCTCTTCAATAGGAGGTAAATTCTTAACATCCTCTGCTTTAATACCTTTTTTCTTCATAGATTTCTTTGCCTCTTGCATATCTTCCGGGCTGAGATATAAGATACCCCTCTTCTTTGGAGTGGGTTTATGCGGTGGTTCAGGAAGAGTCCAATCATCATATTTTTTCAATATATTATTCAATAATTCCTTAGTTTGTTCAACAGTTCATTCCCTGAAAACACAACCAGCACAACTATCTAGGAAGTCCCCAGAAGCATCGGTTAGTCCATTATAGAAGATATCAAGTATTTCATTTTTCTCAAGAGGATGATCCGGCAAAGCATTAAGCAATTGGAGAAGCCTCCCCCAAGCTTGTGGGAGACTCTCTACTTTAATTTGCACAAAGTTAAATATTTCCTGTAAGGCGGCTTGTTTCTTATGAGCAGGAAAATATTTTTCAGAGAAGTAATAAATCATATCCTGGGGACTACGCACACAACCAGGAGCAAGAGTATTGTACCATATCTTAGCATCACCCTTTAATGAGAACGGAAATAATTTGAGAATATAGTAATAGTGAATTTTATCCTCATGAGCAAAAAGGGTGGCTATATCATTCAATTTAGTAAGGTGTAACACAACAGTTTCAGTTTCATAGCCATGGAAAGGATCAGATTCAACCAAAGTAATTAACTCTGGGTTGACAGAGAATTCATAATCCTTATCATCAACAAAGATAGGTGAAGTAGCAAACTTAGGATCACATTTCATTCTAGCATTCAAAGATTTCTCTTTCAGTTTGCATAATAATTTCTTAAGTTCATCCCTATCATTGCAAGCAAGAAAGTCTCTAGTTGTCTCCTCATCCATAACATAACCTTCAGGTACCTTAGACAATTCATATCTAGGAGAGCTAGGTCTAATAGGTGTTTCAAGATTTTCAGTTTCAGGCATTTCATCAGTTTCAACAATTTCATCAGTTTCAGCATTCTCAATATCTTTAGCTCTAGCAATTTGTTCATCAAGAAAATCACCTAGTGGCACACCATCATCAAGCAAGGTACTAGCATCATCATGAGTAACATTCATAGAAGTAGCATCATCAATAACTTGCAACATATCAGGATTAATAGCATGTGGTGGTGTTGCAAGTCTACTCAAAATAGAAGGTGAATCAAGTGCAGAGTGTGATGGCAGTTCCTTACCTCCCCTCGTCTTAGAGGAAAAAATCTTAGTCTTGGTATCCTTCAGATTCTTCATAGTGATAAATTGATAATAATCCCAAGTGACTCAACAAATATAGCTATGCTCCCCGGCAACGGCGCCAGAAAAAGGTCTTGATAACCCACAAGTATAGGGGATCGCAACAGTTTTCAAGGGATCGCAACAGTTTTCAAGGGTAGAGTATTCAACCCAAATTTATAGATTTGACAAAAGGGGAGCCAAAGAATGTTTGCAAGTATTAGCAGTTGAGTTGTCAATTCAACCACACCTGGAGATTAAATATCTGTAGCAATATGATTAGCAGCACAATAATATGATAGTTTTGATAGCAGTGATGATAGTAGCAGTAACAGTAACAGTGATAGCAATGATTTTGTAGCAAGTGTAACAGTAGCAACGACAGTAGTAACTTAGCAAGAACAATATGTGGAAAATTCGTAGGCATTGGATCGGTGAATTTGTTGGATGATATTTATCATATAACAATCATAACCTAGGGCGATCATTCAACTTAGTAAGGTGTGCCACAACAGTTTCAGTTTCATAGCCATGGAAAGGATCAGATTAAACCAAAGTAATCAACTCTGGGTCGACAGAGAATTCATAATCCTTATCATCAACAAAGATAGGTGAAGTAGCAAACTTAGGATCACATTTCATTCTAGCATTCAAAGATTTCTCTTTCAGTTTGCATAATAATTTCTTAAGATCATCTCTATCATTGCAAGCAAGAAAATCTCTAGTTGTCTCCTCATCCATAACATAACCTTCAGGTACCTTAGGCAATTCATATCTATGAGAGCTAGGTCTAATAGGTGTTTCAAGATTTTCAGTTTCAAGTACTTCATCAGTTTCAGTAGTCTCAATATCTTTAGCTCTAGCAATTTGTTCATCAGGAAAATCACCTAGTGGCACACCATCATCAAGCAAGGTACTAGCATCATCATAAGTATCATTTATAGCAGAAGTAGCATCATCAATAACTTGCGACATATCAGGATTAATAGCATGTGGTGGTGTTGCAAGTTTACTCAAAATAGAAGGCGAATCAAGTGCAGAGATAGATGGCAGTTCCTTACCTCCCCTTGTCCTAGAGGGAAATATCTTAGTCTTGGTATCCTTCAGATTTTTCATAGTGATAAATTGATAATAATCCCAAGTGACTCAACAAATATAGTTATGCTCCCCGGCAACGGTGCCAGAAAAAGGTCTTGATAACCCACAAGTGTAGGGGATCGCAATAGTTTTCGAGGGTAGAGTATTCAACCCAAATTTATAGATTCGACACAAGGGAGGCAAAGAATATTTGCAAGTATTAGCAGCTGAGTTGTCAATTCAACCACACCGGGAGATTAATTATCTGCAGCAATATGATCAGTAGCAAAGTAATACGATAGTTTTGATAATGGTTGTAAAGGTAACAGTGATAGCAATAATTTTGTAGCAGTTGTAACAGTAATAGCAGCAGTAGTAACTTAGCAAGAACAATATATGGAAAATTCATAGGCATTGGATCGGTGAATTCGTTGGATGATATTCATCATTTAACAGTCATAACCTAGGGCGATACGGCACTAGCTCCAGTTCATAAATATAATGTAGGCATGTATTCGTAAATAGTCATACATGCTTATGGAAAGAACTTGCATGACATCTTTTATCCTACCCTCCCGTGGCAGCGGGGTACATAAGGAAACTAAGGGATATTAAGGCCTCCTTTTAATAGAGAACCGGAACAAAGCATTAGCACATAGTGAATACATGAACTTCTCAAACTACGGTCATCACCGGAAAGTATCCCGACTATTGTCACTCCGGGGTTTACGGATCATAACACATAATAGGTGACTATAACTTGCAAGATCGGATCTAGAACATAGATATAATGGTCATAACATAAACGGTTCAGATCTGAAATCATGGCACCCGGGCCCAAAGTGACAAGTATTAAGCATGGAAAAGTCATAGCAACATCAATCTCAGAACATAATGGATACTAGGGATCAAGCCCTAACAAAACTATCTCGATTACATGATGAATCTCATCCAACTCCCTCACCGACCAGCGAGCCTACGAAGGAATTACTCACTCCCGGTGGGGAGCATCATGGAATTGGTGATGGAGAAGGGTTGGTGATGACGAAGATCAAAGATTCCCCTCTCCGGCGCCCCAAACGGACTCCAGATCCGGCCTCCCGATGGAGAACAGGAGGTGGCGGCGGCACCGTCTCGTGAAATGTGATAATACTTTCTCCACGGTTTTTTTTCTCCGAAAATAGGATTTTATAGCGTCGGAGCCACCAGGTGGGCACAACCCACCTGGGCACGCCAGGAGGGGAGCGCGCCCTGGTGGGTTGTGCTCCCCAGGGACCCCGCCCCCTCCGGTGGTTCTTGGCTCCTGTATTTTTCTTTTATTGTATAAAAATTCTCCAAAAAGTTTCGTTTCATTCCGAGAACTTTTATTTCTGCACAAAAAACAACACCATGGTAGTTCTGCTGAAAATAGCGTCAGTCCGGGTTAGTTTCATTCAAATCATGCAAATTAGAGTCCAAAACAAGAGTGAAAGCGTTAGGAAAAGTAGGTACGACAGAGACGTATCACCGGCCTTTCATTATTTTCTAAGTCCCAGCCCAGTCTTAACTTACTGAGCCGGCACTTGAGGGCTACAACATTGATACGTCTCCAACGTATCTATAATTTATGAAGTATTCATGCCATGTTTACAACAATTTTATATGGTTTTGGTATGATTTGCATGGAACTAACCCGGACTGACGCTATTTTCAGTAGAAGTACCGTGGTGTTGTTTTTTTTGCAGAAATGAAAGTTCTCCAAATGAGCTGAAACTTTTGACGATTTTTTTTGGAACATAAGAGGCACTAGAAGCTTCGTGGGATGGCCAGAAGAGCCACGAGGAGGGCACAAACCACTAGGGTGCACCTGGAGCCCAACCCGTGTGCAGGTGGGTTGTGCTCACCTCGAGGCCCATCTTCGCGTGAAACCAACGCCAAAAAATCCTATAAATAGAGAAACCCCCAGAAATAACCCTAGATCAGAAGTTCCGCCGCCGCAAGCCTCTCTAGCCACGAAAATCCAATCTAGACCCCGTTTCGGCACCCTGCCAGAGGGGGAAATCATCACTGGTGGCCATCTCCATCATCCCGGCGGCCACCATGATGAGGAGGGAGTAGTCCACCCTCGGGGCTGAGCGTTTGTACCAATAGCTATGTGTTTAATCTCTCTCTCTCTCTCTCGTGTTCTTGAGTTGGCACGATCTTGATGTATCGCAGGCTTTGTTAATATAGTTGGATCATATGGTGTTCCCCCCTCTCTATCTTGTTGTGATCAATTGAGTTTTCCCTTTGATATTTCATTTTATCAGATTGAATACTTTTATGGATTTGAGAGCACTTGATCTATGTCTTGGCACTCAACTCGCGGATTCCCAAGGTGACATTGGGTAATCTATGCATAGGGGCTGATGCACATTTTTGTCCTTGTTTCTCTAGTAGAAATTTTGGGGCACTCTTTGAGGTTCTTTGTGTTGGATTGAGTATTATGAATCTGAAATTGTTTGATGCACATCGCATAATCAACTCACGGATACTCGCGGTGACATTTGAGTATCTAGGTGACATTAGAGTTGGTTGATGTGTATCATATGGTGTTATTTTAGTACAAACTCTTGGTTAGATCAATCGAAAAGAATAGCTTGGTGTTATTTTAGTACGAACTCTAGGATAGATTGATCGGAAAGAATAGCTTTGAGGTGGTTTCGTACCCTACAAAAAATTTCTTCTTATGTTCTCCGCTAGATAGGAACTTTGGAGTGATTCTTCATCGCACATTGAGGGATGGTTATATGATCCAATTATATTAGCATTGTTGAGAGATTGCACTAGCGAAAGTATGGACCCTAGGCCTCATTTCAAGCATTGCAATACCATTTGTGCTCACTTTTGTTACTTGCTACCTTGTTGTTTTTTCTTGTTCCTACTACAAAAATCAATATCTACTATCATTACTACGCTTGTATCACCATCTCTTTGCCGAACTACAAATTACCAAACTAATTGGTGTGCTGGGGATACAAGAGACTTTTTATTATTTTGTTGCAGGGTTGTTTGAGAGAGACCATCTTCATCCTACGCCTCCCACGGATTGATAAACCTTAGGTCATCCACTTGAGGGAAAATTGCTACTGTCCTACAAAACTCTGCGCTTGGAGGCCCAACACGAGTCTACAAGAATAAAGTTGCGTAGTAGACATCAAGCTATTTTCTGGCGCCGTTGCCGGGGAGGTGAGTGCTTGAAGGTATATCTTTAGATCTTGCAATTGAATCTTTTAGTTTCTTGTTTTATCACTAGTTTGGTTCATAAAAGAAAACTACAAAAAAAAGGAATTGAGGTGGTCTCATATTGTTCATCTTTATAATGTCTTTCTTGAAAATGATGGATCGGAACATTGCTACTGTCCTACAAAACTCTGCGCTTTGAGGCCCAACATGAGTCTACAAGAACAAGTTGTGTAGTAGACATCAAGCTCTTTTCTGGCGCCGTTGTCGGGGAGGTGAGTGCTTGAAGGTATATCTTTAGATCTTGCAATCGAATCTTTTAGTTTCTTGTTTCATCACTAGTTTGGTTTATAAAATAAAACTATAAAAAATGGAATTGAGGTGGCATCATATTTTACATCTTTATAATGTCTTTCTTGAAAATGATGGATTGGAAAATTGTGCTCAATTGATAGAAGAAGAATTCAATAAAAGGTTTGGCATAAAATCCATGAATGATGAGCATGATTTCAATGTTGCTAGTATGAATTCTTTGAATATCCATGATGCTAGTGATATGCAAAGCCATAAGCTTGGGGATGCTATATTTGATGAAGATGACATTTTTAGTCCCCCAAGTTTTCATGAGAAAATTTATTATGATGAAAGCATGCCTCCCATTTATGATGATTATATTGATAAATTTGGATTTGGAGAGGTCATGACTTTATTTAGTGATGAATCCACTATTTTGGAAGAGGTTTCAATTGATTTTGACAATGAAGTTGCTATCTATGATGATTGTGGTGATGACATGTATGCTATAAAAAATAATGATAACCACGAAACTTGTCATCATGATTTTTATTTTCACTTGGATGAGAAGAAATTTTCTTATGTGGAGAGTAATAAATTTTTTATGCATGTGGATCATGAAAAGAATGCTTTATGTGATAGTTATATTGTTGAATTCATTCATGATGCTACTAAAAATTACTATGAGAGAGGAACATATGCTTTTACACATCTCAATAATAGCAAGTTTCCTCTCTTTATGTTGAAAGTTTTGAAGTATTGCTTGTTTTGCCTTCCTATGCAAGTTGATTCTTGCTCCCATAAATTATTTGATCACAAAATCCCTATGCATAGGAAGTGGTTTAGACTTAAATGTGCTAGTCACATGCGTCATGATGCTCTTGTTATGTTTCAATTCTTTACTTTTATGTGAGCATCATTGAAATCATCATGCCTAGTTAAAAAGGCATTAAAGAAAAGCGCTTGTTGGGAGACAACCCAACACTTTTATCTACTATTTTTATGTGTTCACATGATTAAGCTACTATAATAATCATGTTTTATATCTTTTGTTTCAATAAAGTGCCAAGTAAAGCCTTTGGGATAGTGTGGATGATAGTTGACTTGATTCTGTGCAAAAATAGAAACTTTTGCTTCCAGTAACAGAATTCTTTAAATTCACTGGAACGTGATAAAATTCTGAATTTTTTACAGATGATTGATATACAAATTGTCTATGCTGTACTAATTGTTCAGAATTTTGGAACTTACATAAGTATGGTCATTGTTCAGATCATTACAGACTGTTCTGTTTTTGACAGATTCTGTTTTCAATGCATAGTTTACTTGCTTTCTAGTTTCTATGGCTTATATTGCTCAATATAAATTGTGGAAATGATGAGGTACAGTAGGCATTGTGTGAGAACAATTATGAATCTTTTTTTTACAGTACCAAAGTGAATGATTTGTCTTTATCATACTAACCCATCTCACGAAGTTCCGTTAAGTTTTGTGTGGTTGAAGTTTTCAAGTTTTGGGTGAGATATCGATATGAGGAGAATAAGGAGTGACAATACCCTAAGCTTGGGGATGCCCAAGGCACCCCCAAGGTAATATTCAAGTAATATCCAAGCAACTAAGCTTGGGGATGCCCCGGAAGGCATCCCCTCTTTCGTCTTCAACATTATCGGTAACCTCACTTGGAGCCTTATTTTCATTCGTCACATGATATGAGTTTTGCTTGGAGCATCATTATATTTTGTTAGGATTTTCTTGCTGTTATTTATAATAATGTTCTGCATCTTTCATTTCAATAAAAATGTCAAGTATAGCCTTTACCATGCTTATTTTACAAGTCTATATGTGGCTGTTTGAAAACAGAAAGTTGCACGCTAGTCCGTGAATTCTTGAAAAAAGTAAGAATGTGATAAAATGTTGAATATTTTTGCACAATAGGCTATTATAAATTTTCTACAGTGTCGTAAATTTTCAGAATTTTAGAAGTTAAATAAGTATTGATATTCTTCCTTCCTTTATAGACTATCCTGTTTTGGCAGATTGCTGTTATGTTTGCATATGTTTGCTAGTTTAATGATTCTATTTGAGGATAGGAGTATTAAATATGCAGAGGCATTTAGTATGCAATGTTAAGTTATAATTTTAGTGATTTTTTTACAGTAGAGAATGATAAGGTATTGCATTGATTTATACTAACTTATCTCACGAGTTCTTGTTGAGTTTTGTGTGGATGAAGTTTTTAAGATTTAGGGAAACCGTGATATAAAAGGAACTAAGGAGACACAAAAGCTCAAGCTTGGGGATGCCCAAGGTATCCCAAGTTAATATTTCAAGAAGTCTCAAGCATCTAAGCTTGGGGATGCCCCGGTAGGCATCCCACCTTTCTTCATCAACAATTATCGGTTAGCCTCGGTTGAGCCTAAGTTTTTGCTTCTTCACATGATGTGTGCTATTCTTAGAATGTCATTTTATTTTGTCTTGCTTGCTGTTTTAATAAAATACTTAGATCTAAAGGTTTTTAAATAATAGAGAGTCCTCAAATGGCTACCCATTTACTTAACTACTCGCTTGATCTTTACTTATATCTTTTTGGAGTAGCTTGTCATTTACTCGTGTGCTTCACTTATATCCTATGAGTAAATTCTTGAATGAATTGAATATCATGAAGTTGAAATTACATGTTCATATTATTCCTAGTAGTAGCTTCACATTGGGTTTAGAAAGTGAAATCTTTTGAAGCTTGACAATCACAATATTGGTCATACAAGCAATTCATGAATGATTAGTATAAGGAAAAGAACTTTCACATACAAATATATTATCTTGGACATATTCTATGATTGTGAATACCCATTAATTATTTTCAAACTTGAGCAAACTAGTTGAAGTTGGACAAGGAAGACAATGTAATGAGTTATGGTTGTGTATATTGATGTCTACTACGCAACTTTATTCTTGTAGACTCATGTTGGGCCTCCAAGTGCAGAGTTTTGTAGGACAGTAGCAATTTTCCCTCAAATGGATGTCCTAAGGTTTATCAATCTGTGGGAGGCATAGGATGAAGATGGTCTCTCTCAAACAACCCTGCAACCAAATAACAAAGAGTCTCTTGTGTCCCCAACACACCAAATACAATGGTAAATTGTATAGGTGCACTAGTTCGGCGAAGAGATGGTGATACAAGTGTAATATGGATAGTAGATATTGATTTTTTGTATTAGGAACAATAAAAAACAGCAAGGTAACAATTGATAAAACAAAGCACAAATGGTATTGCAATGCTTGAAAATGAGGCCTAGGGTCCATACTTTCGCTAGTGAAATCTCTCAACAATGCTAATATAATTGGATCATATAACCATCCCTCAAAGTGCAATGAAGAATCACTCCAAAGTTCTTATCTAGCGGAGAACATAAGAAGAAATTGTTTGTAGGGCACGAAACCACCTCAAAGCTATTCTTTCCGATCAATCTATCCTGGAGTTCGTACTAAAATAACACCATATGATACACATCAACCAACACTAATGTCACCTAGTTACTCCAATGTCACCGCGAGTATCCGTGAGTTGATTATATGATATGCATCAAACAATTTCAAATTCATAATACTCGAACTAACACAAAGAACCTCAAAGTGTGCCCCAAGATTTCTACCGCAGAAATAAAGACGAGAACGTGCATCAACCCCTATGCATAGATTATCCCAATGTCACCTCGGGAATCCGCGTGTTGAGTGCCAAAACACATATCAAGTGAATCAATATGATATCCCCATTGTCACCATGGGTATTCATAGCAAGACATACATCAAGTGTTCTCAAATCCATAAAAGTATGCAATCCGATAAAACGAAATCTCAAAGGGAAAACTCAATTCATCACAAGATAGAGAGGGGAAAACACCATATGATCCAACTATATTAACAAAGCCCGTGATACATCAAGATCATGACATCTCAAGAACACGAGAGAGAGAGAGAGATTAAACACATAGCTACTGGTACAAACCCCCAGCCCCGAGGGTGGACTACTCCCTCCTCATCATGGTGGCCGATAGGATGATGAAGATGGCCACCGGTGATGATTTCCCCCTCCGGCAGGGTGCCAGAACGGGGTATAGATTGGTTTTTCATGGCTACAGAGGCTTGTGGCGGCGGAACTTCTGGTCTAGGGTTAGCCCGAGGGTTTTTAGAATATTTGGCAATTTATAGGACGAAGAGGCGGTGTGGGAGGTCACCGAGGTGGGCACAACCCACTTGGGCGTGCCTGGGCCCCCAGGCGCACCCTGGTGGGTTGTGCTCCCCTCGGAGCTCCCCTCTAGTACTTCTTTGGCCCACCAGGTGTCTTCTGGTCCAGAAAAAATCTCCAAAAAGTTTCGCTGCGTTTGGACTCCGTTTGGTATTGATTTTCTGCGATGTAAAAAACAAGCAAAAAACAACAACTGGCACTGGGCACTATATCAATAGGTTAGTCCCAAAAAAATGATATAAAGTTGCTATAAAATTATTGTAAAACATCTAAGAATGATAATATAATAGCATGAATACTTCATAAATTATAGATACGTTGGAGACGTATCAGCATCCCCAAGCTTAATTCCTACTCATCCTCGAGTAGGTAAATGATAAAAATAATAATTTATGAAGTGTGAATGCTAGCAAAGTGCATAAGTTTGATCAATGATAATTTCAATCCCTTTTCCTAGCATCATAACAGCAATTCTTTCTCATAAAACTTCTCATGTTAAAGTAGCAACCAATTCACATGTTAAGGTTCAAACAATGAATTCTCTTGAAACTTAACAACCTATATTCTTAGTCACCAAACAATTGCGATTCAACTTATTCAACAGAGTCTAAGTAATAGCTCCACATACTCAATCATCATATAGTCTTCCATGATTGCTAGTACTCAAAGCATATTCTTAGGACAAATGGCATCCATTGAACACAGAGAAAGATAGGGGCTTAATATTTTGCCTCCCAACTCATTTAGCATAGAGATAATTGTCAACAATAATAAATCATGATCAAATATATTTGACTGGTCATATGTGCCTAGATCTTTCCCCACCACATGATGCTTGCCAACTAGAGAATAGTTGAGGTTGAAATGAGATTTCATAATATTGACTCTTTGCATAAAAGTAAATACTGAAAAGTAAAAGATAGGCCCTTCGCAGAGGGAAGCAGAGGTTGTCATGCGCTTTTTATTTGGACGCCCAAGCTCTTAATGCAAAGGAACGCCACGTTATATTGCCCCTTATGATAGCAACCTTTATTATGCAGTCCGTCGCTTTTATTACTTTGCCATCACAAGTTCGTACAACGCTCAATTTTCCCTTACAATAAAAGATCAAACATATTTAGGAGCAATTTTTATTGCTTTATGCACCGATGACAACTTACTTGATGGATCTTATTCAGTCCATAGGTAGGTATGGTGGACACTCATGGCAAGAAACTGGGTTTAAGGGTTTTTGGATGCACAAGTAGTATCTCTACTTAGTACGATTTTTTGGCTAGCAAAAGATCCTAGGCAAACACCACATGTTGGAGGATCCATAACAATCTTTCCCTAATAATGAAGCACAGATTGATTCCGTCTGGTTCACCGTCGCGGTGTTTTTACAGAAAACCCCTTGACTTTTATGGAAATAAACCCGCAGTACAAAAGTAATTGAGTAAAAACTATTCGATTGTTTCTCCGCAAAGAATTATGCATTGCCTGGCTGGGCCTCCTGCGCTTGTTCGACTAATAATAATCCCACATCGCGAATTTATACCCAATCTAACCAGTTCATATACGTACAAAATAATGACTTCAACAAGTGAACAACTAATCTGCAAAGAGAGGTCAGGTGGATGAGGCACACACGAATCGATCATAGAAGGGAACGGTGGCAAAAACAATGCCCAAGGTCTCATAAAACCAGAGGAGGAAGGATTTGGGTGCGCGGGGTGTTGTGCGGAGGGAGGAAGCAGTCGTCGTGGCCTGAACCCGAGCTCCTGGCGGTGGGTCATGGCGCCGGCGGGACTTGAGGCTCCAGCGGTTGGCGAGCGGGGCGAGTGGAGGCCGGGAATGGGTGGATCTCGACATGGAGAACCGGATCCAGTGGGTAGTGCGAGGCAGAGGCGTCCATGGCGGCGGGCTCCTGCTGAGAGAAGAAGTGAGAAGGAGTAATGAGAAGGGGAGGAGAGAGAACGGGCAGGGGGGCGTGCTCATCTGCTTGGCTTCCCTGGTGGCGGCGGTCACCAGTGGTGTGCGGAGGAAGATGAGGGAGGTGTGACGCCCCCGGCTCAATCGTGCACTAACCATACATGCAAATGCACACGATCAAGCCTAAGGACTCACTTGAAGATATCACAACACAACTCTAAAACATAAATAAAGTCATACAAGCTTTATATTACAAGCCAGGGGCCTCGAGGGCTCGAATACATAAGCTCGCAAACAAGCGCCAGCGGAAGCATCAGATATCTAAGTACAGATATAAAAAGAAAGACAGATAAGCCTTTAAAAAGGCCGGGCAAAAGAAAACACTACAATCGAAAAGGCGCAGGCCTCCTGCCTGGGACCCTCCGGTCCTACTCCTGGTCATCGATTAGCTCGTAGTAGTAGCCACCCCCGGGGTAGTAGTGGTAGTCATCGGCGGGGGCAGCGGTCTCAGGGGCTCCGTCATCTGGTTGCACCAAATAGATATGGGGAGAAAAAAAAGAAAGAAAAAAAGCAAAGCAACTTTGAGTACTCATCCGAAGTACTCAGCAAGCAAGGATCTACACTACATATGCATCATTATCAAAGGAAGGTTGTATATGTGGACAGGGCTGCAGAAATGCCAGAATAGAGAGAAGGCCTAGTCCTATCGAAGACTAGCATCTTCAGTGGTCTTGCAGCATTAGAAGAGTGTAGATCAGCACAATATATAGCAGTAGTATTAATAAGTCACAACCTCACCCAGAGATCCTTTCTCGACTCCCTGCGAGAAAGCAACCCCAGAGCCATACTATCCATTACTCATCACAAGTATCCAGTTCTAGTAGTATCGATCGGGATACAACTCCGAGCGTCCGTTACCAAGGATCCGGCTATGCATAGATTAGTTCTTCCCTGCAGGGGTGCACCAACTTACCCAGCACGCTCGATTAACTCCGGCCGGACACACTTTTCTGGGTCATGCCCGGCCTCGGCCAAATGATACGCCGCAACCCGAACTAGGCTTAACAGAGAGGCCAGCACGCCGGACTAAACCTATGCCCCCAGGGGTCTTGGGCCATCGCCCCGGGAACTCCTGCACGTTACGTTCATGGCCGAGAGCAGACCTGGCAACCCACACTATCAAGGCGGTTGCTTCACGCGGTCCAACTCGGTGTGCGCCGCTTAGTCGCTGACGTCTATTAAGCTTCGGCAAATGCATACGATGCAGAGTGCCCATAACTGTTCCCACGTGATGGTTAGTGCTATCGGGCCAGAGGCCCACTCGGATCAAATATCCAAATCGTTACTGAATTAGGAGCACGCGGTAACGAGCAGAGACTCACGATCGATGTGACCCCGTCGCCCCGTCTCAAGGACTTGCTGCAAGGGCTAAGAATGCCCGGCCACGCCTCATAATTATCTCGCGAGCACCCTCCAGGTCAACCCGTCTCCACATCACTCGCATCACATGCTCGCGCGGGTACCCCTCAGGGCCGACCCGACTTTATCATGGTTCATGGTTAAAATCATAGTAACTGTGTGTCCAAACACCAGGGGGAAACCTGAGGAATCACCCTCGGTGGATTCCACCTGATGTAATCGTCAAGGTGAACTTAGGAGGAATCACCCTCGAGGTTCACACTTGAGGTGTTGCACGACGGCGTCGTTATCGAAAGTGGTGAAGGAGGAATCACCCTCGATTACCACAACCGAATAGCTTCTCTACAGAGTTAACCTCAGAAGTGCTAAATGAGGTATCACCCTCGGCACTCGATAGTAACGCTGCAGTGTCGTACAACTAAGGGGGTGATGTGCGGTGCCTGGTTGTCGATCATGCTGACCGAGTCATCTGATAATCCAGCGGGGCAACTAGGACAAAGTGGGGGTCTCTGTTGGGTCTCTACCCAGCCTATACTAAGTAGTTTAGGATAAACAGGTAGGTATCAACATCAGTTACAAAAACAGGCTATGCAACAGAAATAGGATAAGCAGTAGCAGCAGCAATTACTAATGCAAGCATAAGAGGGAAAGAATAGGCGATATCGGCATGTTCAAAAGGGGGTGCTTGCCTGGAAGCTCTGCGGCAAGGGTCTGGTCGTCAACTGTGTAGTTATACTCCAGAGCTGCGTCGGTCTCGGGGACTACGTCTGTACCGGGATCTACCGAGAGAGAAGAGGGGGAAGAAACAAATAAATGCACAGCAAACATATGCAACACAGAGCATGCTATGCTAACGTGCAGTGCAAGGTTGCCTAAAAACATGTCTAAACCATTTTAGTTATTTTAGGATTAAGTTGGATTTATTAACCGGTATATATGCACTATTCATCTATCATAAACGGACGAAAAGTTGTGGGTTCACCTACGTAGAGGGTCCCGACATGGAAACAGACAGCACGGTTGGATTTGTCTCGTCGTTCTGAGCAACTTTCATATATAAAGTTTTTCGATCTGAGCTACGGTTTAGATAGAGTCAGCATGACGTGGGGATGACGTCAGCATGATGTGGGGATGACATCAACGATCAGCAGCCGCACTGACCAGGTCAAACCTGACCAGTGGGACCCACATGTCATACACAGAGAGGCTAATAGAGTTTCATTTTAACTAAACAGAGTAATTAGCTACTGGACCCCACCTGTCAGTGACTCATTAACTAATCTAATTACTTTTAATTGTAAAAACATTTTAATTAGTTCATTTAGGCGGTGGGGCCCGCGTGTCAGTGACACTGTGTGCCCAGTCAGCACAGTTGACCACGGTCAACGTGGTCAACTGGGGCCAAGGGGCCCATTGGCAGTGACCCAGGGGCGGGCCCCAGGTGTTCCACATCGGTGACGACCGGCGGCACGTCGCCGGCGACACGCAAACGCGGCGGCGCATACTGGCAGCGGTGGATCTTGCGTACAAAGGGCCATTTCACGCGTGGTCGGGGGCGTTCGAACGGGGAGACAGCGGTGTGTCTACTGGTGGTGGTGGCGTCGCCGGAGCTGGCCGGAATCAACACCGGCGACGAGGCCAGCGGCGGGGCGTTCTGGGTGACTGCGAAGACGGCGATGCAGAGCGCTACGGCTTGAGCTAAAAGGCTAGGCGCGCTCTACGCGCACGCGCGAGATCAATGGGCACGGTCCCGTGGCCGTTTGGTCACCGGAGGCACGTCGGCGACGAGCCAGGCGGCGGCGAGTTCGGCCGTGGTGGTAGAAGTAGCTAGAGGGCGCACGAGAGAGGACAGAGAGATGGAGAAGGAAGAGGAACTCACAGGGGAGGCACACGATGGCCCGGCAAAGGTTTAGGAGTAGCAGAGGAGCTGGGGGTGCCGGAGATCGCCGGAGATCGCCGGAGTCCGAGAAGAAGAGGGGTGGCTCGATCCGGGCGATGCAGGGCTCTCCGGCTTCGCCTGGCAGCCCCAGTAGACGAGGAAGACGCCGGTGGAACTCCCGGACACGGTCAGCGGGCACGGGGCCGCCGGTGGCCACGGCGGTGGCAGCAGCGAGTCGACGAACGCGCTCAGTCGCGGTGGGGAACGAGGGGGAGAGCGAGGGAGGAAGGGGAAGAATGGCGAGGGAGGCCAGGGGAATGGACGAGGCCGTGGCATTATCCCCTCGTGTCGGTGGGCGTCGGTGGCGTCGCGCTGTCGCCGTTTTGCCTGCGCTCGCCGGAGTGGCCATGGGTGTGGCGACACGCACAGGAGAGAGAGTGGGAGGAGAGAGAGATGGGCCGGCCTCAGGCACTGTGCACTTAGGCCCAGTGCACAGTGGCCTTTTCCCTTTTTCTATTTTAGTTTTCTGCTTTTCTTTTTCAGAGAGGGTTTTGCAATATTTTGAGCCACCAAATGATTTTGTATAAATGTGAAACTTGGTCACATAAGTACATTGGAATATTCTGCACTGCCACAAAAAGTTTGAGCAATTTTGGAATCCTTTTGGATTTTTCAAAAATGGAAATGGCATTAACAGTGCTGTTTTGGCTCTGTTTTAAATGCTTAGGCCCATTTCGAATTGATGATGATGTTGAATTCCTTAACAGCAAATGGTTTTGGAATATTTGCTAGAAGGTGAACATTTTTCCAGCAATTTTTGAACAACTTTATTTTGCACTTAAATTTGAATTGATTTTCAGAGAGAAAATTGAATTGAGTTGAGCTAACAATGTGATCAAGCATTGCATAGATGATGACTTGGCATGTTTAACAGAGAGTCACAGTGCTAGGTTACATAGGGGTGTTACAGGAGGGTCGAGGCCGGTGTGTGGCGGCGCTGGAGGGAGACAAGGGGATCGATGTGGGGGTGGGTGGGGGGATCATGGGGATCGGTCTCCCTGGCTGCTAGGGTTAACGGGAGTAAGATGGGCCGACCTGGACATGAAAAAGTTAAGTTGGGCCCGATGGTGTTGAGCAGCTGCGCTGGCTGATGGGCTCCCTCTCTTCCTTCTCAATTAAACAGAAACTTTTGTCTCCAAAAAAATTAAACAAAAACTTTTGCGTAAAAAAAGAAACTTGAAGAAAAGAAATACAAGGCTATAGAAGGGATTTAATCAAAGATAGATATTTCTCTCGGGTCATAGAAATAATCAACATATATTCAGTTTCACCTTCGTCTTAGGCGCCGAGCCCCTATTCCCTCCTACTCCGGTCGGATGAGCCGGCCGAGTAGAAGAGAGAGCAGGCGTTGGGGAGTCGGGAGTGCTAGGAGAGAGCAGAGGGCGGAGGAAACAAAAGGTAGTTTTTGTCAATCAGATTCAATACGGTCAAATGAGGACATGATAGATGGAGCACTAGCAGTCGAGGGGAGACGAATGGATAAGCTTTCAAGCGGGACATCCATTCACCGTGGTTAATGGAGACTAAAGCATGATATGTATTTCTTCTACACCTCAGCATGCGCCTACCTGCCTCCAAGGATGTTGTCATGCCACCGATGGGCGTTTTCGTGGACACATTTATTTTTTCCCGTTGCAACGCACGGGCATATGTGCTAGTATAACTTTTATGCAACTATACACAACCATAACTCATTATGTTATCTTCCTTGTCCAACTTCAACTAGTTTGCTCAAGTTTGAAAATAATTAATGGGTATTCACAATCACAGAAGATGTCTAAGATAATATATTTGCATGTGAAAGTTCTCTTCCTTATACTAATCATTCATGAATTGCTTGTATGACCAATATTGTGATTGTCAAGCTTCAAAAGATTTCACTTTCTAAACCCAATGTGAAGCCACTACTAGGCATGATATGGACATATAATTTCAACTTCATGATATTCAATTCATTCAACAATTTACTTATAGGATATAAGTGAAGCACAAGAGTAAATAACAAACTACTCCAAAAAGATATAAGTGAAGATCAAGCGAGTAGTTGAGTAAAGGGGTAGCTAAGTGAGGACTCTTTCTTATTTAAAAACTTTCAGATCTAAGTACTTTATTAAAACAGCAAGCAAAATAAAACAAATGACATTCCAAGAATAGCACAACTCATGTGAAGAAGCAAAAACTTAGGCTCAACTGATACTAACCGATAATTGTTGAAGAAGAAAGGTGGGATGCCCACCGGGGCACCCCAAAGCTTAGATGCTTGATACTTCTTGAAATATTATCTTGGGATGCCTTGGGCATCCCCAAGCTTTAGCTTTTGTGTCTCCTTAATTCCTCTCATATCACGGTTTCCCTAATTCTTAAAAACTTCATCCACGCAAAACTCAACAAGAACTCGTGAGATAAGTTAGTATAAATCAATGCAAAAACCTTATCATTCCCTACTCTAGCAAATCACTAAAATTATAATTTAACATTGCATACTAAATGCCTCTGCATATTTAATAGTCCTATCCTCAAATAGAATCATTAAACAAGCAAACATATGCAAACATAACAGCAATCTGCCAAAACAGGATAGTCTATAAAGGATGCAAGAGTATTCATAATTTAGCACACTGTAGAAAATTTATCGTATCTTATTGTGCAAAAAGTTTCAACATTTTATCACATTCTGACTTTTCTCGGGAATTTTTGCAACAGCGATAAACTTTCTGTTTTGAAACAGCAACATGTAGGCTTGCAAAATAAGCATGGTAAAGGCTATCCTTGACATTTTTATTGAAATGAAAGATTCAAAATATTATTATAAATAGCATAAAGCAAATATAAATAAAATAAAATGACGCTCCAAGCAAAACACATATCACGTGAAGAATAAAATTATAGCTCCAAGTGAGGTTACCGATAATGTCGGAGACGAAAGAGGGGATGCCTTCCGGGGCATCCCCAAGCTTAGTTGCATGGATCTTCCTTGAATATTACCTTGGGGGTGCCTTGGGCATCCCCAATCTTAGGGTCTTGTCACTCTTTATTCTCCTCATATCGATATCTCACCCAAAACTTGAAAACTTCAATCACACAAAACTTAACGGAACTTCGTGAGATGGGTTAGTATGATAAAGACAAATCATTCACTTCGGTACTGTCAAAGACAAGATTCATAATTTTTCTCACACAATGCCTATTGTACTCTACAATTTCCACAATTTATATTAAGCAATATAAGCCATGGAAACCATAAAACAAGCAAACTATGCATCGAAAACAGAATCTGTCAAAAATAGAACAGTACGTAAAGATCTGAATTAAGGTCATACTTCTGTAACTCCAAAAATTCTTAAGATTTAGGACAACGTAGGAAATTTGTATACCTATCAACTGTAAAAAAAATTAAGAATTTTTTGAGGCTCCAGTGAATTTAAACAATTCTGTTACTGGGCGCAAAAGTTTCTGTTTTTGCACAGAATCAAGTCAACTATCATCCACACAATCCCAAAGGCTTTACTTGGTACTTTATTGAAATAAAAGTTATAAAACATGATTACTACAGTAGCCTAATCATGTGAACACACAAAAACAGTAGATAAAAGTGTTGGGTTGTCTCCCAACAAGTGCTTTTCTTTAATGCCTTTTAGCTAGGCATGATGATTTCAATGATGCTCGCATAAAAGATAAGAATTGAAACATAACAAGAGCACCATGAATCATAAGTTCCTCTCTCATAATAATTTTCAGTAGCATCATGAATAGATTCATCAATATAACCATCACATAAAGCATTCTTTTCATGATCCAAAAGCATAGAAAATTTATTACTCTCCATATAAGCAATTTTATTCTCATTCACAATAGTGGGAGTATTATATGAAACTTGAATACTAAAAATTACTTCCACATTAAAAGAGTAATGTTCAGTAAAAGGATATTCACAATTATGACAATAATTATCACTACTTTTTATAACATAAGTATCATCACAATAATCATCATAAGTAGCAAGTTTGTTCTCATCATAGATAGCAGGCATGCAATCATCGTAGCAAATTTGATCATTCAAAGCAGGGGGACTAAAAAGATCATCTTCATTGAGCATATTGATACGTCTCCAATGTATCTATAATTTATGAAGTATTCATGCCATGTTTACAACAATTCTATATGATTTTGGTATGATTTGATTAGAACTAACCTGGACTGACGCAGTTTTCAGCAGAACTACCTTGGTGTCATTTTTTGTGCAGAAATAAAAGTTCTCGGAATGAGCTGAAAATTTACGGAGAATATTTTTGGAAAATATAAAAAATACTGAAGTGAAAAGATATCGGAGAAGAGTCCCGAGGCCACCACAAGGGTGGAGGGCGCCCCCACTCCCCTAGGGCGCGCCCTCCGTCCATGTGGTTGACTCATGGACCCCCTTGACTTGTCCCCGACTCCAACACCTCTTATAAATCCCCAAACCTCCAGAAATAAACCTAGATCGGGAGTTCCGCCACCGCAAGCCTCTGTAGCCATGAAAAACCAATCAGGAGCCCGTTCCGGCACCCTGCCGGAGGGGGAAATCATCACCGGTGGCCATCTTCATCATCCCGGCGCTCTCCATGATGAGGAGGGAGTAGTTCACCCTCGGAGCTGAGGGTATGTACCAGTAGCTATGTGTTTGATCTCTCTCTCTCGTGTTCTTGATTTGGCACGATCTTGATGTACCGCGAGCTTTGCTATTATAGTTGGATCTTATGATGTTTCTCCCCCTCTACCTTCTTGTAATGGATTGAGTTTTCCCTTTGAAGTTATCTTATCGGATTGAGTCTTTAAGGATTTGAGAACACTTGATGTATGTCTTGCATGTGCTTATCTATGGTGACAATGGGATATTCACGTGATCTACTTGATGTATGTTTTGGTGATCACTTGCGGGTTCTGTGACCTTGTGAACTTATGCATAGGGGTTGGCACACGTTTTCGTCTTGACTCTCCGGTAGAAACTTTGGGGCACTCTTTGAAGTTCTTTGTGTTGGTTTGAATAGATGAATCTGAGATTGTGTGATGCATATCGTATAATCATACCCGCAGATACTTGTGGTGACATTGGAGTATCTAGGTGACATTAGGGTTTTGGTTGATGTGTGTCTTAAGGTGTTAATTTAGTACGAACTCTAGGGCTGTTTGTGACACTTATAGGAATAGCCCAATAGATCGATCAGAAAGAATAACTTTGAGGTGGTTTCGTACCCTACAATAATCTCTTCGTTTATTCTCTGCTATTAGTGACTTTGGAGTGACTCTTTGTTGCACGTTGAGGGATTGTTATATGATCTAATTATGTTATCATTGTTGAGAGAACTTGCACTAGTGAAAGT
This sequence comes from Thinopyrum elongatum, assembly GCA_011799875.1. Lineage (NCBI taxonomy): Eukaryota > Viridiplantae > Streptophyta > Magnoliopsida > Poales > Poaceae > Thinopyrum > Thinopyrum elongatum. The sequence goes on from CM022302.1 coordinate 133,890,905, forward strand.
ATGAACCCTAGGCCTTGTTTTCAAGCATTGCAATACCGTTTTCGCACACTTTTGTTACTAGTTACCTTGCTGTTTTTATATTTTCAGATTACAAAATCTATATCTACCATCCATATTGCACTTGTATCACCATCTCTTCGCTGAACTAGTGCACCTATACAATTTACCATTGTATTGGGTGTGTTGGGGACACAAGAGACTCTTTGTTATTTGGTTGCAGGGTTGTTCGAGAGAGACCATCTTCATCCTACGCCTCCCACGGATTGATAAACCTTAGGTCATCCACTTGAGGGAAATTTGCTACTGTCCTACAAAACTCTGCGCTTGGAGGCCCAACACGAGTCTACAAGAAGAAGGTTGCGTAGTAGACATCACATATCGTCCCCAAGCTTGTGGCTTGGCATATCGTAAGCATAATCACTCTCATCATTAATAGTATGAATAGCACCAACGGTATAACAATTGCTATCATCATAATTTCCCAAGTTGGTGCCAAAAAGATTTCCAAGATTATAAGAAGTATCATTATCGTCCCAATCATAATCATCACAACAAGCAATAGGCATAACAAAATCATCATCAATAGTGCTCTCGGACATTGTGCCATAAGACAAAGGAGCAATATCATCATCAAGTGCATCATCTTCCAAAATTATTTTTGATTCATTTTCATGAGGCACAACAATAATAGGAGCAACATTACGTGGGAGAGATACCTTTTTACCTCTATTCTTTCTTCTTTTCTTCTTCTTCACCACATCATGTGTGGGTTTAATTAATTTTTTCGAGCTTCTTATTGATGAGATTGGTTGAATAGGGAGCTCCTCCTCGTCACCTCTTTCATCATGAGAGACAAAAGGAGGGAAACTGGAAATCTTTACCCTTTCATTAGTATTCCATTTATATTCCCCATCTTTCTATAGTTGGCAATATAAGCATTCTCATTACAATTTACCATGCAAAACATATAGATATTTTTTAGATTAGTTTCTATGTCGTCCGTGAGAATGAATACTTCAAACCAACTATTTTTATGTGCCAATTCTTCACTCCCTAAAAATAGACAAAGCTCATTATAAAGTTCAAGGCTGATCAAATCATTACAATATTTGGCCATGATTCGATCATGAAAAAGTTTGTATTGGAAATTAAGATGACCAACATTATTGCAAAGTTCACAAGTAATAGGACAAAGAGAACATAATTTTGTAGCAAATTCATCTATCACTTTGAGCAAAAAATTGGTTCTATCATGTTTATGCTTCTTACAAAATCTATCTTCCCTATAAGGCACGTCTTCACAAAGTCTTTCCACTCCACAAAAATTGACATGCTTATAAGAAACATTTTTGTCACGACTTGTGCAATCATCATTAGCATTTTGGATAATCAAAGAATTCATACTAACAACATTGCAATCATGCTCATCATTCATGCCAAACATTTTATTGAATTCTTCTTCTATCAATTGAGCACAATGTTCCGATCCATCATTTTCAAGAAAGACATTATAAAGATGAACAATATGAGACCACCTCAATTCCTTTTTTTTGTAGTTTTCTTTTATGAACCAAACTAGTGATAAAACAAGAAACTAAAAGATTCAATTGCAAGATCTAAAGATATACCTTCAAGCACTCACCTCCCCGGCAACGGCGCCAGAAAGTAGCTTGATGTCTACTATGCAACTTTATTCTTGTAGATTCGTGTTGGGCCTCCAAGCGCAGAGTTTTGTAGGACAGTAGCAATTTTCCCTCAAGTGGATGACCTAAGGTTTATCAATCCGTGGGAGGCGTAGGATGAAGATAGACTCTCTCAAAAAACCCTGCAACCAAATAACAAAGAGTCTCTTGTGTCCCCAACACACCAAATACAATGGTAAATTGTATAGGTGCACTAGTTCGGCAAAGAAGGTGATACAAGTGTAATATGGATAGTAGATATTGATTTTTTGTAATAGGAACAATCAAAAACAGCAAGGTAACAATTGATAAAATGAAGCACAAACAGTATTGCAATGCTTGAAAATGAGGCCTAGGGTCCGTACTTTCGCTAGTGCAATCTCTCGACAATGCTAATATAATTGGATCATATAACCATCCCTCAAAGTGCAACAAAGAATCACTCCAAAGTTCTTATCTAGCGGAGAACATAAGAAGAAATTGTTTGTAGGGTACGAAACCACCTCAAAGCTATTCTTTTCGATCAATCTATCCTAGAGTTCGTACTAAAATAACACCATATGATACACATCAACCAAATCTAATGTCACCTAGATACTCCAATGTCACCACGAGTATCTGTGAGTTGATTATACGATATGCATCAAACAATTTCAAATTCATAATACTCGATCCAAAAAAAAGAACCTCAAAGAGTGCCCCAAGATTTGTACCGGAGAAACAAAGACGAGAACGTGCATCAACCCCTATGCATAGATTACCCCAATGTCACCTCGGGAATCTGCGAGTTGAGTGCCAAAACACATATCAAGTGAATCAATATGATGCCCCATTGTCACCACGGGTATTCATAGCAAGACATACATCAAATGTTCTCAAATCCATAAAAGTATTCAATCTGATAAAACGAAATCTCAAAGGGAAAACTCAGTTCATCGCAAGATAGAGAGGGGAAAACACCATATGATCCAACTATATTAACAAAGCCCGCGATGCATCAAGATCGTGACATCTCAAGAACACAAGAGAGAGAGAGATTAAACACATAGCTACTGGTACAAACCCTCAGCCCCGAGGGTGGACTACTCCCTCCTCATCATGGTGGCCGCCGGGGTGATGAAGATGGCCACCGGTGATGATTTCCCCCTAGATCAGAAGTTCCGCCGCCGCAAGCCTCTTTAGCCATGAAAAACCAATCTAGACCCCGTTCCGGCACCATGCCCGAGGGGGAAATCATCACCGGTGGCCATCTCCATCATCCCGGCGGCCACCATGATGAGGAGGGAGTAGTCCACCCTCGGGGCTGAGGGTTTGTACTAGTAGCTATGTGTTTAATCTCTCTCTCTCGTGTTCTTGAGTTGGCACGATCTTGATGTATCGCGGGCTTTGTTAATATAGTTGGATCATATGGTGTTTCCCCCTCTCTATCTTGTTGTGATGAATTGAGTTTTCCCTTTGAGATTTTGTTTTATCGGATTGAATACTTTTATGGATTTGGGAGCAATTGATCTATGTCTTGGCACTCAACTCATGGATTCCCGAGGTGACATGGATTCCTGAGTTGACATTGGGGTAATCTATGCATAGGGGTTGATGCACGTTTTTGTCCTTGTTTCTCCGGTAGAAATCTTGGGGCACTCTTTGAGGTTCTTTGTGTTGGATTGAGTATTATGAATCTGAAATTGTTTGATGAACATCGCATAATCAACTCACGGATACTCGCGGTGACATTGGAGTATCTAGGTGACATTAGAGTTGGTTGATGTGTATCATATGGTGTTATTTTAGTACTAACCCGTGGTTAGATCGATCGGAAAGAATAGCTTGGTGTTATTTTAGTACGAACTCTAGGATAGATTGATCAGACAGAATAGCTTTGAGGTGGTTTCGTACCCTACAAACAATTTCTTCTTATGTTCTCCGCTAGATAGGAACTTTGGACTGATTTTTCATCGCACGTTGAGGGATGGTTACATGATCCAATTATATTAGCATTGTTGAGAGATTGCACTTGCGAAACTACGGACCCTAGGCCTCATTTTCAAGCATTGCAATACCGTTTGTGCTCACTTTTGTTACTTGCTACCTTGCTGTTTTTTATTGTTCCTATTACAAAAATCAATATCTACTATCATTACTACGCTTGTATCACCATCTCTTAGCCGAACTAGTGCACCTATACAAATTACCATTGTATTTGGTGTGTTGGGGACACAAGAGACTTTTTATTATTTGGTTGCAGGGTTATTTGAGAGAGACCATCTTCATTCTACGCCTCCCACAGATTGATAAACCTTAGGTCATCCACTTGAGGGAAAATTGCTACTGTCCTACAAAACTCTATGCTTGGAGGCCCAACATGAGTCTACAAGAACAAGTTGGGTAGTAGACATCAAACATTCAGTTCTTTATCAAAGTCATAAGTGTTGGAAATATGCCCTAGAGGCAATAATAAAATGGTTATTATTATATTTCCTTGTTCATGATAATTGTCTGTTATTCATGCTATAATTGTGTTATCCGGAAATCGTAATACATGTGTGAATACATAGACCACAACATGTCCCTAGTAAGCCTCTAGTTGACTAGCTCGTTGATCAATAGATGGTTACGGTTTCCTGACCATGGACATTGGATGTCATTGATAACGGGATCACATCATTAGGAGAATGATGTGATGGACAAGACCCAATCCTAAGCCTAGCACTAGATCGTGTAGTTCGTTTGCTAAAGCTTTTCCAATGTCAAGTAACTTTTCCTTAGACCATGAGATTGTGCAACTCCCGGATACCGTAGGAGTGCTTTGGGTGCACCAAACGTCACAACGTAACTGGGTGGCTATAAAGGTGCACTACGGGTATCTCCGAAAGTATCTGTTGGGTTGGCACGAATCGAGACTGGGATTTGTCACTCCATGTAACGGAGAGGTACCGCTGGGCCCACTCGGTAGGACATCATCATAATGAGCTCAATGTGATCAAGGAGTTGTTCACGGGATGATGTGTTACGGAAACGAGTAAAGAGACTTGCCGGTAACGAGATTGAACAAGGTATCGAGATACCGACGATCGAATCTCGGGCAAGTATCGTACCGATAGACAAAGGGAATTGCGTACGGGATTGATTGAATCCTCGACATCGTGGTTCATCCGATGAGATCATCGAGGAGCATGTGGGAGCCAACATGGGTATCCAGATCCCGCTGTTGGTTATTGACCGGAGAGTCGTCTCGGTCATGTCTGCGTGTCTCCAGAACCCGTAGGGTCTACACACTTAAGGTTCGGTGACGCTAGGGTTATAGAGATATTAGTATGCGGTAACCCGAAGGTTGTTCGGAGTCTCGGATGAGATCCTGGACGTCACGAGGAGTTCCGGAATGGTCCGGAGGTAAAGATTTATATATGGGAAGTCCTATTTTGGCCACCGGAAAATGTTCGGGATTTTTCGGTATTGTACCGAGAAGGTTCTAGAAGGTTCCGGAGTGGGGCCCACCTGCATGGGGGGACCCACATGAACGTGGGTAGTGGGGGCAAGGCCCCACACCCCTAGTCAAGGCGCACCAAGATTCCCCCTTAGAAGGAATAAGATCATATCCCGAAGGGATAAGATCAAGATCCCTGAAAAAGGGGGATAACAATCGGTGGGGAAGGGAAAGGATGGGATTTCTTTCCTTCCACCTTTGCCAACGCCCCAATGGACTTGGAGGGCAAGAAACCAGCCCCCTCCACCCCTATATATAGTGGGGAGGTGCATGGGAGAAAGAGCTCAGCCCCTGGCGACTCCCCTCTCACTCGTTGCTAGATGACTCCATAGATTGATCTTGGTGATGCGTAGAAAATTTTAAAATTCTGCTACGTTCCCCAACAGTGGCATCATGAGCTAGGTCTATGCGTAGTATCTTGCACGAGTAGAACACAAAGTAGTTGTGGGCGTCGATTTGTCAATCTTCTTGCCGTTACTAGTCTTATCTTGATTCGGCGGCACTGTGGGATGAAGCGGCCCGGACCGACCTTACACGTACGCTTACGTGAGACAGGTTCCACCGACTGACATGCACTAGTTGCATAAGGTGGCTAGCGGGTGTCTGTCTCTCCCACTTTAGTCGGATCGGATTCGATGAACAGGGTCCTTATGAAGGGTAAATAGAAATTGGCATATCACGTTGTGGTTTTGGCGTAGGTAAGAAACGTTCTTGCTAGAAACCTATAGCAGCCACGTAAAAACTTGCAACAACAATTAGAGGACGTCTAACTTGTTTTTGCAGCAAGTGCTTTGTGATGTGATATGGCCAAAGGATGTGATGTATGAGATGATCATGTTCTTGTAATAGGAATCACGACTTGCATGTCGATGAGTATGACAACCGGCAGGAGCCATAGGAGTTGTCTTAATTTATTATATGACCTGCGTGTCATTGAAATTCGCCATGTAATTACTTTACTTTATTGCTAACCGTTAGCCGTAGTAGTAGAAGTAATAGTTGGCGAGGCAACTTCATGAAGACACGATGATGGAGATCATGATGATGGAGATCATGGTGTCATGCCGGTGACGATGATGATCATGGAGCCCCGAAGATGGAGATCAAAAGGAGCAAAGTGATAATGGCCATATCATGTCACTATTTTGATTGCATGAGATGTTTATCATGTTTTTGCATCTTATTTGCTTAGAACGACGGTAGCATATATAAGATGATCCCTTACTAAAATTTCAAGAAAGTGTTCCCCCTAACTGTACACCGTTGCGAAGGTTCGTTGTTTCGAAGCACTACGTGTTGATCGGGTGTGATAGATTCTAACGTTCGAATACAACGGGTGTAAGCCAGATTTACACAGCAATACACTTAGGTTGACTTGACGAGCCTAGCATGTACAGACATGGCCTCGGAACACAAGAGACCGAAAGGTCGAGCATGAGTCGTATAGAAGATACGATCAACATGGGGATGTTCACCGTTGATGACTAGTCCGTCTCACGTGATGATCGGACACGGCCTAGTCGATTCGGATCATGTAATCACTTAGATGATGAGAGGGATGTCTATCTGAGTGGGAGTTCATTACATAATTTGATTAGATGAACTTAATTGTCATGAACTTAGTCTAAATGTTACATATCTATCTTGTAGATCAAATGGCCAACGCTAATGTTACCCTCAACTTCAACGCATTCCTAGAGAAAAACAAGCTGAAAGATGATGGTAGCAACTATGCGGACTGGGTCCGTAACCTGAGGATTATCCTCATAGCTGCCAAGAAATCATATGTCCTTGAAGCACCGTTAGGTGACCCACCTGCTCTCCCAGCACTGCCAGACGATTTGAACGTTTGGCAGACACGCACCGATGATTACTCCTTCGTTCAGTGCGGCATGCTCTTCAGCTTAGAACCGGGGCTCCAAAAGCGTTTTGAGCATCACGGAGCATATGAGATGTTCGAAGAGCTGAAAATGGTTTTCCAAGCTCATGCCCGGATCGAGAGATATGAAGTCTCCGATAAGTTCTACAGCTGTAAGATGGAGGAAAATAGTTCTGTCAGCGAGCACATACTCAAAATGTCTGGGTTACACAGCCGCTTGTCTCAGCTGGGGATTAATCTCCCGGATGACGCGGTCATTGACAGAATCCTCCAGTCGCTTCCACCTAGCTACAAGAGCTTTGTGATGAACTTCAACATGCAGGGGATGGAAAAGACCATTCCTGAGGTATATGCGATGCTGAAGTCAGCGGAGGCAGAGATCAGAAAGGAACATCAAGTGTTGATGGTGAATAAAACCACTAAGTTCAAGAAGGGCAAGGGTAAGAAGAACTTCAAGAAGGACGGCAAGGGAGTTGCCGCGCCCGGTAAGCCAGCTGCCGGGAAGAAGTCAAAGAATGGACCCAAGCCTGAGACTGAGTGCTTTTATTGCAAGGGAAACGGTCACTGGAAGCGGAATTGCCCCAAGTACTTAGCAGATAAGAAGGCCGGCAATACCAACGGTATATGTGATATACATGTAATTGATGTGTACCTTACCAGCACTCGTAGTAGTTCCTGGGTATTTGATACCGGTGCGGTTGCTCATATTTGTAACTCAAAGCAGGAACTGCGGAATCAGCGTAGACTGGCAAAGGACGAGGTGACGATGCGCGTCGGGAATGGTTCCAAGGTCGATGTGATCGCCGTCGGCACGCTACCTCTGCATCTACCTACGGGATTAGTTTTAAACCTCAATAATTGTTATTTAGTGCCAGCTTTGAGCATGAACATTGTATCTGGATCTCGCTTAATGTGAGATGGCTACTCATTTAAATCTGAGAATAATGGTTGTTCTATTTATATGAGAGATATGTTTTATGGTCATGCCCCGCTGGTGAATGGTTTATTTTTATTGAATCTCGAACGTGATGTTACACATGTTTATAATGTGAATGCCAAGAAATGCAAGGTTGATAACGATAGTCCCACATACTTGTGGCACTGCCGCCTTGGTCATATCGGTGTTAAACGCATGAAGAAACTCCATGCAGATGGACTTTTGGAGTCTCTTGATTATGAATCATTTGACAGATGCGAACCATGCCCTTGGGCAAGATGACCAAGACTCCGTTCTCCGGAACAATGGAGCGAGCAACCAACTTATTGGAGATCATACATACTGATGTGTGTGGTCCAATAAGTGTTGAGGCTCGCGGTGGTTATCGTTATGTTCTCACCCTCACCGATGATTTGAGTAGATATGGGTATGTCTACTTGATGAAGCACAAGTCTGAGACCTTTGAAAAGTTCAAGGAATTTCAGAATGAGGTTGAAAATCAACGTGACAAGAAAATAAAGTTCCTACGATCAGATCGTGGAGGAGAATATTTGAGTCATGAATTTGGCACGCATTTACGGAAATGTGGAATTGTTTCACAACTCACGCCGCCTGGAACACCTCAGCGTAACGGTGTATCCGAACGTTGTAATCGCACTCTATTGGATATGGTGCGATCTATGATGTCTCTTACTGATCTACCGCTATCTTTTTGGGGTTATGCTTTAGAGACTGCCGCATTCACTTTAAATAGGGCACCGTCAAAATCCGTTGAGACGACACCGTATGAATTATGGTTTGGGAAGAAACCTAAGCTGTCGTTTCTGAAAGTTTGGGGATGTGATGCTTATGTGAAGAAACTTCAACCAGAGAAGCTCGAACCCAAGTCGGAAAAATGCGTATTCATAGGATACCCTAAGGAAACTATTGGGTATACCTTCTACCTAAGATCCGAGGGCAAGATCTTTGTTGCCAGGAATGGATCCTTTCTAGAGAAAGAGTTTCTCTCGAAAGAAGTAAGTGGGAGGAAAGTGGAGCTTGATGAGATGACCCTCGAACCGGAGAGTAGCGCAGCACAGGAAAATGTTTCTGTGGAGCCTACACCGGCTAGAGAGGAAGTTATTGATAATGATCATGATCAAGCTACCACTGAACTTCGAAGGTCCACGAGGACACGTTCCGCACCAGAGTGGTATGGCAATCCTGTCCTGGAAATCATGTTGTTAGACAACAGTGAACCTTCGAACTATGAAGAAGCGATGGCGGGCCCGGATTCCGACAAATGGCTTGAAGCCATGAAATTCGAGATAGGATCCATGTATGAAAACGAAGTATGGACTTTGACTAACTTGCCCGATGATCGGCAAGCCATAGAAAATAAATGGATCTTTAAGAAGAAGACTGACGCGGATGGTAATGTGACCATCTATAAGGCTCGGCTTGTCGCTAAGGGTTATCGACAAGTTCAAGGGGTTGACTACGATGAGACTTTCTCACCCGTAGCGAAGCTGAAATCCGTCAGAATCATGTTAGCAATTGCCGCATACTATGATTATGAGATATGGCAAATGGACGTCAAAACGGCATTCCTTAATGGTTTTCTTAAGGAAGAGTTGTATATGATACAACCGGAAGGTTTTGTCGACCCTGAGAATGCTGACAAGGTATGCAAGCTCCAGCGCTCAATCTATGGGCTGGTGCAAGCATCTCGGAGTTGGAACATTCGCTTTGACGAGATGATCAAAGCGTTTGGGTTCACACAGACTTATGGAGAAGCCTGTGTTTACAAGAAAGTGAGTGGGAGCTCTGTAGCATTTCTCATATTGTATGTGGATGACATACTGCTGATGGGAAATGATATAGAATTCTTGGAAAGTATAAAGGCCTACTTGAATAAGTGTTTTTCAATGAAGGACCTTGGAGAAGCTGCTTATATATTAGGCATCAAGATCTATAGAGATAGATCGAGACGCCTCATAGGTCTTTCGCAAAGCACATACCTTGATAAGAGATTGAAGAAGTTCAATATGGATCAGTCCAAGAAGGGGTTCTTGCCTGTATTGCAAGGTGTGAAATTGAGCTCGGCTCAATGCCCGACCACGGCAAAAGATATAGAAGAGATGAGTGTCATCCCCTATGCCTCAGCCATAGGGTCTATTATGTATGCCATGCTGTGTACCAGACCTGATGTAAACCTTGCTGTAAGTTTGGTAGGTAGGTACCAAAGTAATCCCGGCAAGGAACACTGGACAGCGGTCAAGAACATCCTGAAGTACCTGAAAAGGACTAAGGATATGTTTCTCGTATATGGAGGTGACGAAGAGCTCGTCGTAAAGGGTTACGTCGACGCTAGCTTCGACACAGATCCGGATGACTCCAAGTCACAAACCGGATACGTGTATATTTTGAATGGTGGAGCGGTAAGCTAGTGCAGTTGCAAGCAAAGCGTCGTGGCGGGTTCTACATGCGAAGCGGAGTACATAGCAGCCTCGGAGGCAGCACACGAAGCAGTATGGATGAAGGAGTTCATCACCGACCTAGGAGTCATTCCAAATGCGTCGGGTCCAATGGCTCTCTTCTGTGACAACACTGGAGCTATTGCCCTTGCCAAGGAGCCCAGGTTTCACAAAAGGACCAGGCATATCAAGCGTCGCTTCAACTCCATACGTGAACATGTTCAAGATGGAGACATAGATATTTGTAAAGTGCACACGGATTTGAATGTAGCAGATCCGTTGACTAAACCTCTTTCACGAGCAAAACATGATCAACACCAGTACTCTATGGGTGTTCGATTCATCACAATGTAACTAGATTATTGACTCTAGTGCAAGTGGGAGACTGTTGGAAATATGCCCTAGATGCAATAATAAAATGGTTATTATTATATTTCCTTGTTCATGATAATTGTCTGTTATTCATGCTATAATTGTGTTATCCGGAAATCGTAATACATGTGTGAATACATAGACCACAACATGTCCCTAGTAAGCCTCTAGTTGACTAGCTCGTTGATCAATAGATGGTTGCGGTTTCCTGACCATGGACATTGGATGTCATTGATAACGGGATCACATCATTAGGAGAATGATGTGATGGACAAGACCCAATCCTAAGCCTAGCACTAGATCGTGTAGTTCGTTTGCTAAAGCTTTTCCAATGTCAAGTAACTTTTCCTTAGACCATGAGATTGTGCAACTCCCGGATACCGTAGGAGTGCTTTGGGTGCACCAAACGTCACAACGTAACTGGGTGGCTATAAAGGTGCACTACGGGTATCTCCGAAAGTATCTGTTGGGTTGGCACGAATCGAGACTGGGATTTGTCACTCCATGTAACGGAGAGGTACCGCTGGGCCCACTCGGTAGGACATCATCATAATGAGCTCAATGTGATCAAGGAGTTGTTCACGGGATGATGTGTTACGGAAACGAGTAAAGAGACTTGCCGGTAACGAGATTGAACAAGGTATCGAGATACCGACGATCGAATCTCGGGCAAGTATCGTACCGATAGACAAAGGGAATTGCGTACGGGATTGATTGAATCCTCGACATCGTGGTTCATCCGATGAGATCATCGAGGAGCATGTGGGAGCCAACATGGGTATCCAGATCCCGCTGTTGGTTATTGACCGGAGAGTCGTCTCGGTCATGTCTGCGTGTCTCCAGAACCCGTAGGGTCTACACACTTAAGGTTCGGTGACGCTAGGGTTATAGAGATATTAGTATGCGGTAACCCGAAGGTTGTTCGGAGTCTCGGATGAGATCCTGGACGTCACGAGGAGTTCCGGAATGGTCCGGAGGTAAAGATTTATATATGGGAAGTCCTATTTTGGCCACCGGAAAATGTTCGGGATTTTTCGGTATTGTACCGAGAAGGTTCTAGAAGGTTCCGGAGTGGGGCCCACCTGCATGGGGGGACCCACATGAACGTGGGTAGTGGGGGCAAGGCCCCACACCCCTAGTCAAGGCGCACCAAGATTCCTCCTTAGAAGGAATAAGATCATATCCCGAAGGGATAAGATCAAGATCCCTAAAAAAGGGGGATAACAATCGGTGGGGAAGGGAAAGGATGGGATTTCTTTCCTTCCACCTTTGCCAACGCCCCAATGGACTTGGAGGGCAAGAAACCAGCCCCCTCCACCCCTATATATAGTGGGGAGGTGCATGGGAGAAACAGCTCAGCCCCTGGCGCCTCCCTCTCCCTCCCGTGACACCTCTTCCTCCTCCAGTAGCGCTTGGCGAAGCCCTGCTGAAATCCCGCTGCTTCCACCACCACACCGTCGTGCTGCTGGATCTCCATCAACCTCTCCTCCCCCCTTGCTGGATCAAGAAGGAGGAGACGTCTTTGCTCCGTACGTGTGTTGAACGCGGAGGTGCCGTCCGTTCGGCGCTCGGTCATCGGTGATTTGGATCACGACGAGTACGACTCCATCAACCCCGTTCTCTTGAACGCTTCCGCTCGCGATCTACAAGGGTATGTAGATACACTCCCCTCTCACTCGTTGCTAGATGACTCCATAGATTGATCTTGGTGATGCGTAGAAAATTTTAAAATTCTGCTACGTTCCCCAACAATAAGGTCCCAATTGGAAGACCCAACCCATCACATACTGTTGACCCGGCCCTTGGGGGCTACACATTGCCCCTCAAGTTTATATAATCAAATATGCAAAATTCCCTGCTTATTACTGCATAATGACCCGGCCCTTGGGAGCTACACTGGCTGGAAATTTTATGAGCATAAGATAGCTACAAGTCCCAGGTTGCTGCAGGTAGGACAACCCCACACTTGGGGGTTACACATGTGGAAGACAAAACATTCAGCTTATGACTGGCGACTCAGATGAACAACCCGAATTTCTCCAAAGTTGCAGCATTTATATTGAAGCAAGTATTAAGCTATCACTGCGTTCCCTTCTTAAGACTTGGGGGCTACAAGTGATATGCATATAAGGGAGGTACACCTTCAAGTTCTTAGTTTTGAGCAAACGAGCTATATATACAAAAGCAAGTACCAAGTCATCACAAGGTATAAGGACTTGACCTGAAGAACTCAGGAAGACCAATTATATAACCCGGCGTCTGTAACAATCATGACCCGGTATGATCAGTTTCTATAACCCGGCAATTTCAATGATCGCAAGTCGGCAAGTTCTACATCCTCAAGTCGGCTCTACATCAGATGAATATCTTAAGTTTAATATTTTTGTCAAGCCAGAGCATTGGAAGATGACTCAAATGGATAATTTTTTTCCCAATATTTTTGTGCAAGAAAACAATGTCAGCAAATTGATTTTGAAGATGGATTACTGATATAACGAAGCGACCTAGACTTTCCAAGAGGGATTCCTTTGAATATAGCAAAGAGACACATCATGGAATAACTCAAGAATTACACGACCCGGCAAAGATTGACTCGGTCGAGTATTTTCACAGAAGGAAATGACAAGGACTTAATGATGAACAGATGCCGGTTCAGAAGAACCTTTGACCCGGCACACAACCTATCAAATTTGTTCTTGTTTTTATTTTGCAGGATAAGTTTAACATGGATAAATCCAAATTAAACTGGGGCTAATGTCGGGGATATACCCCGCGGTATGACCCGACTTGATGTATGACCCGGCCGGAACTTGGCGACTCACTAGTGACCTGGCTAATTAATCTTGGCAGCTTACTGGTAACCCGCCCAAAGACTGGCGACTCATTGGTGACCAGGCAGGCGGGTCAGACAAACAACAAGACCCAACGGCCCAGAAGGCGGCTCATGGGAAGGCTGACTCATGTTATGGTGGGACGGCTTGAGAGGAAAGGCATAAGGAATATTTCCCTTACAAGGGAAGCAAGACTAGGATTCCACTTGTAATAGAGTAGTCCTAATCCTACTAGGACTAGTCATGTAAGCCGCCCCTTCAACTTATATAAGGAGGGGCAGGGCACCCCAAGAGGGTCAGGTCATAATAGACAAATTTAGAGACACAGATAAGTCTTAGACAAGATCAAAGTAGATGCTCTCGAGATAGAGGTAGCAAAACACCGCCATTGTAACCGAGATCGTCATCATCATCAATATCAATCAAGCAGGATGTAGGCTTTTACCTCCACTGTGAGGGGCCGAACCTGGGTAAAATCTCGCGTCTCTCGTCCCGCTCAACCCCGTTCAAGCTATCACTTAGATGTGTTGGCCTCATGACTAAGTCCTCACACTAGGACATCTGCCGTGACAAAACCACGACAGTATTGTCATGGAACACTTCTACGACAGCACAGGTATGACTATCTTGATTCTGTCATAAAATCGTCATGGATGTACATGCATGATAGAAAACGTGACCTACTGTGACAAACGCGTATCATCACAAAAGTGTTTTTTTGTAGTGGAAGCATTTGCTATCAGGATTGGCCACCATTAATACTATTTTGAAGCATACTCTTTTGCCCAAATCTGGAAATGACAAGATGATTCATGGCCACTCCATCAACCTTCTGCATCTCTTTGACACACCTCAGAAATTCAAGGTGATGAGCCTAATCGTTGAAACTATCAAGAGAACAGCTACCGACCAGAAGAGATCATGTGGCTTTGCTCCGCACATTCAGTTGCTCATCAACTCCAATGTTGGAATGAGCACATGTCTACTTGATCGCGAGCATCTCCCTTTGTTTCCAGAATTTGAGGATAATGTAGTGGTGATGGATCCTTCTCACCCTACTTCTGCTGAGGCACAGGTGAAGATACAGGCCGCAGCCGTAGCCAAAGAAGCATCTCCTCCCAATGATCCCACTGCCAACCTCAAGACAAAGAACGATCAAATGACTTATCTGCTGGAAGCAACCCTGAGGATTGAGCGAAGTCTGCCAACCTCACCAAGAACCAGGAGAGCTTAGAGCGGATAGTTGAAGCAAAATTATACGAGTTTGATGTCAAGATCATAGAGATTCAGACCATTGTGGAGAAGCTGCGGAATGATGTTGATACAGCTAGAGCCACTGCAGAGGACAGTGGAGATGATAGACCCACTACTGACAGATTCCAGACAGTGCCTAGGGCATCCATGTCTGTTGTTGTACCTATTGCAGACACGAAAGCTATAGTTTCTGCCCCAGCTTTTGATTCATCAGTGCCACCTCCAGTCTCTACTCCACCAGCTCAACAGACATCAGCCAAAGCTTCTGCACACGCACTTCTCTCATTGCCATCTACGCACACCGAAGCTGCCAGCCAGAGATCTTCATCGCCAGGAGCTCCCGAGGACCGTGCCTAGAGAGACGCATAACTTTATGCTTATTCCAGCTTTTTGGTACTTGTTGCCAAAGGGGGGAATATGTATACATCATTAGGCTTCAAGAGAGAGTGTGTCTTGCTTTTTGCTCGTTTGGTTTCTTGAGTTTTTGTTGCTACTTGGTTTGTGCTACATTGTTTGTTATGCTTGTGAGATACTATGTTGTTTGTTTGTGATTGATCATACTATGCTTCATGGTATGCTCAATGCTTATCATTATCATTATCCTTGTATGATCATTCACTTGTGATTTTGGTGATTTGTGCTTACTATTCCAATCATATCATTTTGTGCGCTCCACCAAGTCGTATGTGACATGGAAGAGAGACCCATGATCCTAATCGATTGTGCATTTGCATTCAAAAGCAAATTTTTAATAATGCACAAATTTAGGGGGAGCTCTTGCTTATCACATACTTCTCAAAGCGATGATGTATTACATTCATTTAATCATTTGTCGAAGCTTTGATCTATATGTTGTCATCAATTACCAAAAAGGGGAGATTGAAAGTACAACTAATCCCCGGGTGGTTTTGGTAATTCATAAATACATATATCTCATTGAACTAATATCCATTCAAGTTAAAGAGTTCAGGAAGCTCAATGATTGGCATGGCAAGGACTAGTGATTGTGGACCCCTCAAAATGCTAAGGACATGTATTGGCAAAAGCTCAAGACTCTACATTTTTGGTTAAGTGATCCAAGATCACATTGAGTCCATAGGAAAGCCAATACTACTAAAAGGGGATGAGGTGTTGCTTAATGATCTACTTGCTCAAAGTGCTCAGTGATATTGCTCCAAAACCCTCAGCCACTTTCTCTATCTAAATCTGTCCAAAACCCTACATTCCAACTCGGCCCCACCAAAACTTCCCTATCCGGACCCACCGAGTTCATCTGGACACTGCCACAGCCGAACCCTAACAAATTGGATCCACCAATATGGTTCTCGGTCCCACCGGGATGGCTTGCCCAACTCTCTGTAACTTGTTGCAATTATTATGGTCCCACCAAGTTTTGCAATCGGTCCCACCGAGATGGCCTGCCAAACCTTCTGTAACCAGTTGCAATTATTTCGGTCTCACCGAGTTTTGCGATCGATCCCACTGAGATGGCTTGCCAACCTTTCTATTAACTTATTGCTTCACTTTGGTCCTACCGAGTTGATGCAATCGGTGCCACCGAAACAAGGCTTGAAATTGCCATTGCACATGGTCCCTCCGAGATGTTCCCAGTCGGTCCCACCGAGATTCCTCATGTTCATATCTTTTACACAGGTCGGTGCCATCGAGATTTTTGATCGGTGCCACCGAGTTGGGTCAAAAGTGTGTAATGGTTGGATTTTGTGTGGAGGCTATATATACCCCTCCATCCCCTCTTACTTAGTAAGAGAGCTATCAGAACGAGCCTACACTTCCACTTCTCATTTTCTGAGAGAGAACCACCTACTCATGTGTTGAGATCAAGAGATTCCATTCCTACCACTTGAACCTTGATTTCTAGCCTTTCCCAAGTTGCTTTCCACTCAAATCCTTCTTCCACCATAGCCAAATCTGTGAGAAAGAGTTGAGTGTTGGGGAAACTATCATTTGAAGCACAAGAGTAAGGAGTTCATCATCAACACACCATCTATTACCTTTTGGAGAGTTGTGTCTCCTAGATTGGTTAGGTTTCACTTGGGAGCCTCCGACATGATGTGGAGTTGAACCAAGAAGTTCGTAAGGGCAAGGAGATAGCCTACTTCATGAAGATCTACCCGAGTGAGACAAGTCCTTCATGGACGATGGCCATGGTGGGATAGACAAGGCTGCTTCTTCGTGGACCCTCCGTGGGTGGAGCCATCCGTGGACTCGCGCAGCTGTTACCCTTCGTGGGTTGAAGTCTCCATCAACGTGGACGTACAATAGCATCACCTATCGGAACCATGCCAAAAATCTTCGTGTCCCCATTGTGTTTGCCTTCTCCAACCCCCCCCCCCCCTTACTTACATGTGCAATGTTTTACTATCCACTGCTATACACTTAGAATTTCATGTGTAGGGTGTTGCTTGACTTGTCATAATTTCTAAAATCGCCCCCCCTCTAGACATACTTTCGATCATAATGCTAACAAATTTGGTCAAACTGAGGAGTTATTATTTTGCCAATCCGATCTGCCTATCATGAGGAAATTGAGTGCCCCGACGAAATTGAGAGTTCAATTTTTCGACCGTTGCTGCGTCGCGTGCCAGCTGTCAAGTGGATCCTTATCGTGACAATAGTCATGTTTGAAGGGGCATTCTTGACATTTCATGTGAGGTTACCCTTGGCCATAAACAGCGGTCCCTACAACCACTTGTTGGTTGGATGCTCTAGAGATAACTTGACACTTGTCATTTGAGAGAAACCCTTCCACTGACGACTTTGAGAGAAACCCAGCCGAGGAAAAAAAAACAACCAGAGCCAAAGAGATTGAGCATCATTGAAGAGATTGATCTGTGTGATCCGACACCTGTTACCTTTGAAGACTGTCATTCTTCTAGGCGGTTAGGCGTCATGTTCTACGCACCCAAGAGTAATTGTGGGTGTGCCAGTGAACAAGTCTGTGAAGGTTTTGGAAGTCTACCTTGAAGACTTACCACGAGTGATTGGGCGAGGTCTAAGTGACCTTGGCTCAAGAGGAAGACGATGAGGACTAAGTGTCCTCTGAGTTCATCTCAGCCGCCTCAACCAGACATACAGTTGATACAACAACTGGAATTGGTCTACCAAATCTATGTGTCTTCACCGAGCCTACCTGGTTTCAAATTCCTCACCCCTCTACCTTTACATTATTTCGCTGCTGAAGTATTTGTGATCTACCTTCTGAAGAATTTGAACTGAAGACTTTCATCATGCTGTTTTTCATTTCTTCAGTTCATCTTCCTCATGCTTGTATGCTTGTATGATTACATGTTCTTCACTTGTATGTATCCTGTATACATGCTTCATGTTTCTGTGATGACTTAGTTTCCTCGCGTTTCTATTTGTTCACTCCGATCTTCATTAAATTCCTTAGAGTTTGATGAATTTCTAAAAATCTCCCATTCACCCCCCTCTGGGAGTAAACCCATGCTTTCAATGTTCCAAATGGAATGTGTCTGATTCACGTGAAAAGTTCACAGTGATCAACCTTTCAACAAGGTGTAACCAGTCCGTCCATTTTTCCTCGATCAGTGGTCTTTTGAAGGCAACATCCAATGGTACCTGGCCCATCACAGATACAACATAAACATCTTTTCGCTACACAATATCATAGATGTGTGGGTATTGCATGGCTAGTGACATGACGCCAAGCCATGTATCTTCCCAGAACCGAGTAGTTAGGCCATTACCTACCAGAAACGCCCCTCTGCGAAAAAAGTTATTTTTGATGCCCATGGGGCCTTTCTAGAAAGATGAGTATGTTGGTTTTACCTAAACCTTAACAGGGTTTTTAGAATGAAGGTACCTATTCCTAAGTAATTCTTGCCAAACCCCATCCTCAACAGGTATGTTGTATAGCCATTTTCTCAATAGACACTTATTTTAATATCGAGGTCTTCCACCCCTATACCTCATTGGTCTTTGATACGTCTCCAACATCTCTATAATTTTTTATTGTTCCATGCTATTATATTATCTGATTTGGATGTTTTATATGCATTAATATGCTATTTTATATTATTTTTGGGACTAACCTATTAACCAAGAGCCTAGTGCCAGTTTCTGTTTTTTCCCTTGTATTAGAGTTTCGCAGAAAAGGAATCTTCTCTGAATTCTTTTATGCATGATTTGATATCTTTGTAATTCTCTTTGAGCTATCGGTTTGGTTTGGCCAACTAGATTGGTTTTTCTTGCAACGGGAGAAGTGCTTAGCTTTGGGTTCAATCTTGCAGTGTCCTTTCCCGGTGACAGTAGGGGCAGCAAGGCACATACTGTATTGTTGCCATCGAGGATAAAAAGATGGGGTTTTCATCATATTGCTTGAGTTAATTCCTCTACATCATGTCATCTTACTTAATGCATTACTCCGTTCTTTATGAACTTAATATTCTAGATGCATGCTGGATAGCGGTCGATGTGTGGAGTAATAGTAGTAGACGCAGAATCATTTCGGTCTACTTGACACGGACGTGATGCCTATATTCATGATCATTGCCTTAGATATCGTCATAACTTTGCGCTTTTCTATCAATTGCTAGGCAGTAATTTGTTCACCCACCATATTATTTGCTATCTTGAGAGAAGCCTCTAGTGAAACCTATGGCGCCCGGGTCTATTTTCAATCATATAAGTTTCTGATCTACTATTTTGCAATCTTTTACTTTCCAATCTATAAACCAAAAATACCAAAAATATTTACTTTATCTTTTATCTATCTCTATCAGATCTCACTTTTGCAAGTAACCGTGAAGGGATTGACAACCCCTTTATCGCATTGGGTGCAAGTTGTTTGATTGTTTGTGCAGGTATTCAGTGATTTGTGCGTTGTCTCCTACTGGATTGATACCTTGGTTCTCAAACTGGGGAAATACTTATGTCTACTTTGCTGCATCACCCTTTCCTCTTCAAGGGAAAAACCAACGCAAGCTCAAGAAGTAGCAGGAAGAATTTTGATACGTCTCCAACGTATCTATAATTTATGAAGTATTCATGTTGATATATTATCATTCTTGGATGTTTTACAATCATTTTATAGCAACTTTATATCATTTTTTGGGACTAACCTATTGAACCAGTGCCTAGTGCCAGTTGTTGTTTTTTGCTTGTTTTTTACATCGCAGGAAATCAATATCAAACGTAGTCCAAACACCACGAAACTTTTTGAGGATTTTTTATGGACCAGAACACTTCCAATGGGCCAGAGCAGCACCTGGGGGTGCCCCGAGGGGGGCACAACCCACCAGGGCGCGCCTGGGGGCCCAGGAGCGCCCAGGTGCGTTGTGCCCACCTCGGTGGCCTCCCGCACCCCCTCTTTACCCTATAAATCCCCAAATATTCCAAAAACCCTTGGGGTTAACCTAGATCAGAAGTTTCGCCGCCGCAGGCCTCTGTAGCCACCAAAAACCAATCTAGACCCCTTTTCGGCACCCTGCCGGCGGGGGGAATCATCTTCGATGGCCATCTTCATCATCCCGGCGGCCACCACGATGAGGAGGGAGTAGTCCACCCTCGGGGCTGAGGGTTTGTACCAGTAGCTATGTGTTTAATCTCTCTCTCTCTCTCGTGTTCTTGAGATGTCAATATCTTGATGTATCGCGGGCTTTGTTAATATAGTCGGATCATATGGTGTTTTCCCCTCTTTATCTTGTTATGAATTGAGTTTTCCCTTTGAGATTTTGTTTTATCGGATTGAATACTTTTATGGATTTGAGAGCACTTGATATATGTCTTGCATATGAATACCCGTGGTGACAATGGGGTATTATTTTGATTCACTTCATGTATGTTTTGGCACTCAACTCACGGATTCCCGAGGTGACATTAGGGTAATCTACGCATAGGGGTTGATGCACGTTCTTGTCTTTGTTTCTCCGGTAGAAATCTTGGGGCACTCTTTGAAGTTCTTTGTGTTGGATTGAGTATTATGAATCTGAAATTATTTGGTATTATTTTAGTACGAACTCTTGGATAGATCGATCGGAAAGAATAGCTTCAAGGTGGTTTCGTACCTTACAAACGATTTCTTCTTATGTTCTCCGCTAGATAGGAACTTTGGAGTGATTCTTCATCACACGTTGAGGGATGGTTATATGATCCAATTCTATTAGCATTGTTGAGAGATTGCACTAGCGAAAGTACGGACCCTAGGCCTCATTTTCAAGCATTGCAATATCGTTTGTGCTCCGTTTTATCAATTGCTACCTTGCTGTTTTTTATTGATCTTATTACAAAAACCAATATCTACTATCCATATTACACTTGTATCACCATCTCTTCGCCGAACTAGTGCACCTATAGAAATTACCATTGTATTCGGTGTGTTGGGGACACAAGAGACTTTTTATTATTTGGTTGCAGGGTTGCTTGAGAGAGACCATCTTCATCCTACACCTCCCACGGATTGATAAACCTTAGGTCATCCACTTGAGGGAAAATTGCTACTGTCCTACAAAACTCTGCGCTTGGAGGCCCAACACGAGTCTACAAGAATAAAGTTGCGTAGTAGACATCAAGCTCTTTTCTGGCGCCGTTGCCGGGGAGGGGAGTGCTTGAAGGTATATCTTTAGATCTTGCAATCGAATCTTTTAGTTTCTTGTTTTATCACTAGTTTGGTTTATAAAAAGAAAAGTACAAAAAATGGAATTGAGGTTGCATCATATTATTGATCATCTTTATAATATCTTTCTTGAAAATGATGGTTCAGAAAATTGTGCTCATTTGTTAGAAGAAGAAGTCAATAAAATGTTTGGCACAAAATATTTGAATGATGAGCATGATTGCAATGTTGCTAGTATGAATTCTTTGAATATCCAAATTGCTAATGATGATTGCACAAGTCATGACAAAAATGTTTCTTATAAGCATGTCAATTTTTGTGGAGTGCATAAAGTTTGTGAAGACGTGCCTTATAGGGAAGATAGATTTTGCAAGAAGCATAAACATGATAGAACCAATTCTTTGCTCAAAGTAATAGATCAATTTGCTACAAAATTATGTTCTCTTTGTCCTTTTACTTGTGAACTTTGCAATAAGGTTGGTCATCTTAATTTTCAATGCAAACTTTTTCATGATCGAATCATGGCCAAATATTGTAATGATTTGATCACCCTTGAACTTTATAATGAGCTTTGTCTATTTTTGGTGAGTGAAGAATTGACATATAAAAATAGTTGGTTTGAAGTATTCATTCTCACGGACAACATTGAAACTAAACTAAAAAATATCCATATGTTTTGCATGGTAAATTGCAATGAGAATGTTTATATTGCCAACTATAGAAAGATGGGAAAACCAATAGAATATAAAAAGAATACCAATGAAAGGGTGAAGATTTCCAATTTCCCTCCTATTGTCTCTCATGATGAAATAGGTGACGAGGAGGAGCTCCCTATTCAACCAATCTCATCAATAAGAAGCTTGAAAAAATTAATTAAACCCACACATGATGTGCTGACGAAGAAGAAAAGATGAAGAAAAGAAGAAGAACTAATAGAGTAAAAAGGTATCTCTCCCAAATAATGTTGCTCCTATTATTGTTGTGCCTCATGAAAATGAATCAAAATTAATTGTGGAAGATGATGCACTTGATGATGATATTGCTTCTATGTCTTATGGCACAATGTCCGAGAGCACTAGTGATGATGATTTTGTTATGCCTATTGCTTGTTGTGATAAGTATAATTGGGAACATAATGATGCTTCTTATAATCTTGGAAATCTTTTTGGCACCAACTTGGGAAATTATGATGATAGCAATTGTTATACCGTTGGTGCTATTCATACTATTAATGATGAGAGTGATTATACTTATGATATGCCAAGCCACAAGCTTGGGGATGCTATGTTTGATGAGAATGAAATGTTTGAGAATTTATTTGCTGCAATTAATGTTTGTCCCAAGCTTGGGGATGCTATGTTTAATGAAGATGATCTTTTTAGCCCCCCTACTTTGAATGATCAAATTTGCTATGATGATTGCATGCCTCCTATCTATAATGAGAACAAAGTTGCTACTTATGATGATTATTGTGATGATACTTATGTTATAAAAAGTAGTGATGATTATATTTATAAAACTTTTCATAGTTATGATTACCCTTTTTCTGAACATTACTCTTTTAATTTGGAAATAATTTATAGTATTCGAGTTTCATATGATACTCCCACCATTGCGAATAAGAAGAAATTTTCTTATGTGGAGGGTAATAAAATTTCTATGCTTGTGGATCATGAAAAGAATGCTTTATGTGATGGTTATATTGATGAATCTATTCATGATGCTACTAAAAATTATTATGAGAGAGGAACTTATGCTTCATGATGCTCTCTTTATGTTTCAATCCTTATCTTTTATGCGAGCATCATTGAAATCATCATGCCTAGCTAAAAGGCATTAAAGAAAAGCGCTTGTTGGGAAACAACCCAACACTTTTACCTACTGTTTTTGTGTGTTCACATGATTAGGCTACTGTAGTAATCATGTTTTATAGCTTTTGCTTCAATAAAGTGCCAAGTAAAGCCTTTGGGATAGTGTGGATAATAGTTGACTTGATTCTGTGCAAAAACAGAAACTTTTGCGTCCAGTGCAGAAATTCCTATCTTTTACTGGAACGTGGAAAAATTCTGAAATTTTTATAGTTGATGTGTATACAAATTTTATACGTTTTCCTAAGCTTTCAGACTTTTTGGAGTTACATAAGTATGACCTTAATTCAGATCTTTACGTACTATTCTGTTTTTGACAGATTCTGTTTTCAATGCATAGTTTGCTTGTTTTATGGTTTCTATGGCTTATATTGCTTAATATAAATTATGGAAATGGTAGGGTACAGTAGGCATTGTGTGATAACAATTATGAATCTTATCTTGACAGTACCAAAGTGAATGATTTGTCTTTATCATACTAACCCATCTCACGAAGTTCCGTTAAGTTTTGTGTGATTGAAGTTTTCAAGTTTCGGGTGAGATATTGATATGAGGAGAATAAGGAGTGACAAGACCCTAATCTTGGGGATGCCCAAGGCACCCCCAAGGTAATATTCAAGGAAGATCCAAGCAACTAAGCTTGGGGATGCCCCGGAAGGCATCCCCTCTTTCGTCTCCAACATTATCGGTAACCTCACTTGGAGCTACATTTTTATTCGTCACATGATATGTGTTTTGCTTGGAGCGTCATTTTATTTTGCTAGGATTTGTTTGCTGTTATTTATAATAATGTTTGCATCTTTTATTTCAATAAAAGTGGCAAGGATAGCCTTTACCATGCTTATCTTGCAAGTATATGAGTTGCTGTTTCAAAACAGAAAGTTTATCGATGTTGCAAAAATTCCCGAAAAAAGTCAGAATGTGATAAAATGTTGAAACTTTTTGACAATAAGCTCTGATAAATTTTATACAGTGTGGTAAAATTTCATAATTTTTGGAGTTAAAAAAGTATTGATACTCTTGCATTCTTTACAGACTGTACTGTTTTGGCAGATTGCTGTTATGTTTGCATTGTTTGCATATGTTTGCTTGTTTAATGATTCTATTTGAGGATAGGAGTATTAAATATGCAGAGGCATTTAGTATGCAATGTTGAATAATAATTTTAGTGATTTGCTACAGTAGAGAATGATAAGGTTTTTGCGTTGGTTTATACTAACTTATCTCACGAGTTCTTGTTGAGTTTTCTGTGGATGAAGTTTTTGAGATTTAGGAAAACCGTGATATGAGAGGAATTAAGGATACACAAAAGCTCAAGCTTGAGGATGCCCAAAGCATCCCAAGATAATATTTCAAGAGGTCTCAAGTATCTAAGCTTGGGGATGCCCCGGTAGGCATCCCACCTTTCTTCTTCAACAATTATCGGTTAGTATCGGTTGAGCCTAAGTTTTTGCTTCTTCACATGATGTGTGCTATTGTTGGAATGTCATTTTATTTTGTTTTGCTTGCTGTTTTAATAAAATACTTAGTTCTGAAAGTTTTTTAATAAGAGAGAGTCCTCAAATAGCTACCTATTTACTTAACTACTCGCTTGATCTTCACTTATATCTTTTTGGAGTAGTTTGTCATTTACTCTCATGCTTCACTTATATCCTATGAGTAAATTGTTGAATGAATTGAATATCCTAAAGTTGAAATTATATGTGCTTCTTATGTTCATATCATGCCTAGTGGTACCTTCACATTGGGTTTAAAAAGTGAAATCTTTTGAAGCTTGACAATCACAATATTGGTCATACAAGCAATTCAGGAATGATTACTATAAGGAAGAGAACTTTCACATGCAAATACACTGTCTTGGAAATCTTTTGTGATTGTGAGCCCCCATCAAAATATTATATGCCAAAATTGTTGACGTTGGACAAGGAAGACAACGTAATGGTTTATGTTTGTTCATATTCACATAGAAGTTATATTTTCATAGATCCTTCAACATGTGGTGCTTGCCCCCCATCTTTGCTAGCCAAAAATTCCGCACCAAGTAGAGATACTACTTGTGCATCCAAAAACCCTTAAACCCAAATCTTATTTTCAAGAGTCCACCATACCTACCTAGGGATTGAGCAAGATCCCTCAAGTAAGTTGTCATCGGTGCAATAAGGCAATAAAAATTGCTTCTAAAAGTGTTAGATCATTTAGTGTAAGAGAAAATTGAGCATTGTACGAACTTGTGATAGCAAAGAATAAAAGCGACAGACTGCATAATAAAGGTTGCTATCATAAGGGGCAATATAACGTGACGTTCTTTTGCACTAAGGGGTTGAGCATACAAACAAATAAGCGCATGGCAACCTCTGCTTCCCTCCGCGAAGGGACTATCTTTTACTTTTATGTATTTACTTTCATGCAAGAGTAAAAGTTTTTATCTCTATTCCTTTTTATTTTTCTCTTTTGGCAAGCATCATGTGGTGAGGAAAGATCTAGGCACATATATCCAGTTGGATATGGGTAGCATGAGTTATTATTGTTGACATCACCCTTGAGGTGAATACGCTGGGAGGCGAAATTATAAGCCCCTACCTTTCTATGTGTCCGGTTGAAATGTTTTGCTCATGTGTATGCGGTGAGTGTTAGCAATCATAGAAGACTATATGATGGTTGAGTATATGGAGCTCTTACTTAAACTCTGTTGAATAAGTTGAATTACAATTGCTTGGTGACTGAGAACATAGGTTGTTGAGTTTCAAGAGAATTCATTGTTTGAACCTTAACACGTGAATTAGTTGCTACTTTAACATGAGAAATTTTATGAGAAAAGAATTGCTGTCATGATGCTAGGAAAAGTGATTGAAATTGTCATTGATCAAACTTGTGCACTTTGCTAGCATTCACACTTCATAAATTATTTCTTTTATCATTTACCTACTCGAGGACGAGTAGGAATTAAGCTTGGGGATGCTGATACGTCTCCAACGTATCTATAATTTATGAAGTATTCATGCTGATATATTATCATTCTTGGATGTTCTACAATCATTTTATAGCAACTTTATATCATTTTTTGGGACTAACCTATTGACCCAGTGCCTAGTGCCAGTTGTTGTTTTTTGCTTGGTTTTTACATCGCAGGAAATCAATATCAAACGGAGTCCAAACACCGTGAAACTTTTTGAGGATTTTTTATGGACCAGAACACTTCCAATGGGCCAGAGCAGCACCTGGGGGGTGCCCCGAGGGGGGCACAACCCACCAGGGCGCGCCTGGGGGCCCAAGCGCGCCCAGGTGGGTTGTGCCCACCTCGGTGGCCTCCCGCACCCCCTCTTTACCCTATAAATTCCCAAATATTCAAAAAACCCTCGGGGTTAACCTAGATCAGAAGTTCCACCGCCGCAGGCCTCTGTAGCCACCGAAAACCAATCTAGACCCCGTTCCAGCACCCTGCCGGAGGGGGGAATCATCTCCGGTGGCCATCTTCATCATCCCGGCGGCCACCACGATGAGAAGGGAGTAGTCCACCCTCGGGGCTGAGGGTTTGTACCAGTAGCTATGTATTTAATCTCTCTCTCTCTCTCTCTCGTGTTCTTGAGATGTCAATATCTTGATGTATCGCGGGCTTTGTTAATATAGTCGGATCATATGGTGTTTTCCCCTCTTTATCATGTTATGAATTGAGTTTTCCCTTTGAGATTTTGTTTTATCGGATTGAATACTTTTATGGATTTGAGAGCACTTGATATATGTCTTGCATATGAATACCCGTGGTGACAATGGGATATTATTTTGATTCACTTGATGTATGTTTTGGCACTCAACTCGCGGATTCCCAAGGTGACTTTGGGGTAATCTACGCATAGGGGTTGATGCACGTTCTTGTCTTTGTTTCTCCGGTAGAAATCTTGGGGCACTCTTTGAAGTTCTTTGTGTTGGATTGAGTATTATGAATCTGAAATTATTTGGTGTTATTTTAGTACAAACTCTTGGATAGATCAATCGGAAAGAATAGCTTCGAGGTGGTTTCGTACCCTACAAACGATTTCTTCTTATGTTCTCCGCTAGATAGGAACTTTGGAGTAATTCTTCATCGCACGTTGAGGGATGGTTATATGATCCAATTATATTAGCATTATTGAGAGATTGCACTAGCGAAAGTACGGACCCTAGGCCTCATTTTCAAGCATTGCAATATCGTTTGTGCTCCATTTTATCAATTGCTACCTTGCTGTTTTTTATTGATCTTATTACAAAAGCCAATATCTACTATCCATATTACATTTGTATCACCATCTCTTCGCCGAACTAGTGCACCTATACAAATTACCATTGTATTCGGTGTGTTGGGGACACAAGAGACTTTTTATTATTTGGTTGCAGGGTTGCTTGAGAGAGACCATCTTCATCCTACACCTCCCACGGATTGATAAACCTTAGGTCATCCACTTGAGGGAAAATTGCTACTGTCCTACAAAACTCTGCGCTTGGAGGCTCAACACGAGTCTACAAGAATAAAGTTGCATAGTAGACATCAAATTTCTGGCGTCATTGCCGGGGAGATCTACGGCAAGTCAAGACATACCAAGTACACATCATAA
Organism: Thinopyrum elongatum; assembly: GCA_011799875.1. NCBI lineage: Eukaryota > Viridiplantae > Streptophyta > Magnoliopsida > Poales > Poaceae > Thinopyrum > Thinopyrum elongatum. The sequence continues at coordinate 133,918,849 of CM022302.1, forward strand.
ACTCTCATCTCCTGCATTACATTATTCGCCTCTCATTTTCCTCTCCCCCACTTCTAAAATGATTTTCGAAAAGTTTGCCTTTTCTTCACCCCTCTTCCGTTCGTCTTCTTCGTTTGCTTTTTGTGTGCTCGTGTGTTGTATTGCTTGCTTTGTCAAGATGGCTCAAGAGAATACCAAATTGTGTGATTTTTCCAACACCAATAACAATGATTTTATTAGCACTCCGATTGCTCCCGCCACTAATGCGGAATCTTGTGAAATTAATGCCGCTTTGCTGAATCTTGTTATGAAAGATCAATTTTCTGGCCTTCCTAGTGAAGATGTCGAATCCCATCTAAACAATTTCGTTGATTTGTGTGATATGTAAAAGAAAAAAGATGTGGATAATGATATTGTTAAATTGAAGCTATTTCCGTTCTCACTTCGAGATCGTGCTAAAACTTGGTTTTCATCTTTGTCTAAAAATAGTATTGATTCATGGAATAAGTGTAAAGATGCTTTTATTTTCAAGTATTTTCCTCCTGCTAAAATCATCTCCCTTAGGAGCGGGATTATGAATTTTAAGCAACTTGATCATGAACATGTTGCACAATCTTGGGAGAGGATGAAATTGATGATACGAAATTGCCCTACTCATGGTTTGAATTTGTGGATAATTATACAAAAAAATTATGCCGGATTGAATTTTGCTTCTAGAAATCTTTTAGATTCGGCCGCGGGAGGTACTTTTATGGAAATTACTTTAGGAGAAGCTACTAAACTCCTAGATAATATTATGGTTAATTATTCTCAATGGCATACCGAAAGATCTTGCACTAGTAAAAAAAGTGCATGCAATTGAAGAGATTAATGTTTTGAGTGGAAAGATGGATGAACTTATGAAATTATTTGCTAGCAAGAGTGCTTCTATTGATCCTAATGATATGCCTTTGTCTACTTTGATTGAAAATAATAATGAATCTATGGATTTGAATTTTGTTGGTAGAAACAATTTTGGTAATAACGCGTATAGAGGTAATTTTAATCCTAGGCCATTTTCTAGTAATTCCTCTAATAATTATGGTAATTCCTACAATAATTCTTATGAAAATTATAATAAGATTCCCTCTGATTTTGAGAATAGTATTAAAGAATTTATGAGTTCGCAAAAGAATTTCAATGCTAGGGTTGAAGAAAAATTGCTTAAGATTGATGATTTGGCTAGGAACATAAATAGAATTTCTCTTGATGTTGATTCTTTGAAACTTAGATCTATTCCACCCAAGCATGATATTAATGAGTCTCTCAAAGCTATGAGAATTTCCATTGATGAGTGCAAAGAAAGAACCGCTAAGATGCGTGCTAAACGAGATTGGTTTGTAAAAACGTGTTCTTCTAGTTCCCGTGAAAATAATGATGAAGATCTTAAAGTGATTGACGTAACTCCTATTGAATCTTTGTTTTCCAATATAAATCTTGATAAAGATGGGACTGGAGATGAGTCAACTTTAGTTAAAAGTCGTCCCAATGATTCGGAGTTTTTAGATCTTGATGCAAAAATTGATAAAAGTGGGATTGGAGAGGTCAAAACTTTAAGTAGCAATGAACCCACTCTTTTGGATTTCAAGGAATTTAATTATGATAATTGTTCTTTAATAGATTGTATTTCCTTGTTGCAATCCATGTTGAATTATCCTCGTGCTTATAATCAAAATAAAGCTTTTACTAAACATATCGTTGACACTTTGGTGCAATCTTTTGAAGAAAAGCTTGAGTTGGAAGTTTCTATCCCTAGAAAACTATATGATGAGTGGGAACCTACTATTAAGATTAAGATTAAATATTATGAGTGTCATGCTTTGTGTGATTTGGGTGCTAGCGTTTCCACGATTCCAAAAACTTTATGTGATGTGTTAGGTTTCCGTGAAGTTGATGATTGTTCTTTAAATTTGCATCTCACGGATTCCACTATTAAGAAATCTATGGAAAGAATTAATGATGTTCTTACTGTTGCAAATAGGAATTATGTGCCCGTAGATTTCATGTTCTTGATATAGATTGCAATCCTACATGTCCTGTTATTCTTAGTAGACCTTTCCTTAGAACGATTGGTGCAATTATTGATATGAAAGAAGGAAACATTAGATTTCAATTTCCGTTAAGGAAGGGCATGGAACACTTTCCTAGGAAGAAAATTAAATTGCCATATGAATCTATTATGAGAGCTACTTATGGATTGCATACCAATGATGACAATACCTAGACCTATTCGTGTTTTTATGCCTAGCTAAGGGCGTTAAACAATAGCGCTTGTTGGGAGCAACCCAATTTTATTTTTGTTCTTTGGTTTTTGCTTCTATTTTTCAATAAATAAATCATCTAGCCTCTGGTTAGATGTGGTTTTGTGTTTTAATTAGTGTTTGTGCCAAGTAAGACCTTTGGGATGGCTTACGGTGATAGTTGATTTGATCCTGCTGAAAAACAGAAACTTTTGCACTCAGGAAAATAATTATTATTTTTTACTGGAGCATGGAAAAACTCTTAATTTTTTACACAATATTTATATACAAATTTCCTCCGTTTTTTTATTTTTTAAGAATTTTTGGAGTTACAGAAGTATTATAACAATTCGTATATTCGCAGACTGTTCTGTTTTTGACAGATTCTGTTTTCTTTGTGTTGTTTGCTTATTTTGATGAATCTATGGGTAGTATCGAGGGGTATGAACCATGGAAAAGTTAGAATACAATAGATATTACACCAATATAAATAAAGAATGAGTTCACAACAGTACCAAAAGTGGTGATTTATTTTCTTATACTAACGGAGCTTATGAGATTTTCTGTTGAGTTTTGTGTTGTGAAGTTTTCAAGTTTTGGGTAAGGATTTGATGGACTATGGAATAAGAAGTGGCAAGAGCCTAAGCTTGGGGATGCCCAAGGCACCCCAAGGTAATATTCAAGGACAACCAAGAGCCTAAGCTGGGGGATGCCTTCGTCTATCGGTAACTTTACTTGAGGCTATATTTTTATTCACCACATGATATGTGTTTTGCTTGGAGCGTCTTGTATGATTTGAGTCTTTGCTTTTTAGTTTGCCACAATCATCCTTTATGTACACACCTTTTGAGAGGTACACGCATGAATCGTGATTTATTAGAATACTCTATGTGCTTCACTTATATCTTTTGAGCTAGCTAATTTTGCTCTAGTGCTTCACTTATATCTTTTTAGAGCACGGCGGTGGTTTTATTTTATAGAAATTATTGAACTCTCATGCTTCGCTTATATTATTTTGAGAGTCTTTAAACAGCATGGTAATTTGCTTTGGTTATAAATTTAGTCCTAATATGATAGGCATCCAAGAGGGATATAATAAAAACTTTCATATAAAGTGCATTGAATACTATGAGAAGTTTGATTCCTTATGATTGTTTTGAGATATGAAGATGGTGATATTAGAGTCATGCTAGTGAGTAATTGTGAATTTGAGAAATACTTGTGTTAAGGTTTGTGAGTCCCGTAGCATGCACGTATGGTGAACCGTTATGTAACGAAGTTGAAGCATGAGATATTTTTTGATTGTCTTCCTTATGAGTGGCGGTCGGGGACGAGCGATGGTCTTTTCCTACCAATCTATCCCCCTAGGAGCATGCACGTAGTACTTCATTTCGATGACTAATAGATTTTTGCAATAAGTATGTGAGTTCTTTATTACTAATGTTGAGTCCATGGATTATACACACTCTCACCCTTCCACCATTGCTAGCCTCTCTAGTACCGCGCAACTTTCGCTGGTACCATACACCCACCATATACCTTCCTCAAAACAGCCATCATACCTACCTATTATGGCATTTCCATAGCCATTCCGAGATATATTGCCATGCAACTTTCCACCGTTCCGTTTATTATGACACATTCCATCATTGTCATATTGTTTTGCATGATCATGTAGTTGACATCATATTTGTGGCAAAGCCACCATTCATAATTCTTTCATACATGTCACTCTTGATTCATTGCACATCTCGGTACACCACCGGAGGCATTCATATAGAGTCATATTTTGTTCTAAGTATCGAGTTGTAATTCTTGAGTTGTAAGTAAATAAAAGTGTGATGATCATCATTATTAGAGCATTGCCCCATGTGAGGATATATAAAAAAAAGGAGAGAAAGGGGGCCCAAGAAAAGGGAGAGGGTCCCAAAATAAAAATAAAAATGAGAGAAAAGCGAGAAGGGGCAATGTTACTATCCTTTTTCCACACTTGTGCTTCAAAGTAGCACCATGATCTTCATGATAGAGAGTTTCTTATGTTGTCACTTTCATATACTAGTGGGAATTTTTCATTATAGAACTTGGCTTGTATATTCCAACGATGGGCTTCCTCAATTTGCGCTAGGTCTTCATGAGCAAGCAATTTGGATGCACACCCACTTAGTTCTCTTTTTGAGCTTTTATAAACTTATAGCTCTAGTGCATCCGTTGCATGGCAATCCCTACTCACTCACATTGATATCTACTAATGGGCATCTCCATAGCCCGTTGATACGCCTAGTTGATGTGAGACTATCTCCCTCTTTTTGTCTTCTCCACAACCACCTTCTATTCCACCTATAGTGCTATGTCCATGGCTCACGCTCATGTATTGCATGAAAGTTGAAAAAGTTTGAGAACATCAAAAGTATGAAACAATTGCTTGGCTTGTCATCGGGGTTGTGCATGATTTGTATATTTTGTGTTATGAAGATGGAGCATAGCCAGACTATATGATTTTGTAGGGATAAGCTTTCTTTGGCCATGCTATTTTGAGAAGACATAATTGCCTTGTTAGTATGCTTGAAGTATTATTGTTTTTATGTCAATATTAAACTTTTGTTTTGAATCTTACGGATCTGAACATTCATGCCACAATAAAGAAAATTACACGAATAAATATGTTAGGTAGCATTCCACATCAAAAATTCTGTTTTTATCATTTACCTACTCGAGGACGAGCAGGAATTATGCTTGGGGATACTTGATACGTCTCCAACGTATCTATAATTTTTGATTGTTCCATGCTATTATATTATCTGTTTTGAATATTTTATATGCATTAATATGCTATTTTATATTATTTTTGGGACTAACCTATTAACCTAGAGCCTAGTGTCAGTTTCTGTTTTTTTTCCTTGTTTTAGAGTTTCGCAGAAAAGGAATACCAAACGGAGTCCAAACGGAATGAAACCTTCGCGGTGATTTTTCTTGGACCAGAAGACAACCAGGAGACTTGGAGATGAAGTCGGAGGAGGCACGAGGCGGCCACAAGGACGGAAGGCGCGCCCAGGGGGTAGGGCGCGCCCCCCACCCTTGTGGGCCCCTCGTGAGCCTCCTGACCTAATTCTTTCGCCTATATATTCCCAAATATCTCTAAACCACCAGAGACATCCACGAAAACACTTTTCCACCGACGCAACCTTCTGTACCCGTGAGATCCCATCTAGGGACCTTTTTCGGCACCCTGTCGGAGGGGGATTCAATCACGGAGGGCTTCTACATCAACTCTATTGCCCTTCCGATGAAGCGTGAGTAGTTTACCACAGACCTACGGGTCCATAGCTAGTAGCTAGATGGCTTCTTCTCTCTCTTTGATTCTCAATACCACGTTCTCCTCGATGTTCTTGGAGATCTATTCGATGTAATACTTTTTTGCGGTGTGTTTGCCGAGATCCGATGAATTGTGGATTTATAATCAGCTTATCTATGAATATTATTTGAATCTTCTCTGAATTCTTTTATGCATGATTTGATATCTTTGTAATTCTCTTCGAACTATCGGTTTGGTTTGGCCAACTAGATTGATTTTTCTTGCAATGGGAGAAGAGCTTAGCTTTGGGTTCAATCTTGCGGTGTCCTTTCCCGGTGACAGTAGGGGCAGCAAGGCACGTACTGTATTGTTGCCATCGAGGATAAAAAGATGGGGTTTTCATCATATTGCTTGAGTTAATTCCTCTACATCATGTCATCTTACTTAATGCATTACTCCGTTCTTTATGAACTTAATACTCTAGATGCATGCTGGATAGCGATCGATGTGTGGAGTAATAGTAGTAGATGCAGAATCGTTTTGGTCTACTTGACACGGACGTGATGCCTATATTCATGATCATTGCCTTAGATATCGTCATAACTTTGCGCTTTTCTATCAATTGCTCGGCAGTAATTTGTTCACCCACCGTATTATTTGCTATCTTGAGAGAAGCCTCTAGTGAAACCTATGGCCCCCAGGTCTATTTTCCATCATATAAGTTTCTATCTACTATTTTGCAATCTTTTACTTTCCAATCTATAAACCAAAAATACCAAAAATATGTACTTTATCTTTTATCTATCTCTATCAAATCTCACTTTTGCAAGTAACCGTGAAGGGATTGACAACCCCTTTATCGCGTTGGGTGCAAGTTGTTTGATTGTTTGTGCAGGTATTCGATGATTTGTGCGTTGTCTCCTACTGGATTGATACCTTGGTTCTAAAACTGAGGGAAATACTTATCTCTACTTTGCTGCATCACCCTTTACTCTTCAAGGGAAAAACCAACGCAAGCTCAAGAAGTAGCAGTCTTTAGGGCGATAGATCGCATCCCAGTAGCAACACGCTCTTTTCCTTACTCCTTTAGGCATTTCAAAGAAAGATAATGTAAACATAAAACTTGTGGGAACTACATTGATTAAGGTGAGCCTTGCCCCATAAGACATAAGCTTATGAAACCAACAACTCAAATTTCTTTTATCAAAGTGATCCTCAATACCTTTCCATTCCTTATTAATAAGTTTAGAAAAATGCATTGGGATACCAAGGTATCTAAAAAAGAAAGAGCCAAACTCACAACCAAACAATTGTTTGTAATGATTCTCTTTTTGTTTGGCATTTCCAAAGCAGAAAAGTTTGCACTTCTAGAAGTTATTCTTGAGACCAAATAACTGCTCAAATTAACAATGAATAACTTTATATTTTTTGCCTTTTCAATGTCATGTTCCATGAAGTTAATGGTGTCATTGGCATACTGAAGTACCGAAAACCCACCATTGATAAGATGAGGAATTAAGCCCACAACATGACCTCCTTCCTTGGCTCGGCTAATGAGAACCGTTAAAAGATCTGCCACAATGTTGAAAAGAATAGGCAATAGAGGGTCTCCCTGTCACAATCTCTTTGGTGTTTCAAAATAGTGACCAATGTCATAATTTACTTTGAGACCCAAACTACCCCTGTGACAAATGAGTCACTCCATTGACACCATTTTTGCTGGGAAGCCTTTCATGTGCATACATTGTTGCAAGAATGGCCATTTCACTTTGTCATAGGATTTTCAAAATCCACTTTGAAGATAACCCGATCAAGTTTCTTCGAGCGTAGCTCGTGGATCATTCATGTAAGACAACAACCCCCTCAAGGATGTGTCGCCCTAACATGAACATCGTATGCGCTTGCCTCACTACTTTATGAGCAATCGTTGTAACACGATTAGTTGCCTTTGGTGAATATTTTGAAACTTGCATTTAGAAGACAGATTGGATGATTGGATGAAACAATTGAATCTTAATGAGCTCTTCCTTCTTAGGAAGAAGGGGAATAATACCAAAATTTAACTTATACAAAGCCAAGCTCCTGTTATATAATTCAGGAAGCATTGGCATAAAGTCACATTTTCTGACCGACCAGATTCGCTGATAGAACTCCATAGGGAACCCATCTGGCCACTGCGCCTTGTTGTATTCCATCTATGGGATAGCATCCCACACTTCTTTGTCAGTAAAAGAGGCGGTTAGGATGGCATTCTCCTCTGTTGATAGCTGCGGGATGTCACCTTTGACATCCTCCTCAAGTTTAACATAATCGGAGACATGTAAACTAAAAATAGCTTATAAAGTTTAGTAGTGTAGGTATTTAGTTGGTCTTCACTAACAATAGTACAATCATCTTGCTCGAGCTGCAAAATTTTCTTTTTCCTATGTTTACCATTGGCAATGAGATGAAGGTATTTGGTGTTGTTGTCCCCTTCTATGACTTCTTGCACCTTGGCACGTTGAAGTCATTTGGTTTCCTCCTCCCGCATAAGCACAGAAAGAAGATCATCCGCCTCTCTCTTAGCAGCACATTTTGCTTGATTAAGGGGAGCGCTCTCTGCCTTTCACATCTAAGGCATCAAATCGAGTGATGAGCCTCTCTTTCTCTTGCTTATACCCACCACACACTTTTAGCCCAACCTTTTAGGAATTGTCTCAAGTGGTGAATCTTATTCTGCCATCTTTCAACATGGATGTATCTTTCTTAGCCCACTCGGCAACTACTAAATAGAAAAAACCCTTCCTTGTGAAACCATGAAAGTTCGAAAGAAAGCACTAACTTATTTTCCACAATAGCGGTCTCTCCCGAATCCATCTAAACATGCATGTGATAAAAATTTCCCTGTTGCAGTGCATGAACTATGAGCAGGGGAAACTTCTGTTCCTACTCAACACTTGTAAGAATTCTATCAAGTTTCTCATAAGTGGGATTCAGAAGATTATTAGCGCAAGTAAACTGACATCCTGAGAGCGCAATTTCCCTCAAGTCAAGATGTTCAATAATAGCATTAAGAATAAAGGGGAACCTAGCGTCAAAATTAGCATTGGTCTTCTCCTGTCGGCGTATAATAATATTGAAATCTCACCCTACCAACATAGGGGGAGTTTACGAAGAATAAGTGCGAACAAGAGTTCATACTAGTATAAGTAAGTTTCGACGCCTTCTAGAATGCAATACCTATTTGAGAAAGTAAAATGCTACTATTTACAATAAGTTAATATAAAACAAATAAACCATTAGAACGATGCTCGCATATTCGCATGGGTCAATGTGCTAATTTAGAGTTGACTTTGTAAAACATGTTTCACTGGAAATATCAAAATCATTTTTTTAACGGACAAAAAAATCTTTGTTGAGTTCCTATCTTTTTAGAATGAGCCTAAGAGCATCACCAAAAGTTCTATGTTCCATAAAAAGTTCCTGGTTTAGGGGAAACTGGGTCAAAAAACATGCTCCAACAGTTCTCGTAAAACTGAATATTTTTAGGGGGCCCCATATAATCAGCGCAACTCCCCCTCCATCTAGGGGGAGATGGTGCCTCTCGTATACTTTTCTCTAAACGTAGTGGGAGCCAATTGATGAAAAATCTTCTCCCACGCACGTGTGCCTCCTGCCCCGCTCACGTCGACGGTTGGCCACACCACCGTGCCTCCTGACGAGTGTTATTTTTATGCTTATCACGCCGTAGTTTAAACCGGTTTGCTAATAAAAGCATCCTTACATTTAGTCCAAGAATCAATACTATTCCTAGGCAAAAATAGAAACCATTCTTTATCCTTTGCACCTAATGAAAACGGGAAATGTTTCTACTTAACCACATCAGCATCTACTTCCTTGTATTTTTGCATATCATATAGATCAACGAAATTATTATGATGAGAAGCAGCATCTTCACAGTAAGAACTAGAGAATTGTTCCCTCATTACTAAATTCTGTGAGAATTCCTTATTTGACCCTTTCTTAAAATTAGCTTCCTTTTTTGGCCAAAAAAAAGTTTTTCTTCCCTTTTTGACACTTAAGCTTTATTTTGTTCCCTATATCACATTTTCGTCAGATTTAGCCACTAACATGTTATGTGCCACATGAAAAGTCCTTTTTACCCCTGGGTTTCGCATGCGAAAAAATAGAAGTATATGTGGCCGAAGAGATGGACGGGGACGAAGCAGCGCTTCTACTGATGGCGGGTGGGACGGCGATAGAGCAGATGCTGCGGAGAGCGCCCTATGCACGATACGCACCAGGTTGACTTTTTTTTTGAACATCAGTACAAACGAAGCGCTCATACATACGCGCATACACTCACCCCTATGAGTGCACACACGTACACCCTACCCCTATGAGCACCTCCGAAGACTGAGCCGGCATATCATCTTGAGATTTATGAAGTCACCGTAGGCGCCTCGTCGTCGACGGGAACGTTTCCTCCCACTGAAAGCGCATCGCCGAAAATCCTGAAATAAATCCAGGAATAATGCGAGCACCAGGACTTGAACCCTAATGGGCTGAGGATACCACTGTTCGCCTAACCATCTCAACCACAGGTTGGTTCGCCGCACCAGGTTGACTTGAGCCAGCGTCGATACGCATAGGGACCCTCGTATAGGTGTAGCGGCTGGCCTGATACGCCGGCGCGAACCAAGGCGGTGGAGCGCACGCAGCGGGTGTTGGCATAAGCTCCATCGACACGTAGCAGTTTTCTGTTTTGAATAACCTTTGCATGTCTGGTGATGTGACACACGCATGCAGCATGCACGTAGGAGTAGGAGGGCTGATTCGTATACACGATCCCCTCGTTCCTGTTTTCTGTTGTGAGTTTTTCCCGGTCAGTGTGGCACGCTAGCGAGAAGGAAGTCGTGGGATGGCGCGACAATTCCGGATCGTAGCGGGCTGGCCAGGTTAGTTAGCTAGATTGCTTTCGTACACAGAATATAACAGAGATAATAGAAAGAACATAAAAGCTGGGGGGTCTGCCCGGCGCAAAAAAAACCAGTGTCTCGTTCCTCTCTCGCCCTGCTCGATCGCATTTGGCAACGACAGCGGGCTGACACAGGATGCGGCGAGCAGCGGGGATGGATCTGCGACGCATGACCTGCGGTGACCAGCAACCGGCCGTGCTGGGCTAGAGGCGGCCATGCGCGGCTGCATGGCAAGCGTCGCACAAGGTGTAGGTTCAGGCCAATAGGCACACGAACGGTTCAACGGCAGTACGCGGAGGCTCGCGTGGTGCAGCGGTAGCGGCCAACTCGCACGACAGCTGCGACCAGCACGTACGCGCCCGGCAGACTCGGCGAGCTGCGCACAGCGGCCATCGATGTGCAGCTGTGGACGCGACGGTGGCACGTTGCGGGCTGCACAGCCAACAGCAGAACACAGTCGCTGTGGGCACGCGCGACGGTCAGCACTGTGCAACAGCTACAGCCATGTGCTTCAGTGCGTGGCCTTGGCATCGACGTGCTAGCATTTTGTATATGGGCATAGTGGCAAGGCAAGGATGATGGCGTGTGCCATAGCGCGCCTACAACAGCTGCATGGTGACGAGCACATATGTAGTACTCCTTCCGTTCCTAAATATAGGTCTTTTTAGATATTTTAACAAGTAACTACATACGGAGCAAAATGAGTGAATCTACACTCTAAAATATGTCTATATACATCCGTATGTGGTAGTTCATTTGAAATCTCTAAAAAGACATATATTTAAGAACGAAGGAAGTATGTGTTCTCCGCGTGGGAATGCATGTGTTGTAGATGTGGTATTCTTTTATGGACGCGGCTAGCTAGCGCAGCGGCGCCCGTTAGTTATTTGGAGCGCACCCTCCACACGCGCGTTAAACAAAACGACGAACACTGCTCCGGCGACCGCGTTAAACAAAACGGCTACCTAGCAATCACAACCAGCTCTCTCACCCACAACGTATCCATCCATCGGCAACAGCATGTGCGTACGTGTGCATGGCAAAGTTGCTGGTGCGTTGATGTCTAGCACTTGCATGTGCTAACTTGCTGCTTTTCGCTTTGTTATGCCTTCTTGAACGTATGTGATTGCTCGTGATGCCCTACCTTGCTGTGTCGCCGCCCGTCACCAATACCTCGCCGACCTAATCATCCTCATACAGTGCCGAGCGCTACCTCGCAGGCCGATCCGTCCGCATGCCACCTAGCATACCGCTCATTGGCACCATTGGCCTGGAGCCGGGACGACCGATCTGACGGCCCCGGCGCCGGACTACGTCTCTCATGTTCGTTTCTTTCCGGACGTGTACTGAATCACGTCCCTCGCGACCTCCTCTACAATGAACACTACCTAAGCCTTGCATCCCTCCCACACATGTGTTCCTCCTCCCAGCATACACTGGTTTAAATCAACTATCATGTATGCTATAAGCAACTTTGTCTATGCAAAAAAAATATAAGAATCTTGTTCAACGCAAAATACAAACAAACTTTGTCCACACAAACTTATGAACTATTTTTGTTTTACAACAAAAATGTAAAGAAAATGATTATGTCCTACCACTTTAAAAGAAGCAACTTCCTTCTAGTTTCGTTGGGTGCACATGATCCCGATGATATGATTTAGCGGGCAACTCTATGGAGTTTTTTGAAAGACTCTAATGTTTTCCTCGAGCGACTAGGTAGTAGTATAGCAGAAAACACACACGGTAAAGGCAGCCAAGCCCCCCTCCCCAGTTTTGCTGCTGCCTGTGATCCCGATGATGTGATTTAGCGGGCAACTCTGTGGAGTATTCCGAACAACTCCATTGTTTTTCTTGGGCAACTACCTCATATCTCCAGCTATGACACCTGAAAAAGGGATAAAGAATGTGCACATGTTCATTTTTTTAGGGGTTCAGAGAAAAAATTAATCCACTAAATCATTCGCCCGTAGATTTAGCTGCACCCCCTTCCCCTTCTACGATCATTTGCCAAGTGTTTACGATCGCAGCAAGGGATCCCACCCGAGGATAATAAATTATTGACGCATCTCTATGACACAAACCTAATCGAAAGGTATCTAAAACCTTTAGATATTGACCAAAATATGGTATTGGTAATGTTTTTGCTCATGTTTTAGACAACTGGATACATGGTTTTAGGCAACTGTGTGGTTGATTGTGAGCAACTATGACACCTAAAAAATGGGATAAAGAACATACACATGTTCGTTTCTGGAGTGGTTGAAAAAAAAATTAATCCCCTAAAAACACTTTATGGTTTTAGTTATATCCCCATGTCTAGCTCCACCCCCTCCCCCTCTACGATCTTTCACCAAGTATTTACGATCGCACCAAGGATCCCACCACGAGGAAAAATAAATTCTTGGCACATCTCTATGGCACAAACCTAATTGAAAGATATCTAAAACCTTTATATATTTGCCAAAAGATGGTCATGGTAATGTTTCTGCTCATGAGGATCGGGCAACAGGATACATCATTTTAGGAAAATGTATGGTTGATTGTGGGCAACTATCACACCTGAAAAAAGGGATAAAGAACATACACATGTTTGTTTTTGGCGGGGTTAAAAAAAAATTAATCCCCTAAAACCACTTTGTGGTTTTTGTTATGCCCCCATGTCTAGTTCCACCCCCTCCCTCCACTGCGATCATTCGCCAAGTATTTTTACGAGGTTGGAGTTTTACCAATGGGTATAGTTTTTTATTCGCCTTAGTGATATAATAAATTTGGTTTCTTGGTCCATGCAATCTATATTGAAACAATACCTAATTGAAAGATAACTAAAACCTTTAGATATTTGCGAAAATATGGTCTTGTAATGTTTCTGCTCATGAGGATAGTGGGCACTGGATATATGGTTTTAGGCACCTGTATGTTGATTGTGGGCAACTATGACACCTGCGAAAAAAGGGATAAAGAACATATACATGTTTGTTTTTGGCGGGGTTCAAAGAAAAACTTAATCCCCTAAAACACTTCCTGGTTTTAGTTATGTCCCCATGACCAACTCCACCCCCTCCCCCCTTACAATCATTCACCAAGTATTTACGATCGCACCAGGGATCATATCCCGAGGAGAAGAAATTCCTTACGCACCTCTATGACACAAACCTAATTGAAAGGTAATCTAAAACCTTTAGATATTGGCCAAAATATGGTCTTCATAATGGTTCTGCTCATGAGGATTGGGCAGCTGGATCGCACCAAGGATCCTACCCCAAGGAAAAGAAATTCTTGGCGTGGATCTCTGATAGAAACCTAATTGAAATGTACCTAACATGTAGATATTTGCCAAAAATATGGTCTTGGTAATGTTTCTAGTCATGAGGGTTGGGCAACTGGATACCTAGTTTTAGGAACCGTATGGTCGATTGTGGGCAACTATGAGACCTGATAATAAAGGGTAATAAAGACATACAATGTTCATTTTTGGAGGGTTCACCAAAAATACTCCTAAAAACACTGTGGTTTTAGTTTGTCCCCATGTCTAGCTCCACCCCTCCTCCTTGTACGATAATTT